>CM068711.1:20465287-20911181 GCA_035079005.1 Fraxinus americana | reverse complement strand
CGCTTTCATCAATTGTACTTTTCACTTTCATCAATCATTGATCAATTTACTTTCAATGCCTCTAAATTTTCTGTTACTAGCTTTCTACAAATTGTAATCAAATTTTTTTTCGTCCCAAAACGATCGAGAAAATGTGGAAGGTAGTCTAGCAGATCATACTACTGGCTCACGATGTCCTTTTCTATGTCAAGAAGAAAGGCACCCCGTGAAAGTTGATATCAGAGCTGTGGCTCAAGACCCTTGATAAGAAAGCTATGGATCCAATTAAATCAACACTACAGAAGTCATAGATCCTCAAAAGAGAAGCACGTAGCCTAACATATTTTTATCTAAGTTACATAAAGAGTTAAGAAAAGACATTACCCAATTCAAAGACAAATGTAGAAGATTGATTAATCAATTTCTTGAACTTTTCCTTTGATTTAAGTTCTGAATATTCACCTTATTCTGTTAATTCTCTCTCCAAACTCTTGTTAGGCTTTGCTTTAATGATAGAATATGAGATAATATCTTGATAATCCCTGTTTTGGACTGCCTCTAGGTTTAAAAATATTGAAGATTTCATACCATATAAAGATGAATCAAAAGGAAAGGAAAGAAGATCTTTCTAGTCAAGAAATTATGCAATCGCATGGTTATAGTACATGTAGTCGCATGTTTCATAGAGTTTAGCCTCAGGAGGCCTGCTGGTAACCCATGCGCTCGCATGGAATTTATACCATGCGAGGACATGGTTACGTCTCTAAGAAATCGTCATATTTTTATCATATATTTCTCTCTCGGTGTCCGATTGAGGTTATTCAAAGTGTGTTTGAAAGTTACATCAAAGGGATGCATTTATTCTAAAAATTTCATTTTCCAGTTCAAACATTTACTATGAGAAAAATGATTTTTAATCTGAGGCTAAAAATCTAGAGTTGACTGTTCGGGTTGAAAATGATGTGTAGAATATTTTGACTATATTTCACCACTGACTTATTTTCTAGTCCAATTAACATCTAACACTCTCGAAACTTCGTTGTAAGGTTCGACACAACTTTAGAGTGTTTTCACTTTAGTTCTCAAACTTTGAATATCTTGTAATTGAGCCTTTTTCCAAGCTTTTTTTCTCCAATTTCGCTATTTTCATCGATTTTTACTTAACAAGCACAATATACATAGAATAAGCCATAATTTATCAAAATATGCAATAAATACTCAAACTTAAAGGCTTAAATAAGCGTACAAAATACATTTATTATTATACACTCTATAAGCATGACTATCATCTGAGTACCCAATGAACATATTCATTCAACACTATGATACCCCAAACTTCACTTTACACACTCGGCCAATATAATTCATGTTTCTATTTACATTGTCTTTACATTTGCATCAATAGTTTGAAATGGTTCTCTCTTATAATGGTGCATTGGGTCATTGAAGTTTAAGGTCTCTATATGGTGTTAGTCTTCAACCTCCTGACCTACTTGGTGAATCTTACATTGAGATATGGTAGAAATTTAGGTTAATCTAAATGTTGGATATTGATATGATAAACGATTGTGACCTTGAAAGGGGTGGAAGCATTATCAATAAAGTTACTTGCTTTTATTTCGGTTAATCGTGGTTGCCCTAAACCCCTAACTAAGTCTTTAATATATTTGGGGCATGAGCATGAAATGATATGATCATAATACAATAATATAAGGTTCATGTGACATTATAAATATTGAGACGCAAATTGTTGAAGTCGGTTGAGAATTGGGCGCCAATCGGGTAAGAAATCTAATGAACGATTAAGAAATTAACTCTATAAATTATTTTAAGATCCTATGGAAATTAAATTAGGTTGTAGACACACTAAGATAGGCCATATACACTTGGTTTTCTACTGCAATGACGGGTGTAACATCAGATTTTTACTACAAAGGACACATCATGCTTGGCGACTTGTCATTTTAACCTTCAATTCCTTTGACCTTAATGCTTACATCACTTTTCCTAACCCCTTAGTGCTTCATATAAGATAGATATATATCTAATAAGCCAATATGTATCCAAATAGGAGAAGAGAAAAGTCAAATATTGCTGGAAGAAGTCACCTCCTGCTTAACACACATGTCATGCTTGGCTGCCTACAACATTTTCTTAATTCCTAAGCAAGAGTCACGACTCCAACCCCTTTTAAGCCTCTATATATACCTCCTACTATGGCATTTAGCCTTTTAAATTATCTCCAAGTGACCCCAAGTGAAAGAGAAAGCAAAGAAAATAGAGCGAAGCATAAACAAGTAGCTGAAAACTAAACTTCTAAATAGGTGAGTTTAGGTCACGGTTTTGAAGTTTATTTCCAATGTTTTCGAAGTTTTTACAATCTCTTGAACCCCTAAAATCGTTTGATATTTTTTTGGGGTTAGTGTTTGGGATGTTATTATGGTAAAAAGAGAGAAAAATTGTTGGAGATATATTGAATAAAACAAGTGAGGACACGAATTGTATAGTTGCTAGATTATGTCTATTCAACCTTTGATTTGGGATAATATATAGGAGATAACTTGTAACTATATATATGAATGTATTTATATGAAATTTAGAAGGATATAAAGGATTTCTAATATCCTAGAATTTGATTGGTGGCATGCTAATACCATGGAAATGAAAACGATCATAGGGAAATTGCTTGATTTGGTGTTCGATAAAAAGGGGCTGATTTTCAGGTTGTAATCTTTCTACTTGTGGTAACTTAATAACATATTTACCTTCATATATATATATATATATATATATATATATATATATTATATAAGTGTGTTAAAAGTTTGATAAAGAATGAATGTGATTGAGGGTTTGAAAAGATGGATGAAACGGGACATTGCAGCAAATAAAACCTGAAAAACAGGTTATGTCCATTCGCGTGTTTAATGTAGTTTCAACCTTTACACGTTCATTAATTATCTCTTAGGCCTAGAAAATAGATTTTAAGGAGTGCTAGGTTGTTGACAAAAATTGGATGACGTTGACATTCATAATTGGACTCGAGAAATAGTGATATTTATGGGACTAGTTTGCAATACGATCAGTAACTTGAAATGATAATGTTATCTCAATCAGTGTGGGGTGAATGGACGTAGTACAGGATTATGTGCATTAAGTTTATCAAATTGAGGATTGTATTTAATATTAAATGGTAATACATGTGGTTTTTCGATGTTAAGTAAGAAAGGAAACCAATCTACATCCAGTAGTAGTGCACACACAAGGACATAAAGGTAAGTAAAATTTCATTTTCAAATACGATGCAAGAACATAGTATTTGGGATATAGTAATGTTGGAATCTTTACATAACTTTGATAAAGAGCTCATTGTATATCATATGATGGTTATGATCGTTGAGTGTTTGCTTTCAGAATATATTGATATCGGTTTTGATTAAGTATTTTCATCTTCATGCACGACATACGTCCATGGTTGAAAATCTAGCATTTATAATATGGTTGTAAAATTGAGCTTTCCTCATAGAATATTTTATTGACCACTACTAGGGCATTGAGGCATGCGAGACATGCTTACGTGATATGTTTTAACACTACGGGTGATACTTCCTGGTTGATTACAAAGGTAGATAGAAGATGGACCTTTTGTGATCACAGGAGGGTGGACCACTCGATTGTGCCTTTTTGTGATATTATGATTATTGGCGCTGTTGGGTGGGATATTTGTGGGGTGATCATAGGGGCAGTTAGGGGATGGGCCACTAGTGGTCACAAGAGGATGGTCCATTCGTCGGTCCTGATGTCATATTGGCCATTTGATTATTGATATTGATATTGATATTGATATTGTGCAAAGCTCTATCCAGTGCATAGTAGGTGGGTCAACATCCTAATGAATGATTTCAATAAAATTATTTCTAGTTGATTTTGACGAATATTTGAGCATGATATATCATTAGCATAAGGTTTAAAGTAAATAGCATGGGTCAGATACCATTATGACCCATACCCATATCATGCATGATTTTGCTTACTAAGTATTAGGTTATGTAGTTCTTACATTGTAAGCAAGCATGGAACCTCATAGAAGGCATGGCTGGTTGTAGAGCTCTTACGAGATTCCAGATTTCGATGTACATGGATGACGACGTGTAGGATTATTTTGTGGACTCTAGTTGCATTATATTTTGGGCATCCTGTATGACTTTTGAAATGACATGTAAATACTTTTATAACCTCATAATAAATATGTTGGACTATGGTTTTATGATCTTTGCTTTCGAGATATACTCTTGGAGATGCTTTCATTTTATCAACAAAAAAATGTGTGTGTGAATTTGGATGTCTAGGTCAAGTCATTAATTGTATTCCTACACTGGTTAGCATATTGTTATCTATATGAATATGGTGTTACAGAGAGTGGTATCAGAACAAAGTTATAGTTCTGTAGACTGTCCATGTACATGATTAGTACGAAAGAGCACAGTTAAGCCAGTAACTTTATTTTATTACATACATTTTGCATACTTCATGAATGATATCAGCCAATCTTTATTACGATTTTTTTTGTAATTAGATATCGCGATCATGGTAAGGGCTAGAAGTGAATACATTGGAGAAACTAGAACCCCAAGGCAAGAAGCAAGTGTCACAAATAATAAGGATGTGGTTATTGATAGACTTACGGAACTGGTAGAGAGACAATCACTACAAATTTAGTAATTAATACAACAAATAGAAAGGGAAGAACAAAGGGTTGAATTCTTGCAACCACAACAAAGTGGAAATTTTAACATATATTGAGATAGTTGGGGAAAGATTTAGAAAATTAAACCCACCAACATTCGAGGATGCGTCAGATCCAACGACAGTAGAGGATTGGTTGAGAAATTTAGAGAATATGTTCGGGTACACAAAAGTTTCAAGGTATAGAAAGTGGCCAACGCATCTTTTATGCTACGGGGTAGTGCTGGACACTGGTGGGACACGATGAGTAACATAGAAGATGTCAATGCCATGACTTGGGATCGATTTAAAGAGTTATTTCATAGTAAATATTTTACAGCCCCAGTTCAATCCATGAAAATGAATGAATTTATACAACTGAGACAAGGAGGAATGACAGTGGGAGAGTATATTCGAAAATTCGAACAACTATCTAGATTTGCAGTCCATATGGTTAGTACTGACGTACTTAAAGTGGAAAGGTTTCATGAGGGATTGTGGCCAGAATTATATAGAGATGTAAACACTGCAAGAGTCCAAGGGATTTCATATTCATAAATAGCAGAAAGGGCATTAGTTGTAGAACAACCTGAACAAAGAATTAGTTGTGCTCAAGAGGCTCGACGACAATTTAGACAAGGTCAGGGACACGTTGGCCTAAAAATGAGAAGAAAAGAACATTCTAGGGATAGAGTCAGAAACTTAAGTTTCAACATAGGCAAGGACAGTAATAGTAGGATCAGGGTAAGCGTCCAAAGATAGATCAGGACAAAGCCTCAACAGCACAATCATCTTGCCCAAGATGTGGTGGGCAGCATACGGGAACATGTCCTATAGAGACTAGGACATGTTATGTTTGTGGAAGGATATGAAATCTTGCTAGAGCATGCCCAGGTAATCCAAATCCTACAGAGCAAAAGAAGGTACCGCTGTGGTGTTTACTATTACCAGATCTAATGCCG
This sequence comes from Fraxinus americana, assembly GCA_035079005.1. Classification (NCBI taxonomy): domain Eukaryota; kingdom Viridiplantae; phylum Streptophyta; class Magnoliopsida; order Lamiales; family Oleaceae; genus Fraxinus; species Fraxinus americana. Next base: position 20,905,515 of record CM068711.1, on the reverse strand, counting down.
AGCTAAATCCATCGGTTGTAACAGATAAATTCTCTACCTTTGACTTTCTAGCACTTGTGCTATTTGATTTTGGAACTACGCATTCATTTGTGTCTACAGTGTATGTGAGGAAGTTGGGTAGGATACCTAATGTACAAGAAGTCAGTTATTGTATGACTATTCCATCTGGAGAGGTCCAACAAACTAATTTGATTTAAAGAGCACGTATGATCCTTATAAAAAATCGAGAACTCTATGCAGATTTAATTGTATTGGATTTAAGAGATTATGATATTATTTTGGGGATGGATTGTTGTCAAAATATCAAGCTACTATAGACTGTAAGAAGAAGTCCGTAACCTTTTAACCTTTGGAGGATGAACCATTCACGTTCAATGGTACTAGAAAAGGTTTCAAATTCCTAATTATATCGGCATTGAAAGCACAAAGGTTACTAGATAGTAGGTATGTGGGTTACTTGGTTGGTGTTATGATGATTGAAGCACAACATAATCTGAATCTTAGTGATGTACTAGTGGCACAAGAGTTTCTAGATGTATTTTCCAATAATTTACCTGGGATACCAAAATAACCGACCCCTGTACACGACTCCTATTTGCGTGACTTTAGTAACGAAGAATGTTACTAAAGGTTCCCAAAGATTTGGATGGAAAGGATCTCAATGCTAATTATTTTTGGGACACAGTGGAGATAGGTCGGAAGGATGATGCGGTTATTCCCGAGACAGTTGATCTCTGTCGCGTATTTTTATATCGCAAGTGTACGATATCGAACAAGTAATATAGTGGACCTAAGAGTTTGGATTATCGTTCCCACGAGGACTAACTTTAGTGCTTAAAATATTTCTCCTACTACTATTTAATGAAAATAAACGAACTCAAAATTCAGATTGTGATGAATGTGGATGTCTAGAATAACTAAATTCTTAAAATGAACGAAAATTTATGAACGAATATTGGAGATAAACAGATCGAAGATTCAAATATGTGAGAAGTATTAGAGCAAAACAATTTCACCTAATGATCACCTTAGTTACCAATTCAAGATTCTAGCCTATGTAGTGTTCGGTCGAATTCTCCTACGGTATTCAATTTACCCCTCTCGAGTTCTCATTGAGCCTATTTAACTAAATCAATTCCATATCTCTATGAAAATTCTCCTTAGTTAAACGAGTTAAAGCACTAGAAATTCATATAACAATCGCGGCACTTAGTATAGGTATCTCTACACGTTATACCTCGTTACCGGATTTTATTACATGTTCTAAGTTTCGAACTCACCTCTCGACTCGTAAGAAACTCAATAAATCATCAAATTAATGGCCAAGTAATTTGAAGCATTGCACACATAATAAAATCAACACATTGAATAATGGAAACTCAGAATTCATGAATTAAAATAACTAAGGGTTTCAAAAGATTATATTGTTCGCCCTAATAATGAATTTAGCTACTCATGCGTAAAATAATGAAATAAATAACAAAATTTGAGTACATCACCGAATTTGATTGATACAAAAGATGGAAAGATTAAGCCCTTGCACCAAGATCTTCTTCCGCTTCCAATCTTCGATTTGAACCCGAATCCTTGATGTAATTCCTCTCGTGAATCTCTCTTTTACTTGGTGTTTTTCTCTTAATTATTGCAAAGTGTCGACCCCCAGTTCATGCCTCTCTTAGCCTCTTTATACTTCCTCTACATCCTTAGCCAAGTTGGAGTCCATTTTGTGGGCTTTTTCGTAGCCCAAAAATAACCTAAATTTTCTCGCGGTGCAGCGCTTGAGCGTCGTGTCATTTGTGTAGGTGGCGCTTGAGCGCTATGAAGGTAGCGCTTGAGCGCCCAATTTCTGTTCATTTTTCCCACTTTCAGGTTTGTTGTGGCGCTTGAGCACCATCTTGCTATTGAAAATTTTTCTTTGTTCTCCGGCGCTTGAGCGCCATATTTCTGTTCCATCCTTCCTCTATTTTGCTCCAAAAATCATTTTTTCTTCATTTTAACATTCCTTCAACCAAAACACTAGCAAATACATTAAATTCATTCTATAATCAACAGATGAAGCATACAAATGAAGCTTTATTGGTATAAAATCCGTGTGCACAACACACTAATCAAATACCCCCAAACTTAACATGTTGCTAGTCCTCGAGCAAACACATAGACAAAGAAAATCAACTACAGACAACAAGTCAAACACAGCTTAGTCAAATAGTCTGCCGTTAAGCTCAGAATTGAGGTCAATGTATCACCTTTATGAATGACTTCAAAATTACATAGTAAGAGTTAACTTTCACTTATCCAATGCAAATGGGTGTGTGTGTGTGTGTGTAAAAAATTAAGTAAAACATTGAACATTCACAAGCTGGTTCAGTTTCCCATTCCAAATGGACAATTCTTTCCTTACATCACTTGTTAGATTCACACACCCCCAAACTTGTTTGTTTTATGCTCTCCCAAAGGTGTATCCCTAAGCTCTGTTTCATTCTTTCATGTCCTTACACTTCTCGCATTTGGCTTCGCTCAACAGGCAATATCTACAGTCTATTCATGTAATGATTCTCCCAAAAGTGAGTGTTCAACAAGCTAACTTACGCTGAGTGATTCAAACCCACTAGTTATCTAAAACCCCCAAGAACTAACGTCAATTTCACATTTTTATTTGATCTCATCATCAATTTTTTGTTAGCCCTTTATTGACCTCACCCATATTTCGCTTTTTGACCCCTGTAGCGAGCTTTTAGTCGGTAACTCCCTGGCTTTTGAATGCCAAAAGGGTACCAGGTCATAAGATACCCTGCAGACTTAATCACTCGAGTCAAAAAGGTGCCGGCGTGAGACATAAGCTAAATGATAAAAAAAAAATTTTTTTTTTTTGAAAGCAATTATAATAAGGGGTTAGATTCCTCGCATACGGTCGTCACCAAGCATCTACGAGATAGTCGAAACACTCCACACAACTTTTAAATCATGCACGGAATCATCACAATCCTAAACTATTTCCTTTACCGGTTAAAACATTCCGAATGTAATTGTAGTCAAGGGATTTTGTGAATCATGGGATACAGGGTTCAGTGTCTAGGTTGCGTCTATAACTTTAGCATGTGAACCTCATGTTCGTGTACAACGCTATACTCAATTACAGTGCATTAGTATCATCCTATTTGTCATGGATAAGCGAGAATCAAGCCTCAAGCACATAAATTATCATCATCTACAACTAATCCATTCTCTCAGCTATATTCATCATAGAAGCACGACTACCCAACTCACACAAGCACACAAAAACTGTAAAATCATAAAAAATGTGCAAGAAATTTTTTTTTTTTTTTGTAAAGCACGCAAGTCAATCACACAATCACATAAAACACAAAGTAAACTAACTACGTACATAACACATAATCAGGCAATTACCCCCAAACTTAAGATAAACATTGTCCTCAATGTGAAAAAGAAGAATAGAAAGGGAGACTCACCTGAGGAGACACTAAGTGCCTTCAGCATCGTCGACAACATCCCGAGGAGTGGCCGAGAGTGCAGCATGATCAGGTGGTTGAGGAAAAGTGAGGTCCGGATGCGTGGAGGCGAGAACGGTGTTAAACTCATTCTAATATTGAAATTGTGCACACAAGGAAGTCTGCATTGCATTCATCTGAAGCTGCATCAAGTTCAACTGTGCGGCAAGGTCCGGGATAGAAGGGTCAGCTAGCCGAAGACAACGGGATCCCGAAGATCGCTCATCAGGAACAGGATGGGGAGCATGTGGGAGCCCTACGCGGCTGAAAAATCTCCAAGTACGGTCCCGTGTGATAACCGGCTTCGAGTGAATGACCTCTTCAGATGGGTGGGTGATAATACCACCTTTCAAGCATAATTCATATATCAACGATGGATGTCCCAGGCCACCAGTAGTAGAGCCACGTAGAGTGTGCAAAATGTCATTGTGGATGACCCAGCCCACATCAATTGATAACCCCCGCTGAATAGCAAAATTTAGAATCGCCCATTCCTTGGTGACCTCGCTCAAATTCCTACTGGGCAATAGTTTAGCAGATATGAAGTGATGTCATGCCTTGCATTCGACTAACATACCGGAAGACGGAAAATTTGTCACATCATCTCCCGACCGCTTCCAAGAGGTTCCCGGGTGAGCCAATAGGCGAATAACCTCATCAGGATCCACTCCCACAGTGAGTAGATGCGAGTACTCATCCTCTTCAATGTCAGGCAATTGATAAAACTGATTAATAGAAGTGCGATCAAACGGTATCCATTTGCCTCGCACAAATGCCCGGAATTCCTTGTGTTCTTTAGCATTGGCAAAGAATTCCCGAACCACAGGAATTAAGGCAGGTCGGGGCTACTGAGCAAAGGTCTCCCAATGGTGTTGTTCAATCTGCTCCCGCATGTAATTTTCAAATCCTCGCTCCGAAATACATGGCTTGTGAACCACCATATTGTTATACCGTTCGGAGGCCTCCGCACTGATAAACTTGCTCCTATCAAAGGAACTGGAAGATACGAAAGAAAATTTGGATTTCTTCTTTGGTGGCATTGTCCCTGAGAATTAAAGGCTTAGAAAATCCATTAGCCCATGTAAAACATTCAGCAGGAACGAATAGAAAGGGCTTGACTAATAGACATAAAAGTGTAGGAACGCGACCAATCACAGACCAAATAGGAAGCAGTCTAATTATGATACCACACTCGAAAAGACCCGACATTATACCCCAGAGAACATGCTAGGGGACGTGGGTGAAGGGCACGAAGAAAATGGCCAGAATAGAGAAAGAAGACAAATCACATAAGGTAAGAAAATTCATAGAGGCAAAACATCGAACACATATGGGGCATAAAAATTATAACCTCTTCAAACCTAAATAGTCGCCCAATTCACCATACCACAACAACATTCAAGCACTAACCACATAAATAAGGTGTGGATGGTAAGAAAAATACCACCAAGACAAAAGAAAACTGAAGCAAAATAATGTGGAAACATACCTTGAGGCTTGACTTGGTTGAGAAGCACCAAGAATACTACCTTCTAACTCAAAATTAAAGTGCCAAAAATGGTGAAAAGGAAGAGTGGGGGAGGGGGGTGAGGCGTGCAAGGGGGGCGAGAGAGAGAGGTTGGGGAAAAAAGAAATGAGGGATTAGGGGAGGGGGAATGGGAGGTCGTTTTTAAAAAAAAACATTATGACGCAGCGCTTAGGCGCTGCGTATGCAGCGCTCAGGCGCTGCGTTTCTGTAAAATGTGTTTTTTTTTTGGATGTTCAGCGCACGAGTGCCACAAATCAGTGCCCAAGCGTTGAAAATCTGTAAATAATTTTTTTTTTTAACCGTTACCTCCAAGTGACCCCCATGAAAGTGTAAGCCTCTGTCCCGTGAGAATCGTCAATCATCTGGTCTCCTGTAATCACCCCCAAACTTGAGTTATGCCTACAATTCACCGAGAACAAATCAGATGAGAAAACAATGAATGAATGAACTAAACAAGACAAATGAATGAATGAACTGCAAAAAAAAAAGACAAAAGAAAGAAAGGGAAAGGGGTTGGGTTGCCTCCCAAGAAGCGCTTCTTTATAGTCTATAGCTAGACTGTCCCTTGATTACTCTGGAATGGCTAGCTCAAGACTCTCTGTAGTTGTGGGAAAGTCTTCAACATAATGCTTGATTCGATGCCCATTGACCTTGAAATTTCCCTTCGTTGGATGGTACAACTCAACTGTGCCATAAGGGAACACCTGGGATATCGTGAAAGGACCAGATCATCGAGATTTCAACTTCCCTGGGAACAGCTTGAGCCTGGAGTTGTACAAGAGCACTTGATCCCCTATCTTGAAAATACGTTGCTGAATGTTTTTGTCATGCCACTGCTTTGTTCGTTCTTTGTAGATTGAAGCATTTTCATATGCTTCCCTTCTGAACTCCTCCAATTCATGAAGCTGTAGGATTCTTGTTTCTCCAGCCTTCTCAAGATCCATATTCAACTGCCTCAATGCCCAGTAAGCCTTGTGCTCAAATTCAACAGGTAGGTGACAGGCTTTCCCAAACACTATTCTGTAAGGAGACATCCCAATTGGTGTTTGAAAGCAGTACGATACGCTCATAAAGCATCATCCAGTTTTTTAGACCAATCTTTCCGTGAGGCATTTACTGTGAGCTCAAGAATCCTTTTCAACTGCCTATTTGAGGTCTCCACCTGTCCACTAGTCTGCGGGTGATAAGGTGTGGCTATGCGATGCTGGACCCCATATTTTGCAAGAACGGCCTGAAACAGTCGAATACGGAAGTGAGTCCCCCCGTCACTGATGATGGCTCGGTGCTCCATAACGATTGAATATGTTCTTACGTATAAACTCCACCACTACCTTTGCATCATTTGTGGGTAACGCCTTTGCTTCCACCCATTTGGAAACATAATCTACAGCCACGAGTATGTACCAATTGTTATAAGACGATGGGAACGGTCCCATAAAATCGATACCCCACACATCAAATATTTCTACTTCCAGAATGTTGTTCAATGGCATCTCATGTTGGGCAGAAATGTTACCTGTTCGCTGACACTTATCACAAGATCTGCAGAAACTATGGCAATCATTAAATAGTGTTGGCCAATAAAATCCGCACTGAAGCACCTTCGCTGCAGTTTTTGTTGGCCCGAAATGACCTCCATATGCCAAAGCATGAACTCTGGAAAGTATTGGTTTCATCTTATCCTCTGGCACACACCTTCTGATAATCTGATTAGCCCCTCTTCTGTACAAGTGTGGATCATCCCAATAATAAAACTTTGCTTCATGGAGAAGTTTCTTCTTCTGTTGATAGGTAAAATAAGAATCCACATGCCCACTTGCTAAATAATTTACAATGTCAGCATACCAAGGTGCTTTTTCCACCCACAGAAGTTGCTCATCAGGAAAGATTTCATTGATATCCAAGCCATCAAACTCCTCCATTTGTTCCAACCCGAATAGATGGTCTGCTACCTAATTTTCTGTCCCCTTTTGTCACGAATTTCGATGTCAAATTCTTGTAGTAACAGTACCCAATGAATTAACCTGGGCTTAGCATCCTTCTTCTCAAATAAATATTTCAAGGCTGAATGGTCTGTGTAAACAATCACCTTGGACCCTATAAGATATGAACGAAACTTGTCAAAGGCAAAAACCACTGCCAACGGTTCTTTTTCAGTTGTTGCATAGTTGATTTGAGCATCTGTCAATGTTTTACTAGCATAATAGATGACATGCAAAACTTGAACCTTTCGTTGCCCCATAACTGCGTCCACGGCAAAATCACTCGCGTCACACATGAGTTCAAATGGCAGTTCCCTGTTGGGTGCTACTATAACTAGTGCAGAAGTTAACTTCTCCTTGAGAGTGTTAAAAGCGACCAAACATTCCTCGAAAAAGAGGAACGGTACATCCTTCTCCAATAAGTTACATAAGGGCTTTGTGATCTTCGAAAAATCTTGAATAAATCTCCTGTAGAACCCTGCATGACCCAGAAAACTCTGAATTCCTTTAACTAAAGTCGGTGGCTGCAACTTTTCAATCACTTGTATCTTTGCTTTGTCAACTTCAATACCCTGTGTTGAAATCCGATGACCCAACACTATTCCTTCTTTGACCATGAAGTGGCATTTTTCCCAGTTAAGTACCAAATTTTTCTCCTCACACCTTTGTAACACAAGTGCCAAGCGCTCCAGAAAATTATCAAAAGAGTCCCCAAAAACTGAGAAGTCATCCATAAATACCTCGATGTACTTTTCGACCATGTCCGAGAATATTGCCATCATACACCTTTGAAAAGTTGCAGGTGCATTGTAGAGACCAAATGGCATATGTCTGAAGGCGAAAGTACCGTAAGGACACGTGAAAGTTGTTTTCTCCTGGTCTTCTAGGGCTATTGCTATCTGATTATATCTCGAATATCCATCCAGAAAACAGTAGTGTGAATGTCTTACTAACCGCTCCAACATTTGATCAATAAATGGCAATGGAAAGTGATATTTTCTGGTGACATTATTCAGTTTCCTGTAATCTATGCAGACCCTCCATCCAGTTACTAATCGTGTTGGGATAAGCTCATTGTTCTCATTCTTTTCCACCGTAATTCCACCTTTTTTAGGCACCACATGGACCGGACTGACCCAAGAACTATCTGAAATGGGGTAGATAATTCCTGCATCAAGTAACTTTAATACCTCTTTCCATACCACTTCCTTCAAATTTGGGTTCAACCTGCGCTGCCCCTCCACTGATGGCGTGGACTCATCCTCCATCAAAATCTTGTGCATACAAAGAGTGGGACCGATTCCCCGGATGTCAACTATTGTCCATCCAATTGCTGTCTTATGCTCCCGAAGTACACCCAATAGCTTATTTTCCTCCTCTGTTGTAATGTCACTAGCAATGATCACTGGCAAGGTTGAGGCATCTCCCAAATATGCATAACGGAGGTGTGATGGCAAGGGCTTTAACTCCAAGGTGGGTGCTTTCTCCACTGATGGTACTGGTGGTGTGGGATTTGAACCAAGAGACTCATATTGCCAATGTCTCATTGCAGTTGATTGTTCAACCATATTCACCACATATTATGTTTCTTCTGACCTTCCTCCCTCAAGTTGTGCACTGTCTGCCTCATGGTCATTCTCTGGATGTGCTTCATGGAAAACATCTGTCACAAGTTGGTCAAGGGCATCTACTTGACAACAAGTATTTGATGTCAGTGGATGTTTCATTGCCTTGAACATGTTGAAGATGACTTGTTCATTGTCCATACGAAGGATCATTTTGCCATCATAAACATCAATCAAGGCTCGCCCCGTAGCTAAGAATGGTCTCCCCAAGATAAGAGGAATGTTGGAATCCTCCTCCATATCAAGAATGATGAAATCAACTGGGAAAATAAATTTATCAACTTTGACCAGCACATCTTCCACAATCCCCTTTGGCCTTTTTATAGACCAATCAGCAAGTTGTAAAGAAATTGTTGTGGGTTTAGCTTTTCCCAATCCTAGAGACCTGTAAACAAAGAGTGGCATCAAGTAAATACTGGCACCTAAATCACATAAAGAATGTTCAAAATAATTAGATCCAATTGTGCATGGTATAGTAAAACTCCCTGGATCCTTGAGTTTAGGAGGTAGTTTTTTTAGGAGTATGGCACTGCATCCTTCATTCAAACACACGGTCTCATGTTCTTCCAGTTTTCTCTTGTTGGCTAGGATCTATTTTAGAAACTTTGTATAACTCGGCATCTGTGCAATTGCATCGGCAAACGGTATGTTGATGTGGAGTTTCTTGAAAATTTCGGCAAACTTGGCGAATTGTTTGTCCCGCTTCCTCTTTTGCAACTTTTGAGGAAAAGGGATCGGTGGCACATAAGCCTTGACAGGGCTTGGTGCTCTAACTGCTTCTCTTCTTTCCTCTTTTTCTTCATGTGTATGTGTTCCAGCTGTCTCTTTCTCCAATACCCCTTCTACTTCCATTTCCTTCTCTTGTCTGTCTGGCCTTTTCACATGTATTTCGGGTAATTGTACTCCGCTTCTAGTTGTGATGGCTTGCACTTGCTCCTTCGGGTTTATCATGGTGTTGCCTGGCAATGTCCCTTGAGGTCTTTCTGCCAACTGCTGAGCTATCTGACCAATTTGTGTTTCCAATTTCTTGATTGAAGCCTGTTGATTCTGAAAGTTTGTATCAATTTGTTGGAAAACCTTATCTGTCTTTTGCATGTACTGATTGAACATCTCTCCCAAACTTGGTTTCTTCTCCTGCTGAGCATTATGTGGGACATGTCTTGGTTGAGTATCAGACCATCTGAGATTTGGGTATTGTCTCCATCCTGGATTGTAAGTCTGAGAATATGGGTTAAAATTACGTGAACCATTTTGAATGAAGTTGACTTGTTCCTCTGGAAAACTTATATACATACAGCTCTCTGTTGCATGATTAGCTCCACAATTTTCACATGTTGGACTACTCATTACAGCATGTGCTCTTTTTGTCTGTGCCTTCACCAACAGTTCTACCTATTTTGTCAACACTGCTATTTGGGCATTAGTAGATGTGGGATGATCCACTTCATACACTCCAGGTGCTCGGGATGGTGCCACTCTTTCTGAAGGGAACATTGAGTTTGTAGTGGCAATTAGCTCAAATAGATCCAATAATTCTTGTACTGAGTTTCTTATGACCGATTCACCCGAAGAGGCGTCCACTTGAGCTCTTACCAACGGTAATAGTCCGTTGTAAAAGAGACCCGCCCAATCTCCAATTTGAATTCCATGATGTGGGCATTTTCTCATTAGATCCTTGAATCTGGTCCATGCCTCGTGAAAGCTTTCTCCATTACGTTGTTGGAAAGTTTGAATTTCCAACCTTAATCTGGCTACTTTAATAGGTGAAAAGTATTTGTTGCAGAATTTTCGGGTGAGGTCTTCCCATGTTGATATACTAGCATGAGACTCAGCATCTAACCACACCAATGTGGCATCTCTAAGTGTGTAAGGAAGTAGACGTAGTTTGATAGCATCTTCATTGACCCCCGGAGCATGAAAATTCTGATAATTTCGAATAAATCTATCTATGTGTGTATTTGGGTTCTCATGAGGCAACCCGTAAAATTGGAGAGTGTTACTCATGAGATTTATCCATTCTGTCCTTATCTGAAAGTTGTTGACTCCAAAATCAGGATACACAATACTGGAGCGCGCTAGTGCGGCAGCAGGTGTCAAGAACATGGCCATCGGTAAATGTCCTTGATTTATTTCCCTCAGCTCTTGTTGCTGATTTGGTGGTACAGCCTCTCTGGCGGCAAATTGTCCTATTGGTTGAATTTGAACTGGAATGTTCTGATTATCCGCCATTTGATGTTGTTGTTTTTGTGTGTGTTCCTTGCGTCTTCGTCTAAAGGTACGTTCTATTTCCGAATCAAACTGTTCAAGTTCGTTGTCTTGGGTACGGAGCATGCAATAAATACCCTTTTCTGTAAAAATAAAAACAAAGCACTCAAATCGAATAATAACTAATAAACAAATAAATAAAAGAGAATACACAAATCAAACAACGGCAAGAAAAACAAATTATGACAAAATAAATAGTCCCCGGCAACAGCGCAAAAAACTTGTTGCTATTTTTATATCGCAAGTGTACGATATCGAACAAGTAATATAGTGGACCTAAGAGTCCGGATTATCGTTCCCACGAGGACTAACTTTAGTACTTAAAATATTTCTCCTACTACTATTTGATGAAAATAAACGAACTCAAAATTCAGATTGTGATGAATGTGGATGTCTAGAATAACTAAATTCCTAAAATGAATGAAAATTTATGAACGAATATTGGAGATAAACAGATCGAAGATTCAAATTTGTGAGAAATATTAGAGCAAAACAATTTCACCTAATGATCACCTTAGTTACCAATTCAAGATTCTAGCCTAATGTAGTGTTCGGTCGAATTCTCCTACGGTATTCAATTTACCCCTCTCGAGTTCTCATTGAGCCTATTTAATTAAATCAATTCCATATCTCTATGAAAATTCTCCTTAGTTAAACGAGTTAAAGCACTAGGAATTCATATAACGACCGCGGCACTTAGTATAGGTATCTCTACACGTTATACCTCGTTACCGGATTTTATTACATGTTCTAAGTTTCGAACTCACCTCTCGACTCGTAAGAAACTCAATAAATCATCAAATTAATGGCCAAGTAATTTGAAGCATTGCACACATAATAAAATCAACACATTGAATAATAGAAACTCAGAATTCATGAATTAAAATAACTAAGGGTTTCAAAAGATTATATTGTTCACCCTAATAATGAATTTAGCTACTCATGCGTAAAATAATGAAATAAATAACAAAATTTGAGTACATCACCGGATTTGATTGATACAAAAGATGGAAAGCTTAAGCCCTTGCACCAAGATCTTCTTCCGCTTCCAATCTTCGATTTGAACCCAAATCCTTGATGTAATTCCTCTCGTGAATCTCTTTTTTACTTGGTGTTTTTCTTTTAATTATTGCGAAGTGTCGACCCCCAATTCGTGCCTCTCTTAGCCTCTTTATACTTCCTCTAAATCCTTAGCCAAGTTGGAGTCCTTTTTGTGGGCTTTTTCGTAGCCCAAAAATAACCTAAATTTTCTCGCGGCTCAGCGCTTGAGTGCCCGACTGCAGCGCTTGAGCGCCGCGTCATTTGTGCAGGTGGCGCTTGAGCGCCCAATTTCTGTTCATTTTTCCCACTTCCAGGTTTATTATGGCACTTGAGCGCCATCTTGCTGCTGAAAATTTTTCTTTGTTCTCCGGCGCTTGAGCGCTATTTCTGAGCACTTGAGCGCCATATTTCTGCTCCATCCTTCCTCTATTTTGCTCAAAAAACCATTTTTTCTTCATTTTAACATTCCTTCAACCAAAACACTAGCAAACACATTAAATTTGTTCTATAATCAACAGATTAAGCATACAAATGAAGCTTTATTGGTATAAAATCCGTGTGCACAACACACTAATCAATCTCGCTGTTACACATAAAATTCTATCAGCAGTTCACGACAACAAAAATGATAATGAATTTATAAATGAGGATTTGATTACTTTATCATGTCAAAGACATGAGTGGGGCAGGAGTGCAGGAGCTAGATCGAGTGGACCGTTATCTAATTTTTTGCGAGTGGTTCCTGATGATGAGGATTTGTATATCGAGCAACTATTTGAAACAAAGAAAGATTTGCAGGAAGCTGCGCACCGAATTGCATTGAAATACAACTTTGAGTTCAAAGTGATAAGTCATTACTGATGATTGTCTGCATCGATGACAGTTGTCATTGGCACTTACGAGCGACGAAGATGGACACGAATAAGTTTTTTGTAGTTCGTAAGTATACACGGGATCATACTTGTGAAGTGGAAATTTGTTGAAATAATCACAAGCAAGCCCGTGCATGATTTATTGGTCGACAAATACTACACAAGTATAAGCTTACAGACAATTTACAAATCTTCAGACATCATTAATGACATCCGTCGAGAGTACAAAGTGGTCATAAGCTACCAAAATGCTTGGAAGGACAAAGAATGAGCGTTGGAGGACTTAATAGGCTTGGCTGAGGAGAGCTATACTAAATTGGTCAGCTATTGCCATAACATGGGTACAACCAATCATGGCTCTACATTTTTTATTGAGATGGAGGGCCCAAATTGCCTTAAGCTTTTCTTCATGGCTCTTAAACAATGTATTCGTGGATTTCAAAATGCTATGTGACCCCTAATTTTAGTCGATGGTACAAATCTAAAAACTAGATACAAAGGTAAGTTAATAATTGCTACGTGTTAAGATGCCAACATCCAAATTTACCATCTTGCATTAGGCATAGTTGATAGCGAAAATGATCTATCAATGCATTGGTTATTCACAAAATTGAGGGAAGTAATCGAGGAAGTCAAGGACCTTGCCTTTGTAACTAATCGGGGACCATCTATAATAAATGGTATCGTTGAAGTTTTTCCTGAGGCACATCATGCGTATTTCATGTACTATATACAAGGCAACCTAAAGACTAAATATCGAGGGAAAGGCATCGTTTTATTATTCAAGAGAGCGGTCGAAGCTAATAGTGTCGAAGAGTGCAATATATTTATGGTGAAAATAGAGAGTAAATATTCCCAACGTGGGAGTATCTAGCGAAAATGAGAATTGAATATTAGGCGAGATCACATTTTCCAGGGCGTCAATACAATATGATGACATTAAACAATGCGGAGTCTCTCAATGCATTATTCAAGAAAGATCGAGAGTTACCTATCCTCGTAATGATTGAGAACATTCGTAACAAGTTGTAGCAGTGGTTTCATGACCTAAGTGTAGAATCACAGAGTTGCACAAGCCTGCTATCCCCAGCTCACGAGGATAAACTCTTCACGACTGCAGAGGTTGCAAAAAAGTTGAATGTGGAACCACTGGATGAGTTTCGCTTCTCTGTAAATTGTCCACGTAATATGGTATACATGATAGACTTAACTACTATTAACACCTACACTTGTAGTCAATTTCAGTTGGAGAGTTTTTCGTGTGAACATGCAGTCGAGGTGGCTATGTTTAGAGGTTTTGCAGTGAGAACCTTATGCTCTCCTTATTATACACTGATTATTGGAGAGCAACTTACACTGAGACTATATTTACCGAATGAAACCAAGTCGGAAGTTCACGACCATATTCTCTAACTTAATAGTTTGTTGCCACCTGAAGTTGAACTGTATGGTCCTGGACACCCAGCATAGGTACAGAGCAATAGGGCATACTCGCCAATGGAGGTCCTATCTATGATTCTACGTCAATAGAGCTCAAATGAAGCAAACAGTTTTTGGGGAGTTCTTACAAGGAAAGCCAATGCAATTCGTAATGATGACAATGTGTCCTCCCAATCAAATAATAATGACAAAACAAAGCTTGAGACGTTTTATTCATCCAACGGTAACCAGCTGAATATATTGTCCCACTCTTTAATTTATATTATTGTATATTATGTATTTTTCTATGAAAACTTTAGTCTCGTTTTTATGTTAATTATTTCCAGGAAGAATCTACAATCATCCAAGAATCGCACAAAATACAAATGGTAAGAAATGACTTCAATCGTGAGAAACAGAATCAAGTTTCTGGTGTATGTGGTATGTTAGGTATTTAGTAATGGCGATTTTGCGGACAAAAGAAATAATTTGTAACGTGTTGTAAAAGTCAAAGATCTAGGGTACAATTTGTATTAGTTGGGTTATGAGGTCTAGGGCTCGAGAGTTGAAACGAAGGAAAAACGGCACTTAAGTTCACTAGACCGTTGCTAAGGTCTGGCTCGAGCGTCAGAAAATCGTCAGAAATATAAAAGCTCTCGTCCGCTTGTCTCCTCGCTCTCGCTCGAACGATAGCTTTTTCACTCGAGCGACAAGTACACTTGCTCGAGAGACACATTTGTACGGCTAAACCTAGTTCGCAATTTTGGAGAGTTTTACACAGCTCATACTACTCATACACCTCCAACTATAAATACAGAGGGTCTTGCACGATTTTTAGAGGTTGCTTCATTGTGCTACATTGAAAAATACATTCTTATTCTTTGAAGATCCAAGAACAAAATTCATTGGTGAAATTATTCATTCTTGAGATCCGGCAACCAAGATTTGGGAAAACATCAAATTGAAGAATCCAAAACACCTGACTTCCTTAACACTTCAAGGAAGGTACTTTCTCAGTTGGACTTCAGAAGTTTCTGGAGGTTGAGAGAGGTTGGACTACAAGCGCAGGAAGAAGAACATGAATAGGTGATTCCTGGGTATCCACTTGGAAAAGACAATTGCAGAAGATTGTGAGTCTGGAATTTACAGCAGATCTTGGAGGCTACAGGAGGTAGATCGAGAAATCTAGCAGGGTGGTTAGATAGTATCTATGGTAGCAAATCTTGAGTTTGGAGGAACAGCTGATCTTGGAGATTACAGGAATTACACCAGCGGGAATTAGTGGAATTTGCTAGGCTGGAAACGGACTATAACTCACATTGTCTATAGTGGCGGTAACTTGCTTAGTCCTGGAGTTTTTACCAGTTGGGTTTCTCTGTCATCATATTGATGTTCATGGTTTATTGCATTCTCATTACAAACTGCGGTAATTCAATTTAAGATAATTGAACTTGTTTGTTTAACCATCTAGAAACTAATTAAAAGTGACTTGTTGCTTTAGTTAGTATCGCACGTAAGGTCAAACTTAGTTAGTAAACTGCATACTTTCAATTGGTGTCAGAGCTTTATTTCGATTCGTGACCTTAATTTGTCTAGATGAGTAGTTCATTGTCCGTCCCGCCATACTTTGGTGGCTATTACTATACCTATTGGAAAGTTAGGATGAGAGCGTTCTTAAAATCTATAGATGAACGAATTTGGTTGCATGTGGTGAATGGTTGGAGTTATCCTAGTACAACTGTAGATAACGTAGTGACCCCCACTCTCAATGTAAATTGGACTATGACGAGCTTAGATGAGTGTAACTGGAATAGAAAAGCCTTACATGCCCTATTTATGGCAGTGTCCCCTAAAGAATTTAGGCGAGTGTCTATGTGTGAGATAGCCAAAGAGGTTTGGGATATTCTACAGACCATACATGAGGGAACTCAGGCTGTTAAGAACTCTAAGTTACAGATGTTGACAACTAGGTTTGAGGAGATTAGAATGAGAGAAGAGTAAACGTTTGATGCCTTCTATGTGAGTTTAAACGACATAGTGAATTCTAGTTTCAACCTAGATGAGGGAATCTTTGAGTCTAAAATTGTTAGAAAAATTCTTAAATCCTTACCTGAAAGGTTTAGGCCTAAAATCACTTCTATTGAGGATAGTAAGGATATAGACTCTATTAAGGTGGAAGAGCTGGTTGGATCTCTCCAAACTTATGAACTGACATTAGCTAAACCGACAAACGATAAGTCATTGGCCTTAAGCACTGTGAAGAATAGTCATAGGGAGTTCTCAGATTCAGATTCTCCTAATGATGAAAAGTTAGCTTACCTTTCTAAGAAATTTCGAAAAATGTTTAGGAATAAATAGAAACTTAAAGAGAGACATAGAAGTGGTCCAAGTGAATCTAAGAATAGCTCTAAATCTATGAGATGCCATAATTGTCGAGGTTTTGGCCATGTTAGGAGTGACTGCTCTAGCAATAGGAGAAATTTGGATAAGGCTATGAATGCTACTCTCACTGATGACGAGTCTAACTCGGACAATCACAATGAAGAATCCACTCGTGAGGAAAGTGGAAAATATATTGCCTTTAATACTAGAATTAAGAATGGATCTGATCAGGGGAGTGAAAGAGAATATGCTTTAGATAATGATGAGGATTCTAATGAAGAGTTTGTGAGTGAGGAAGATATCCAAGAGGCTTATGATAAGATGTATGAGGAGAGCCTTAAGATTCTTACTAAAAACAAAGCCTTGAGTGCATAGAATAAGGAACTTGAATTGGAAAATGAGAAGTTAGTAGCGCACATTAAGAAGTCTGTCTCAATCCTAAATGAAGTAAAATCCATGAATGAAACTTTAGAGACTCAGGTTAAAAACCTCACCAGTGAGCTTGAGAAGTACTCTAGGAGAGTCAGCGAGTTGACCACTGAGAAAGAGACCTTAGAAATCCAGGTTAAGAACCTTCTAAGCGATCTAGAATATTCTAAGCCTCAATTGCTTGCCTTCTCTAGTACTTTTGAAAAGTTAGATAACATTTTAGGAATGGGCAAGCCAACTGGAAATAAGGGAGGTCTAGGCTTTAAGGAAAACAGTGCTCGTACTTCTAAGACTACGTTTGTCCCTGCTACTGACCAGCCTAAACATGTGCCTAACCCCGATCTTAAGGGATTTGTTAGATAGAGGTCTACTAGACAGCGTAGGACCTATCGACCTAGGAGTAGACATCAACGTCCACATAACATTGGTCCTAGGTTTATCCTTACGTGTTTTCACTACGGTGAGTTAGGACACATAAAGCCTTGGTGTCGTCATTTCCTGAACAAGAATAGAAACCGGGACTTAAATAGAAATAAGAATCAGGATTATATTGGTCAGATTAACTTCCTTACTAATCAGGTAAGTAAATTGACCACATTAATGACACAGATGACCGAAAATATTCCTGTCACTAGGCAAGTTTGGGTGAAGAAAAGTGATTTGAAAAATTGTGAAATAGATCTCGCTGCTCTTAAAGGTAAGAGCATTTGCATACCTAACTGATTAGGTATTGTAACGACCTAACCTCTCATTGAAGCCGTTATCTTACATACTGTCCGCTCTGGGGTGGGCTTCTGCCCACTTATCCCCTCACGACTTTCTGACGCGTCCCCCAAGATTCGAACCCAAGACCTCCATCATATGGGAGACTTAAGTTGAATCCTGGTACCAATTGAGCAAGGGGACGCGTCAGAAAGCCGCGAGGGGATAAGTGGTCAGAAGCCCACCCCAGAGTAGACAGTACGTAAGATAACGGCGCGTTTTTTTGTAACGACCCGGCCTCTCACCGAAGCCGTTATCTTAAGTACTGTTCGCTCTGGGGTGGGCTTCTGTCCACATATCCCCTCATGGCTTTCGACGCATCCCTCACGATTCGAACCCAAGACCTCCATCATATGAGAGACTTAAGTGGAATCCTGGTACACCCAAGCCATTAGATTGCGTACTGTCCGCTTTGGGTGGGCTCGGCCAATCTTTAGGGTTGGGCGCGGGTCGGTTCAGTTCGGTTCTGTTTTTTAGGTTCCACAAATTTTCGTGTATTTAGTAAATGAAATCGGCGGTTCCAAATATAATTTTGGAACCGTTCGGTTCGGTTCGATTCTGTTCGGTTCCGTTCGGATCCGTACTATAATTAAATTTTTTAACATTTAAAATAATACTACATAAATACACCTGAAAGTAAATAATAATATTAATAACAAAAAGTAGATACAAATACCAAGTTCAATCTTAAATTTTACAAATTAACGTAATCTAATTTAATAACATATAAATAATAAGTTGTCAAATACAAATACCAAAAAGTAAATATTACTAATAAAACTTCGATGATTCATATCAATAATTCACTTGCATTAAACCTTCAAGTCTACATAAAAATGAAATATAAATAAAAAGTCATAAAGATAAAATATTTTAAAATATTGATAATACTTACCAACTATTTAATGTAATCATCTGTTGCTTGACTTTTCATACTAACTACTAAGAAACTATACAAGAAAAAATTGAAAAAACACAACTAACAAACATAAATAAACTCTAAATTGTTCAAATAATAAGATTTAATAAGAAAAAAATTATTAATTTGTTTAGAAAAAATAAAAGAAATTAATTTATCCAATATTAAAAAAAAATCGGTTCTTCGGTTCTTGGTCTAGAACCGAGAACCAAACCATTTGGTTCTCGATTCGGATACCCGTTCGGGTATTTCATTTTAAAAAACCCGCTTGATTCGGTTCGGTTCGGTTCGGTTCGGATATTTTGCCCAGCCCTACCCATCTTACCCCTTACGACTTTCTGACGCGTCCTCCAGGATTCGAACCCAAGACCTCCATCATATGGGAGACTTAAGTTGAATCCTGGTACCAATTGGGCAAGTACCCAATTGGTATCAGGATTCAACTTAACTATCCCATATGATGGAGGTCTTGGGTTCGAATCCTGGGGGACGCGTCAGAAAGTCGTGAGGGGATAAGTGGGCAAAAGCGCACCCCAGAGCGGACAGTACGTAATATAACGATTCCGACACGAGGTTGGGTCGTTACAAAAAATGCGCCAACCCAACCTCGAGCCGAATCCGTTATCTTACGTACTGTCCGCTCTGGGGTGGGCTTCTGCCCACTTATCCCCTCACGATTTTCTGACACGTCCCCCCGAATTCGAACCCAAGACCTCCATCATATGAGAGACTTAAGTAGAATCATGGTACCAATTATCGACCGAAATTGCCAAAATCGACAAAAACAAGTTTTTTTTAGAAATGTGGCATCAATTTTCATCTTAAATGACCACCCACATTTTTGGAGAATAAAAACTTGCAAAAATTAATGCCTAAAACTCCCATAACCTGTTTCAATTACTACCCCATTTTAATTAAAAGACAACCCTTCACTTTCTTTAGGTTACTCCAAGACTACTAATAAATAGGTGCATGGTTTCACTTCAAAATCACCCTTAACAATTTTCTAAGCACTTTGCACAAGAGAGAGTAAGGAGAGAAAGAGAGAAAGAAGCAGATTTTTTAAAAAAAAATGCGCATTTTTTTGTAACGACCCAGGTCTCTATACCGAAGCCGTAAAATTGTGCACCGTCCACTTTAGGTGGGCCTAGGCCCATCTTATCCCTCACGGCTTTCTGATGCGTCCACCAAGATTTGAATCCAAGACCTCCATCATATGGGAGGCTTAAGTTGAATCCTGGTACCAATTGAGCAAGTTGCCCAATTGGTACCAGTTTTCAACTTAAGTCTCCCATATGATGAAAGTCTTGGGTTCAAATTTTGGGGGATGTTTCAGAAAGCCGTGAGGGGTAAGATGGGCCTAGGCCCACCCAAAGTGGACAGTATGCAATCTAACGGCTTGGGTGTACCAAGATTCAACTTAATTCTCTCATATGATGGAGGTCTTGGGTTCGAATCCTGGGGGACGCGTCAGAAAGTCGTGAGGGGTAAGATGGGCGTAGGCTCTCCCACAACGGACAGTACGTAAGATAACGACTCTAGCGCGAGGTCGGTCGTTACAAAAACACACATTTTTTTGTAACGACCCGACCTCGCGCCGGAGTCGTTATCTTATGTACTGTCCGCTCTAGGATGGGCTTCTGCCCACTTATCCCCTCACAGCTTTCTGAATTGCCCAATTGGTACCAGGATTCCACTTAAGTCTCCCATATGATGGAGGTCTTGGGTTCGAATCTTGGGGGAAGCGTCAGAAAGCCGTGAGGAGATAAGTGGGTAAAAGCCCACCTCAGAGCAGACAGTACGTAAAATAACGGCTCCAACGCGAGGTCGGGTCGTTGCAGTTATTTTTGGCTCATACTCATGCTTTATCATTATGTGACATTGATTTATGCATACATCATATTTATTTGTTTTTCTAGATAGAAAACTCATGCATCTTTTATTTATTTTGTGTATTTGACATTTTTTTTTTTTTTTGTGTTTGATGCATTTATGTTTTAAAAGAAAAAAACAAAAAAATTGAAAATTGAAAAATACAAAAAATTGAATTGATGGACATTTTTATTACAACATAATATATGGCGTTATTATACTTGCATGTTATGACCATGTATGGACATAATTGATAAGCTGTAACATAGTTTACATTGCTGGCTTAGGTTATTTATGGAGTACTTCGTATAGGTGTCTTCATGTATCATTTGCATTGCACACACTATGATATTGTTAGTGGGACTCTCCCGCGTGTGTGAGATTTGGGATAACAGTTACATGTTAGTAAGGTGACTTTAAACATGAATTGACCATATTTATTAGACCTAATCTCAAGGTTATCCCAGGTAATAAAATGTTCAATATCTTATGTTCTTCCTTGGAGCCTATTTGACTCGAGCAATTGAGCATGCGGGTTTTCTCATAACCCGGTGCATATGGTCAACTGACTTGGGTTAACCGGCTTAAAGCTTGTTACATTGGTCAATTTAGTCGCTTAATGAAGAAGAACTTGCACTTAAGATGAAAAAATATATGAGCTTAAAATATTGATTGATGAGAAAATAAGATATGCTCAAAGTCAGGGGGAGAAAAGTAAATGTCAATATAAAATGAGTTTTTATTTAAAAGGTCATAATGTACTTTAAATGATTTGACTTTCATAAGTAAATGAATATACTTAAGGTTTGGAGTCCTACTTTCAGAGGATTAGTGATACTTTACACACATGGGTCACTCATACAATTTGCTCCATTCTGACTTAAGTTGAGTATGTGGGGAGGTTTACTACTTTTTTATTATGCTTGTGTATGTTATCAACTACTTTTTGGACTGTTATATATTCATATTTAAGATTGAATTTGAAATTGCTCCATTAGTCATTTGTGACAAAAAGGGGAAAAGAGAATAAACACAGGGAGAGCATTTAATGAAATTGAGATTTGATTTGCATCTACATTTTATGTCGAGGGGTCGTTGGAGAGAGACATAGATACATTTGTCTACTACATAAAAAAATTGAAAGTTTGCAGTAAGGGGGAGCATGTTCATTGCATCTGTATTGCATAGCATATGCATAGCCGTTTGAGTTTTGATGTTTTGTGATGTTAATATTTCGGTTGGTGTTTCGATAGACATTAATGTCATGTCTCAAACTAGCATGCTTATTTGTGTTCATGTGTTTTTGACTTCATGTATCACGTGCTTTTACACTAGTATTAAGTTTTTTATTTCAGGATACAGCACCAAGGAATGCAAGAAGTGGAAGTGCTTGGGTAGCTTGAGTAGTTTCGATTTTTTGTTCCTTGACTTATTGTGTAGTTTTGTCACAGAATGCCAAAATGAGAGTTTGTTAGGCTTTTAGTATTAGCGATTCTGTTTACAAAAAGACTAATTTGTAATGTGTTGTAAAAGTCAAAAACCTAAGGTACAATTTGTATTAGTCAGGTTATGAGGTTTAGGGTTCGAGAATTGAAAAGAAGGAAAAACGGCGCGAAAGTTCGCTAGACCGTCGCTAAGGTCTGGCTCGAGAGTCAAAAAATCGTCGAAAACAGAAACGCTCTTGCCCGCTTGTCGCCTCGCCCTTGCTCGAGCGACAAGTACACTCATTCGAGCAACATATTTGTGCGGCTAAATCTTGTTCGTGATTTTGGAGAGTTTTACACAGCTCATACTACTCATACACCTCCAACTATAAATACAGAGGGTCTTGCACGATTTTTAGAGGTTGCTTCATTGTGCTACATTGCAAAATACATTTTTATTCTTTGAAAATCTAAGAACAAAATTCATTGGTGAAATTATTCATTCTTGAGATCCAGCAACCAAGATTTGGGAAAACATCAAATTGAAGAATCCAAAATACCTGACTTCCTTAACACTTCAAGGAAGGTATTTTCTTAGTTGGATTTCAGAAGTTTCTGGAGGTTGAGAGAGGTTGGACTACAAGAGCATGAAGAAGAATGGGAATAGGTGATTCCTGGGTATCCACTTGGAAGAGACAATTGCAGAAGATTATAAGTCTGGAATTTACAGCAGATCTTGGAGGCTACAGGAGGTCGATCGAAAAATCTAGCAGGGTGGTTTGATAGTATCTACGATAGCAGATCGTGAGTCTAGAGGAACAGCTGATCTTGGAGATTACATTAATTACACCAGCGGGAACTAGTGGAATTTGCTAGGTTGAAAACGGACTGTAACTCATATTGTCTATAGTGGATGTGACTAGCTTGGTCCCAGAGTTTTTACCTAGTTGGATTTCTCCGTCATGATATTGATGTTCATGGTTTACTGCTTTCTCATTACAAACTGCGGTAATTCAATTTAGGATAATTGAACTTGTTTGTTTAACCAACTAGAAACTAATTAAAAGTGACTTATTACTTTAGTTAGTATAATTCCGAACGTAGGGTCGAAATTAATTAGTAAACTGTGTACTTTCATGGTCCATGGTAGATTAATCTCTATTGATTCTTCAAACTGATTCACTTGTTCCTCACCCATGATAGGTACTTCATTATCCTCAGTCTTTTTTTTTTTATGTTGATTTTTAGCACTTGAACTCCACTTTTTGTGGTGATGACCTGAACATGTTCCTCTTTTTACTACTTTTGAAGCCTTTAAGAGAATGGGATAAGGAGCACATAAGTTCGTTCGGATGGAGTAAATTTGATTGATGGTATGTAGTCTACATCATCCTCTATGAATTTGATAGCTAACACATGTTCCCATGGGCTTTTCTATATATCGCTTTATAGGGTGTCGTGTGTTTTGTTGGACAATATAGTTGTTATCTATCCCACTGATTTTTCAAATTTTTAATAGATGCCTGCGATTTTGCACTAGAATCTCAGTCTTTGTGATGTACTTGACAAATAGATCCTCCAAAGATGATTTTTTTCCCTTATTGCTGCTAAAAGCCTAGTGGATTGCCCTGAACTTGATTTTCCTGATCCATAATATTCATCCATGAGAAGTTTGGATGATATCTTCAACATGGATTATAAGTGTTATAGTGAGGGTTGTTCTGTTAGCTCTAGAAATTTTATGTATAGCGGACTTCTTCAGGCTGAACTATATGAGTGGAAGCTAAAGGGCAACTTATAGTTGTAAGATTTGCCCTATGGCCTTCATAGATTGGTGTAGGTTGGTGCATTGTCCGAGTGAGGTTGTCCAGCTTTTTTATTACCTCCATATGGGCTACTAATGCCGTTTCAATGTTGATGTTGTGGAAGTGCTGCTATTTTCTTTTGTGTTTCTCTTTCATATGGACACATAAACTAATTTTCTATAATTATTTTTGTAAAAGAATGTAGGTATTATCTATCGGTATCTTCATCACTAATCTATCGGCAGAATCGTCAGCCATATTATGATATTCAAGATGCAAGCCTGAATAGAAAGGTAGACTTGGACCTATCTAGGATGTCAAGGTTACGACACTTCCTAAAATAGTCCTTGAATCTTTACCATAATTCGGATTGCTTTCCAGATCCTTCTACTTGAAAGTTTATACTACGTTAATGATATGATGGACTCGAGATGATGGACAAACCTCCATAGTAAACTTCTGCATCATATCATTTAATGACATAATGCTCCCGACGGGTAAAGAATGTAACCATATTCTTGCGCCATCCTTCAAAGTGTGAGCGAATAAACGTATTTGAAAGACACTCATTCACATCTCCTCGTGATTAATTACTTCACATTGCATCAAAAAGCTTGTACACGTTCGTGCAGATTTTCAGTTGTTTCCAAAGAACCTAAAGTCTCGACATTTTGAAACAAGCCGTTGACATCCGATCAAAAGTGGGAGTTAACCTATCCAAATAGAGGATAAATGAATGTAGACTGTATAGGTACAAGTGTTGGATTCACATAATCTCCAATTGATATGTCGCCCTCGTTGGCGATAGCCCTTTGTGGAACTGGCTGAGGTAACAAAAGTGGATTTTGAACCTAGTTCTAATTTTGATTTTCTCTAATACTCTTCTACATTATCTAAAGGTTCTTTTGATCTCAGGATCTATCGAAAGAAATTCTACCTCGTCAGAATTTTACATAAAATGTTGACTATCTAAAAGGAACAAATCAAAAGAGAGTTAGGTACTATGATGAACAACCTAAAACAAAAGAAAATCGAATCTAATATAAACTAATAAAATACAATTTAAACAATTTATTCCTTGGCAACAACGCAAAAACTTGTTTGGATGAAATCCGCAAGTATATAGGATCGTTGACAAGTAATATAGTGAGTTGAATTATCAACCCATGAGGAATAAATTCTATTGCAGTACACTAGTTTCCTATCAAATTTGATAGAAGTGACAAAAGAGATGTATGGCTTGTTATTATCCTAAGCTATGCTACGAAGTATGTCAAATGCGATGGTCTTATCAAATTATGGAATGAATGTATTGGATTTCAGAATCCACCTATTGGTAACTATTTGCAATTCTCGACTTACGTAGTTTAGAGTTATTCAAGTGCTCGTGACAATCGATACTCCTATATTGTTTGACTTTCTTTTTAAAGATAAATCACAAACATATTTTAAGCACGACTTAATATCTATTTCTAGTCTGTATTTATGTGCGAAAGCATGCATTCAATCAGATGACTATCTAACAAGATTGCACACGTCACAAATGTTATACATAAATCTATTGTTTGTACATCAATTATGCAGTAGTCTAAACCTGTTGTGAACTTTCGATCACTTTAAACAATCAAATAACAAACAGTCATGCAAAATAAATAAAGATACAAGAATTCACGAAACTAATTGTCTTTAAATTATAAATAAATAACCGATGGTCTCATCTTCATCCAATACAATAAAGAAATTAGTCTAACCCATTTGAATGTAAATTATACAAAAAACAATTAAATAAAAAATAATATTAAATTTGAAAAAACAGCACTCGAATCAAAGAACAATAGACTTGAAAAATCAACTTCTTAATTTGAATCTTGAATCCAAGCTTTTAATCTTCAATTTCTTGTATTAATTGCCTTGTAATCTCTTGCTAGGCTTTTTCTCGACATTATATGGGTATTAGGTACAACTTCGTGGCCTCCAATAAGTTAAATTAAGGCTTGATCATTTCATACAAAATATTGCATAAAAAGGAAACTGAATTTCTTTCCTTTTCCAGACACTCATGCATGGTTGTATGGCTTGCGTAGGCATGAGCAAACCATTGAACTTTAGCTTCTGCGGAGAGGGGCCTTGCCTAGGCATGGCCTACTCTTGGGGATCAATTTTGTAAATTGGTCCATGAACTTTCCCTAACGTTTATTTTGGTTCTCTTCGATCCTTTTTCATTATGTTGTCTTTTAGTCTTTTTCAATTGACCCCAAGCACTCTTCAATCATCGACATGATGTTTGGAACAACTTTTGAATATTTACACTTTAGTCCTCGAACTTTGAATTTCTACCATTTTTCGATCATTTTCTCCAATTCTACAATTTTCACTAATCTTTACCTAGCAAACACAATTTATATAAAATAAAGCCATAATTCATTAAAATCTCCAACAAATACTCTAATTTAACAACTTAAATAAGTGCACAAAATTCACTTATGAGCACGTGTTTGGTAGAAATTAAAATTCATATTTTAATCTTAATCAAAGTCAACGAATAATTTAAGCACACATTTTATAGGACTTACAACTTTTCAATCATGCATTTTATGAAATTTTATCAAAATCTACTAAAAAATTTTAATCATCAGCAAACTGGAGCATAGTAAATTGAATATTTATTTCGTTTTGTATCTGAATAGGTAAGGATTTTGACAAGTTTCAAAAAGTAAATGGACTTCAATTGTAATTAGGAAAGTGTCTCTATGTTATCAATCATTTTTAACCCCTGTTTGGTGTGGATTAAAATAACATTTTTAGTAGATTTTGATAAAATTTAATGAAACGTGTGATTGAAAAGTATGGGTTCCATAAAATATATTGTTAAAATTGATTATTGATTTTGATTTAATTTTAAATTTTGATTTTAATCAACACTAAACATGGACTCAGTCTTTGGAGCAGAAGATATGATTATTAAAGGCAACAAATGCTTATGTGGGTCTATTTAGCCCTTGTTTGTCGTACATTATTTTTACCTTAAAATGAGTTTTTTTACCATTTCAGCCTGATTTGTGGGCCCCACCATAGAGAGAGTTTGGTAAAAAATGGTGGCTAAATCCCTATTTCAACGGTCACATTTTTATTTAAAATGCCAAACAAACAGGGCTTAATTAGATATGCTATAGATATAGAGTGAAAAGCGAAAGAATTTGGCAGAAGAGGGCCAGCTGGCCCCTGGCATTGCCCGGACGCATGTGGCCCTAGCAAAGTAGAAAAACCCTTGGTAGAATTTGACCTTCGTACATGTTGCATATTTTATATTGTGGTTGCGTACGAATTGTTACAAAGTAATATAGGCACCGTTTGGTAACCATTATTCTAGAAAAAAATGTATTCTTTGTGTCAAATCACACTTTTTTTGTGGTTGAAAATGAAGGAAAAGTTATTGATGTGATAGAAAATATTATTTTATTGATGAATGTGTGGTTGAAAATTAATAGAAGAATGAGAATGAAAAAAAGAATGGTTACCAAATGGTGCCATAATGTATTTTTTGAATTGGAATGATTGTTCGCACGAGAACTATTATTTGATTCCTAATTTACTATTTCTAATTTCTAACTTACGAAAAACAAATAATATAGTTTTTGTTTGATTACATGATTTTTTTCGAAATGTCGAATTGGGATCAAACAGGAGTTGAACCGCTAATATATTTATTTATTATTATTATTTTCCAAAATGACTTGAATACAGATATAGTAATCACTTAATAGATTTGATTGCAATTAATTTTTTATTATGTCCCACTTCTAATATCAATAGAAAATGAGATAACAAAATAGACAAATGTTAATTACTATATGAGACGATTAAATATTTTTACGGGATTTTAGTTTGTTATTATAATAAATAAATGATAAAATAAGGAAATTTTGAATAAAAAAGCATGTTAAAAAAAAAAAAAGAGCTTATTCTACCTTGTCAAAACAAAACCCTCCATAATCCCACATCGGTTTACAATTAAACTACAATATTAGAGAAGGGATATAAGAAAGCAGTGTTCTAAAAGGTGCGCCAAGAGTCGTCAAGGTGCCGCTTAAGCCCAATGCACGGTGGAATGACAAATCAAGTGGCTTGGCACCTTATTTAGAGGTCAACGATTGACCGCTAATGCTTGCCTAGGCACACATTATTAGGGCTGTCCGTGGGTCGGTTCGGTTCGATTCTGAAGATACCCGAACCGACCCAAAACTTTCGGGTATTTAATAAATGGACCCGTCGGGTCCAAATATAAATATGGAACCGTTCGGGTTCGGTTCCGTTCGGTTCGGTTCGGTTCGGTTCCGTACCATAATTAAATTTTTTAATATTTACACCAACACTATATAAATACAACTAATGACATTTCATTCGTAACTTTTACAAATTAACGTAGCCCAATTAAAAAACATATAAATAACTAGCCGTCCAATAAGATTAATTCAATACATACAAATATCAAAAAGTAGATATTAATATTACAGCAACACTACATAAAGTATATTCATTTGCTTCAAATTAAAATGGGCTAATGGGTTTTAAAAATGATTTGGGCTTTAAAATTAAAATTATGAAATAATCTGATTTATTTAATTAATTTGCTAATTTGTTTAGAAAAAAATAAAATAATTTAATTAATTCAATATAAAAAATAAAAAAATTATTTAGTTTCGGTTCTTATTCAGTTCTTCGGTTCTTGGTCTAGACCCGAGATCCGACCCAAACCCGTCGGTTCTCGATTCGGGTACCCGTTCGGGTATTTAATTTATGAAGAACCGCTCGGTTCGGTTCGGTTCGGGTTCGGTTCGGTTCGAGACTTTTGGACACCCCTACACATTATTATCTTTTTTTTTATATATAATTTTTTTTACAATTCTTTTAAATTAAAACTTAAATGTTGATTTACATTTAAAACTTATCTTTTTGTTGAAATTTTTTAAAAAATATATAAAGTTTTTATAAATCTGTTTTAAATGTTTGATATGCATTATTTTTAATTATTAAATGATTTTTTTATTGAATAAATTAAAATAATATTAAAATAAGAAAACACATTTTTACGCATATGCCTCGCCTAAACACACATAACCCATATCTTGGCTTCCACGTATCGCCAGACATTACGCCTTCTAGAACACTATAAAAAAGACTAGCCGATATTACCAAAAACCTCCCCAATCCAACATCTGTTACAAGTTCAACTCCAACATGAGAAGTGGATATAAGAAGGGCTTATCTCTATCAGATTCACCTTTTGGGCTATGTAAAGCTTGGGCTTACTTAGGAAAGTTTTTAAAACTTGGATTAACGCCATTTGGGCCTTAAGCTCGGCCTAATGAAGGAAGTTTTGAAGTTTTGATTGGAAAAAATTATTTAAACCTTTGAAACCGGTTGTGGGTGGATTGGTTTTTAAGGTTACACTGCTATTTGGTAGGTTTTTGTTGGGTTTTTAAATATTTGATTTTTAGGTATAAATCGAACCCATTTTTGTAACAGTTCATGATTTTTTCAATTGAATTGGTTGTGCCGGTCCAATTTTGAAAACATTGAATTAAACTAGTGTGAATGTGCATTGATTTATAATTTCATCTATTGATCACCTTTATTTTATAAATCAAGATTCTTTACTTATTGTAGTGTTTGTTAGGTCAAGTTCTTTTTAATTAACTGATTTATCTCTAACGAATTATAATTAATCATATTTAACTAAATCAATTCATCATATCTCTATGTAAATCCAAATAACTTTTAATTAAATGCATTTAATCTCTAAAAACATATGTAACAACTGTGATAACTATAAAAACATCTCTCTACTCTTTTATCATAATTATCAAATTTATTATATAGGTTAAATATATAACTTACTTCTCGATTTGTTACAAATTCATATAGAATTAGTGGTCAATTAATTCAAATACCCTTTGAAAAAAAAGTAACATATGCCACATTTTTAAGAATCTAGTTTTGTAACTGAAAAACGCGAGATTCGACCCAACTATACCTAGAGGGGGTGATTAGGTGTAAATGCGAAATTATCAATCTAATTAACTAGCAACATGTCACAAGTTAATTATGTTTAGGTGATTAGTCAAACAATCCAATTTAGCCTATCTTTGAATACCGCAGTTATATCAAAGCAGTAAACAACACCAGAATTGTTCACGGAGAAACCCAACGTGGGAAAACTTCGGGCGCTTTGTCAGTCAAAGATCCACTATAAAATGATAATACACTTACAGACCACCAGCAAAGTTGACAACACAAACTTTCTGATCTCCTATCTGAAGTAAGAAGCAGCCCTCCTGAAATGCACACACGAGCACCAAACCCGGCTCTTCTTTGTAAAGCAGTCCTCCTGGAATAAACACACGAACTCCAATCATTACTCTTTACGCAGTTTATCTCCTGTAAATCTTCCCAAAGAACACTTCGTTCTTCAGATTCTCTCTTGATCTTTAATATAACACAGTTGACGACACAATCTTGCAGCATACCCAAGCGAAGAATGCAATCAAGTGTCTGATTTGGCTCTTTGATGTTTTCACAATGATTGGTATGTAAACAATGGAAGGATTGAACTTTGATGTTCCAAACATGAAACCCCAAACCCTAAGCTAACCTGCCAACTATGAAACTTTACAATTTAGTCCCTAAACTTATATAATTGTTCAAGTTGGTTAATTTGTTCACATAATCATCAATACAAAATATAAACCTAACAAACTCCCCCTTTAGCATTCTGTGACAAAACACAATACAAAGCAAACAACAACCTATCCAAACTACCCAAGTCCAACTAAACCAACTAAATGCAACTTCCACTTTGTTAAACTTGTATCCTGAAATCAAAAATTCACATACAAGTGTAAAAGCAGGTGATACAGGAAATAAGCAATAAAGTACTTAGAAGTATAGTCAGTGAAATAAGCAAACTAGTTTGAGATGCAGTATTAATGTTAACCAAGACACTATAACCACATTAATACCATAAACCATCAAGGAAAAACTCAAACAGCCATGCATGAAATGCAATACAATTGCAATGCACGTGCTCCCCCTCAGTGCATGATATGCAATGCAAATGTAATGCCACTACTGCAAACTCTAAGTGTTAAAGCAGTAGGAAATGTATCTATGTCTCACCCCTACGACCCCTCAAGACAAATAACATAACAATAATAATCAATGCACATGTATAAGTCAAATGTTAAAAATGTATATATGTCTCTCCCCAACGATCCCAATAAAGACAAAGACATATGCAATAGATCAAATCAAATTTAAAGCACAATATATCTATACGGTATCTATGTGATATAGCTTCCCCTTACTATAAAAACCTCTTCCCCTTTTTGTCACAAATGTCGAAGGGACGGAGCAAAAACACACAACTACTCAACAGTGTAGGTATGAGCAATCACAAGTATATGTAGTGAACAGGAAACTATTTCACAATGCCAACATAAGTTACCCATGGAGTAAATGATATAAGTGACTCATACATGTAAAGTGTCACTAATCCTCTGGCAGTAGGACTCTATACCTTAATTTTGTGAGAAATGACATGCTAAATATCAATGTTAATAGTTCTATTCCTCTACTTATGAAAGTCAAACCTTAAAACACATTAGGACCTGCATATGAAAGCTCATGTCCAACAAAGAATATGTCTTCTCTCCTTGACTTACAACACAAACAGTTATTCATTCTTCACTATTTGCAACAGGACCGCTCAAATGTATTTTCAATCTTAAGTCCAGGCTACTTTCCATAAAGCGACTAACATGACCCCTGTAACAAGTTTTAGGTCGGTTAACCCAAGTCAGCTGACAACAGACACCAAGTTATGAGAAACCCTGCAGGCTTAATTACCCGAGTCAAGTAGGCTTCGAAAAGTAGCATGAAGATATTGAGCCCCTTTGAATTATCTTTTTTCCACCATGCATTAATCGTGCATAGGTAAAATCAAGCTTAGGTCTAATAGAAACGGTCAATTCATGTTCAAAGTCACCCTACTAACATGTGATTGCTATCCCGAATCTCACATACACGATAGAGTCCCACTGTCACGATCATAGTATGTGCAATGTAGATAGTAAATGAAGAGACCTATATTAAGTACTCCACAAGCATCCTAAGCTAAAAATAAAAATTATATTACAGCTCACCAAATAAACTCATTCTTAATTAACACCTACAAAATCAAGTGTATTGTATATCATGCTTTAAAACTAATTTCCAAATCAAACTCCTTTTGTTTTCACTTTTTGTTTTTATTTTTCTCAAAGCAAAAACTTAAACAAAAGAAATAAAAGAAAATGATTTTTTTTTCATAAAAAAATATATGAATGCACCAAACACACAAGATATAAGAAGCAGATAGTTATTTAAAAGGAAAATAAAGCACAAAAATAAATAAACACATGCAAAGTGTAGATGGATGCAAAATACATTAGTGTAATAGATAATGCATCCAGATGCCCACAAATGGGATCAGTGTGGTGCATAAGCACCAGTGACTGCCATACGATCAAGATCAACTTTCTTAACCCATACCTTCCTAGCAGTGGAAGTGGCCCCAATCAATAGAGAAATCATCTCAGTCAGGTAAAGAACTTGACTGGAAAGAGAATTGACCTGACTGGGAATATCCTGATTTCTCTCCCTGCGCACATGCATACGACACCTCGACCTAATGTAGCCCAAAGCACCATAGCGAAGGCAAGTGGGTACAAATCTAGGCTCAGACACATACGATTGTTGAAGACGAATTTTAGGTGTAATGTTCTTATGAGACCTAGGAGTCCTCTGTCCTAGAAATGTATGGCTGAGTAGAAGCGGGAACGAAAGAAGTCTTAGAGGTACTAGCAAAATTGAAATTGTTCTTAACATAATCTAGACCTCATCTATCACCTGTAGGCTTGTTCATACCTAAAAGACTATCAAGCTTCTTAGTCCCACTGGAGAAAGCCTCAAGTTGAGAATTTGACTTTTCTAGATTACTCGTGAGAGTCTTAACTTTGTCTTCTAGCTTCTCATTGATACATCTCAACTCACTCAAGGAACTGGTTGAGTCCTTAAGCTCACCAGCAAGTCTTTCTTTCTATCTCTCTAAGGAATCAATCTTTTTCAGTAGGACATGGTTGAGTTTCTTAATTTTAAGGCTCTCATCATATAACTTCTGGTACACAACCTGAAGATTATACTCATCATCCGAGGCCTCATTACCACTCTCAACCTCAGTCTTTTCACTAGCCTTATCAGATTCATTCTCTACTCGAGATACAAAGGCCATGTACTTTCCTATTTTTTAACACTCAGACTGCACACTCGAGTCACTCTAACTAGAGTCATCATCAGATAGTACAGCAACTAAGGCTCTACCTCTATCCTTAGTCGAGCTCCTCTTGAGATTAGGACATACATTCCTATAGTGACCAAACCCCTGGCACTTATGACATCTAACTGACACTACTAGACCCACCACCCTTATCAAGCTTTTCCTTTTGAAATTTCCTATGGGGACTCATCTGCCTAGGTTGTGGTTTTGGTCTATTCTTCAAGGCCTTCTTAAACTTCTTCACGAAGTAGGCTATCTCCTCACCTTTAAGGGACTCTACATCAATAGACTCGAAATTTTCTTCCCTACGGGTGTTCAAGGCAGTGGATTTCTGTTTCTTAGGCTGAGCTAAGATCAATTCATAGGTTTGAATGGATCCTACGAGTTCTTCTATCTTAAGGATGCCAAGGTCCTTACTCTCGTCAATTGCAGTTACCTTGGTCTAAACCTCTCAGGTAGGGATCTAAGAACCTTACGAACGATTTTTGACTCGGTGATCGATTTGCCTAAATTGAAACTAGAGTTCACAATATCATTCAATTTAACATAGAACTCATCAAACCTCTCATCATCGTTCATTCTAAGCTCTTCAAACCTAGAAGTCAACATTTGTAATTTAGAGTTTTTCACAATCTTAGTGCCCTCATGGGTAGTCTCCAAAATATCCCAAACCTCCTTAGTAGTCTCACACATAGACACTCTCCTAAATTTCTCAGGAGACACAACCATAAACAAAGCATGTAGACCTTTCCTATTCCAACTACACTCATCCAAGTTAGTCTTAGTCCATAAAGAAATATCAGTGAGTATAACTACACCATCGATAGTTGTTGAAGGTGGAGTCCACCCGTTTTGCACAAAAATACATACACGTTCATCCAAAACTTTAAGAAAAGCTCTCATACGCACTTTCCAATAGACATAATTATTACCAACAAAATATGGAGGCACGACAACGAACTAAGAACCTTACGAACCAATAGGGATCTAAGAACCTTACGAACGATTTTTGACTCGGTGATCGATTTGCCTAAATTGAAACTAGAGTTCACAATATCATTCAATTTAACATAGAACTCATCAAACCTCTCATCATCGTTCATTCTAAGCTCTTCAAACCTAGAAGTCAACATTTGTAATTTAGAGTTTTTCACAATCTTAGTGCCCTCATGGGTAGTCTCCAAAATATCCCAAACCTCCTTAGTAGTCTCACACATAGACACTCTCCTAAATTTCTCAGGAGACACAACCATAAACAAAGCATGTAGACCTTTACTATTCCAACTACACTCATCCAAGTTAGTCTTAGTCCATAAAGAAATATCAGTGAGTATAACTACACCATCGATAGTTGTTGAAGGTGGAGTCCACCCGTTTTGCACAAAAATACATACACGTTCATCCAAAACTTTAAGAAAAGCTCTCATACGCACTTTCCAATAGACATAATTATTACCAACAAAATATGGAGGTACGACAACGAACTACTCATCTAGACAATCAAAATATGGGTCAGGACACGAGATTAGGCTCTGATACCAATTGAGAATCGAGAGATTCGACCCAACCACACCTAAGGGGGGGTGATTAGGTGTAAATGCTGAATTATCAATTTAATTAACTAGCAACATGTCACAAGTTAATTATATTTAGGTGATTAGTCAAACAATCCAATTTAGCCTATCTTTGAATACCGCAGTTATATCAAAACAATAAATAAAGTAGTAAATAACACTAGAATTGTTCACGGAGAAACCCAACGTGGGAAAAACTTCGGGCGCTTTGCCAGTCAAAGATCCACTATAAACTGATAATACACTTACAAACCACCGCAAAGTTGACAACACAAGTTTTCTGATCTCCTATCCGAAGTAGAAGCAACCCTCCGGAATGTGCACACGAACACCAAACCCGGCTCTTCTTTGTAAAACAGTCCTCCTGGAATGAGCACACAAACTCCAATCCTGACTCTTTACGTAGTTTATCTCCTGTAAATCTTCCCAAAGAACTACTCATCCTTCAAATTCTCCCTTGATCTTTAATGCAGTACAGTTGACGACACAATTTTGCAGTAGACCCAAGCGAAGAATACAATCCAGTGTTTGATTTGGCTCTTTGATGTTTTCACAATGATTGGAACATAAACAATGAAAAGATTGAACTTTGATTCTTGTGTATTCTCTCTGAATAATATGGTGTTCAATCTCTCATTCGTAAAAAGTGCGGCGCCTCAATATATAGGTTGAACAAAATAGGTTGTGTGGGCCAAGTAAAAATCTCGGAAATAGAAAATTAGGTCTGGCCGAATAATACGTCGCTCAAGCAAAGGGTCTGTCGCTCGAACGACATTGGGGCGAAGGTCGAGTAAGGCAGTCTCTGTTTCAGTCGCTCGAGCATCACTCCAGCGAGCTGCTAGCGAAAAATCGTCGTGAATCCTTCTTGTTCCAACATGAAACCCCAAACCCTAAGCAAACCTACCAACTATGAAATTTTACAAGTTAGTCCCTAAACTTATATAATTGTTCGAGTTGGTCAATTTGTTCACAAAATCGCCAATACAAAATATAAACATAACAGTAACTATTAAAAGATATTAAATTATTATTGTTATTAATATGCAATTTCATCAATAAAAGAATTGGTGTATCCTTATATTCATATAAGCAAAATTTGGCAATAATTTTATGAAATTCGAAGTGTCACTTTTCTTAAGGAGCTAAAGTATATCGCTGATTAAACGTATCATGTCAGGTATCATGTTCCTTTAAACCAATATTTCTGTGGTATGATTAATTCTCAATTCTATAAAGGAGAAATGAAAAACTATTAAACGAAAAGTGACATAAATTCAAAAAAGTGGTAAAAACTCAAAAAGTTGACAAAATCTCAAAAAAAAAAAAAAAATGACGAAATAAATTTGAGAACTTTTTGGAGATTTTGGAGTTTTGGGCATAAGTAATACATTTTTTTTTCTTTTTAAATTTAATCAGTTTTAAGGGTATTAATCTAATAGTTTATTTTTTTTGAAGATAGTGGACCTAATTTCTCCATATTATTTGAGGCTCAAGGAAGATTTTTTTTTTTTTCAAATTCCTTTAATATTTATATTTGGATTATTTTTTGAAAGTAAATTTATTTTTTCAATGTTTTTTTTTTTTTGGAGAACGTTGTAATCATTAGTACCAGTTAAATGCTAAAAAAATGTTGAGTAGAAAAGTGAAAGTAAAATCAAATATCGGGCACCATATGTGCAATTTCTCCTTTCAATATTAATATTAAATTAATTGACAAAGTAATCTCTAATTTTGACATGAGAGAACTTTTGCAATGGAAGTCGAAACAAAAATAGCAAGATAATTACACGATCATCACACAGTTTTAATCAAGGCAATACATCAATATTTAACTAATGTTGGCTCTTAGAGATTGACAAATTTGAGCCTTCATTGTCAACGCTATAAAGTCGACCAGTTAAAGATTAGCTACTTGATTTATGCGAGATTAGAGGAATGAATTATTAAAAAAGGAAAGAGTACCACTATATATTTAAGTCTTTTATATTGTTGGTCAACTAAGTAGGGCCTAAACCCCATGTGAATCTATAAATTTGAGGAGTGTTCGGATCTCCAACGAATATGAAAGACTTAAATTTGAGGAGTATTCATTTATTTTATTATTTATTTGAAATCATATTAAGATTTAAAATATCTTAAAATTTTAACATGTAAAGAAAATTAGTTCAAACTCTTATAAGTTGATTATTTATCACTTAACAAATTATACATGGTGATCTACTGCATTTTCTCCCATTTACTTTAAATGAATTGACCACCATAATTTCTCAACTTTTTAATTCTCGTGAACATAAATTCAAAAAAAAAAAATTCCTTCTTTCTAATCACACATTATTCAAAAAGTCATTATTCGACACTCCTTTTTTTTAAATTAATGGCCATCAAACGAGGGCTAAGCCCTGAATTGGAATTGACAATCAACGTATGTTGTTACATACATCCCTCCCACAATCCTGTCGTGTTTTATTCAATATATCTTGTTCCAATAACATTAATGATTAATAAAGAAAATATGAAGAGAAACTGATTTGACTTTGGGAATTAGTTAAAGTTGTAGGTGGTGGTAGTTAGGTTTCATGATGTATCTTATTATTTTTTCTTGAATTTACACTTCACATGTCGTATTACTTCCATTATTGCATCCAATATATTAGTTACAAGTTCTTTTCTCAGCCTTTCATTTCCTTAATTTTTATGATTGTTTGTCACAATTTTCCGTAACTCGCGGTGTGATAGACGAATTGAAATTCAATGGTATACCCTTTGCATAGAATTATTTTTAATTGTTACTAAAATATAAACTGCAGCAACAATATTATTAAGACTAAATATTCACACCACAATTTTTAATTGCATGGAAGAATCATAATCTTTACACTATCACATTTGTGTTGAGATCATTCTTACTCTAAAATTAACATAAATTGTTCCTAATTATTGTTTTTCTTCAAAAATTTCTTTAACATAGAGTAAAAATTTTCATTAACATAAATTGTTCCTAATTTTTAATTTTTATAATTTATTTATTTTGATCCAATTACTCGATGCAATAAGTAGCAAGTTTGCCATACCCAGTAATTAGCTAGTTTGCAAAGCTCAAATAGTAAGTACACTAATCAACTAGATTCATTCATTTGAATATTTAAACTATACTACTTGCGATTGTAGCCAGTTCTGACCATATTTTATTCGCTGTCTGTCGCATAAACACTTCTCAAAGCGCCATATATAGGTTTAACCAAAAGTGGATGCTATTATGCTAGATATTAAGAGCTTGTTTGGTAGGGATTTTTTGGGGGAAAAATTGATTTTGAATAGTGATATGATGGGAAATGTGTGGTTAAAAAAAAGAAAAAATTATTGATGTGATGGAAAATATTATTTTATTAAAAATGTGTGATTGAAAATGAAAATTGATTTACTGTAAAAAAAAAAAAAAGAATTCCTACTAAACAGGGCCTAAATGTCATTTGGTGGCATAGTATTAGATTAAAAAAAAGTGTTGAAATATATATTTGGTGGCATACTTTATTTCTTCTAATTCTACTAGATATTTAAAATATAATTTATATTGTCGGCTCACGATTTTTTTTTTTTTTTTTAAATGTTATGGGTTGAAATGAACCCGAATTGACGGTTAGAATTTTGGTTTGCTTCGAATAATTACTTGAATCCAAATGATTCGGTGAAATACTAGGAGTATAATGAATGGTTCAAAGTGGAACCCACTCTATGCACAGGCCTATCATAGATAGCATCTTAGTGACAACTGCCAACTATTGGCCCAAGCCATGGATTCAAGAATCAGAAAATGAAATTTTAATGAACCGAAAGAAATTTTTGAACTAGTAATGGATCAATCAAGATTTAAATTTGCATATTGCTGGCAATGAGACTAATCGAAACTAGGCAAATAGAATTTCAAAGGGACTAAATCGATTAAATCAAGGCCATATTGATTTCTCCAGTTTCTTCAGAATCACAGTTATTGAATTTGAATATGAAAACTTGATAAATCTTCTTGAAGGTCTAATATTTTATAAACCAACTCGATCCCATTTCTTAAATAAGATTGGCATCCTGATCTCAAGGATCGGTTGAAGCAAATACATAAATAGAAAAACAAACCTAAAGAACCTACTACTCTCATAA
Source organism: Fraxinus americana (assembly GCA_035079005.1). Lineage (NCBI taxonomy): Eukaryota > Viridiplantae > Streptophyta > Magnoliopsida > Lamiales > Oleaceae > Fraxinus > Fraxinus americana. Next base: position 20,866,582 of record CM068711.1, on the reverse strand, counting down.
TTAAACTAATATCCCTTCCTTGCATGTGCAAAATTCTATATCAAAAGCATATTCCGAGAACTTTGATGTACCTAAACTTTTCAAGGTCGATATACAAGAAATTATTTCACTTTATACATAAAATAGACTTTTAAAAGTGAATTTGCCGAGTTATTAGGCAACAGCTAGGTGGATCTCTCCTTCTTTGACGGGCAAGAATCCTACGTGCCTCTGCAAGTATATGAACAAAAATATATAAATAAATTATAAAACTGAAATTTTTTGAATATCCCAATTCATGTATTAATTATTGAAAAATATAAACTAATTACTCTTCTTTGCTTTCGTGAATTTCTAATTCTTGTTCTCGAATTATATTAAAATAAAGTTTGGTTACCTACTTTCAAGTTTCAACCATTCGGTGGCCTCGTAATTATTAACCATTAATTGATGTCACAAGATGTATAAGAAAATGCTTGATAACATCATATTTAACCCATGTTTGATCCCAAAAATTTAGTTTTTAGCGAAATCAAACATGGACTTGATATTCTAAGTGAAAAATAGTCTCTTTACGAAAGCACGAAAGGTGACACAGAATTGTACAAATTAAGACAGAAAATAATTATTGTTCATCACAGTTGATGGTGAGTAACCAAATTAACAACTCAATTATTTTATATTAAATATTTTCAAGAGTTGTCTAAATCCAAAAGATTCGATAGGAGTAACCTTGATTTTTCTTTCTTCAATGTGAACAAGTTATGAATTTATTGTCTGAAATTTGCAAGGAGATAAATCTGAAATGGTCCAAGGCATTTGAATTCCTCGGTCGATTTGAGATTTTTTTCCCCCCCTATTAGGCTGACTCTCACTGACACTTCGTTATATCAACAGTACATTTGATAGCCATTTTGTTATTTGCTACTTGAGTTGATGTACTGAGGTGACAAACATTGAATAAAGGATGGTGAAATGAAGACAACGAACTTTTTTAATTCAAACAATCGGTAGGTAGCTGTGAATTTTAATAAACTACCACCCCCTCCCCCCAAAAAAAACGAAATAAAATTGTCAAAGACCATGAAAAAAGGATCATGTCCCAAGAAAAACGTACCTCGCGAGATTTGAGACTACTGTTAACGATTCCATCATCATTCTTCCATTGGACATGTTGCTTCAATAGTGGACCCTTTTGGACCCTTTTCGGTTCCGCCGTGCCGCTGCCAGTGCCGGCGCTGCCGCCATCCACTTTGTTGACCATGTAAAGATTGACTATCTTCTCGGCAATCTCAGAGCCGTTTTTGCTCTCCATCATCAACTTCTCTACTTGGGCCTTGGGAAGTCTCATCTTAAGCCTCATTGCACCATTTTCTTCCGAACTTCTAACCGACTCCTCAAACGCAATGCTATGTGGTTTCATGATTGAGAGATCCGAAACCGATCTTTTCGCCAACATTAGGCTTTCGAGCCGGTCCTTGGCACTCATATGAATGCCCGATCTTACTCTCCTCGCACCCTTTTCTTGTGGGAATTCTGGCAACTCTACTAGAAAATACAACCTCTTCGGCTTCAGCTCTTGTTGCGGCTCCAATGGCTTTGCTCGAATACTGAAATGCTTAACGGCTTCGGATTCTAACAGAACGTAACCCGGATAACCCTTCGTTATCTCGCCAGCATTCACTGGTGTCTTGAATTTGATCATTTCACCATTGATTTTCATAACCTTTGCTGTCTTTTTTCCTCCCAAACTGTTGCCCATTTTGTTCTAAGAGACACTACAATATGAAATCTTTAGGCCCTTATTAATGGAGGATTGAAGGCAATGACAAATCTTTTATGGGTATTAGTTGTTGTTTGTCGGGGGTTATGGGTCAAATAAAAGAACTCTAATGTTGAATATTTGCAGCTCCTTTGAAAAACTGTGGAACTTGTGACCATTTCACTATTAATCTATCCAATCATTCATTGTGCATCACTCTTTATACAATTTTTTATATTTTTTCACGTGACAATATATCATTGAACAATTCATAATTCGATTATGTAATTAATGTACAAAAAGAGTGTACTAGTGACGTTGTCCTAATCTATAATAACTAAATTTGTTCCTTTGTGTAGTAATAATTGTATTTCCTTTTTCCTGAGCATAAAAAATCAGACTTTCAGTAAATTTTAATAAAAGTTAATTAAATGCATAGTTGAAAAGTTGTGAATCTCATGAAATATGTGGTTAAAATTAATTTTTGACTTTAACTTCAATTAAAATTTAGATTTTAATCTCTATCAAACGAGAGCTTAGTAACATGATTGCGATGTTTGGATTATGCATGGTAACGCAATGTAAAACCTCAATAGGTTATATTAATAATATCTTAAAAATTCGACTGTTGTTATATCTTTATTTTGAATAATGCTATTTTTTTTTTAAAAGGGCTTACAATTTTTTTACAAATAGATGAGGTATCGACAAGAGTGGATAAACTTTTTTTTTATTTGATTGATGAAATTATGACTTAATCATGTCTCACCACATCATGGGTATGATGCTTTTATGCAAAGCCAACAACCATGCTAGCAAAGTAGGGTCCAATATAAACTTTACCTCAGAAACCTCGTGACATTTGGTAGAAATTAAAGACGAATACTTCTTTTTTTTTTTTTTGCTTAATTATTCAACGAAAATGACTTACGCTAATCACGGTATGGATCCAAGAAATGTGCAAGAAATGCCAAATCCATGTGGGTTTGTCATGGTTGTATGTAAATTAAGTGGAAACCATTTTGCGTTGAAAAGTATGCATTTCTACCAAACTCATAACGTCCTTTTCAGGGTAAATTACATATTTACTCAGCTTTCATAGAAATCTTAGCCTGTTTGGTGACAATTTTTTGAAAAAGAAAAAAACATTATATTGGATAGTGAATTTTTGAAGAATGTGTGGTTAAAAAGTAAGGAAATTTTTTATTTACGTGTAAAATGTTTTATTGTGTGAATGTATTGTTGAAAATAAATATGTAAAAGAAAGAGTTTTAAAAGAATATAAGACAAATATGGGCTTAATTTTATAAATGAAATTTAATTTGTCTCGATTGTGTTACTAGACTTCATTCTAGTTTTAGATATATAACTACTTCATGTCTCTGTCACACATCATCCTTCAAATTGATGAAATTTGCTTAGTTGATGTAATACAGTAACTGACATTCTACGTAATTGTTGTGGTACTCTAGAAGTTAAAATTTTTAAATAAGGGTCGTATTAAAAGGTAAAATCTCGATTTTTAAAATTTTATTTCAATAGTTTTATGGTGTGAAGTAACAATAAGCTGACACACCATGCAACAATTACGTGGAAGATCCATTGCTTATTGGTGACAATTAATCATTTTTTGTCAATTTGGGTAATATTTAAGAGAGTAGCAAAGTTTAAAATTAAATTGAAATTCAATTATCTAACATAAACTAATTTAAATTTAATAACTCAATTGAGATAAATTAAATTTTTAGTCCAGTTCAAATTTTATTAAAATTTCAGTGTCAACAAAAATTATTTTTTATGTACGAGTAACATTTTTTAGGGATAAAAAGCCACTTAAAGTAAAATTCTTTATGACATTATATCTCGTCTTGATTGCATAAGCTAAGCAAAAGTAGGAGGTGGTTGATTAAGATTTGTGTTTATCTTGGAAATGTTTGACCATGACTAGCACAGGTCCATGTTGATGTACGGCACACCAATTAGTAACAAATTTAAGTACTCAAAAATGTATGTAAAGTTTGGCAAATAATAGTTCAAGTTGATAAAACTGAAGAATATATAACTTAAGATACTCGTCTGTTGCCATGTTCAGAACATGAAAAGAGCATACTTAAGCTAGCCCCTTTAGTTTTTTAGATAAAATTTTCTCTTTCTTTTCTGAATTTTTTTCAATGCATCAACCCAATACAATTTTTTTTTTTTGGGTCACCGCTAACTCGGCTAATGATCATGTTCAATATTTGGAGCTTGGCCGAAAGTGTACATACTATTGCAAGTATGAATTTTTCTATTCCTCTTTAATGCAAAAATAGATGTGTGAGCTCGATTTAAACCAGCATCATCTGTGATCCAATTGAAATTTCACTATATATAAGTTAAATGACCACCAATTTAAGTTTAGAAAAAGCTCAACGAACCACAAGTTGATTGGATTTAAACAAAAAATAAAAAAATAAATAATATATATATATATATATATATATATATATATATATATATATATATATATATATATATATATATATCCGCCACAATCCACCCCTTTGACTTAAAAAAATGGTTCCGACACGTGGCCAACAGAACGAAACTCCACGTAAGCTTTTCCCTGCGCTCGATAGCACACCATTAGTCACTCGTGGCGTTTTTCGATGAGGGTGGAAGCAATCGCAAACACTCCGACGGTCAAATCAGTATTTCAGTCAACCCAATGCTGGTGTCCGACGATGAAGTGGCCACCGGGACGTGGTTGAGAATGTGTGTAAATATAATGAAATGCTCTTTAAAATTAAAGATTAGAATGCAAAGGTTGGAATCGGAACCCTTTACTCTTACCAGTATAGGGGTATTTATACTAAAAAAAGGAAGAGGTGAACAATTAGATGAAGGGACACATGACTTCAGATCCCGGACGACCCATCTTTTCATAGGTGTCAATCCACCAATCCACAGGTTGGCGGACATTAAATGGTTTCTGACATAGCAACTGAGTTCACCGTTTTGTAGCCTGTCACACGTCTCATCGATCAGTCAAGGATTTGACTTTGGAAAGATATCCTAAAAGATCTTGGCAGAAATGTGGCAAGGCGGATTGTGAGGCATAACAAATATGGAGTGTGGGGGCCTTTGCATCCGTCATGAATGGCGGATGAGTTTGGTTCTTCTACTGGGTGGGGCAATGGTGCTTCAGTTCGGAGTAATGGAATCAATTCATCCGACATAAATTCAGTTCATCTAACTTGAATTCAGTTCGTTTGCCACGTGGTAACACCAAAGCAGTTCGACCAACACATGGCGGATGAAGTGGATAGGTGAGGTAGAGGGCTTTAGAAGGCCCATAACAACAGTCTCTCAAGTCCTTGTATGGATATTTATATAATGCATGGACTTTATAGAGGCGATTTTTCTGTCATTTTAAAGGGCGTATGCACTAGTTACAGAAGATCTTGATAGAAGGATGAAGAGTTGAGTACAGAGGGAGTTGTTGCGAAACATTTCTAGCTGTTGGCAACGTTGAGAAAATTTGCTGCCAAGCAGAGTCCTGGCTGAAGGACGAGGTGATAAGTGTTGACAACTTTGAGGAAAGTTGTTGCAAAGCGAAGTCCTCGCTGAAGGACGAGGTGATAAGTGTTGGTAACTTTGAGGAAAGTTGTTGCAAAGCAAAGTCCTGGCTGAAGGACGAAGTGATAGATCTTGACAACTTTAAGGAAAGTTGTTACAAAGCGAAATCATGGCTGAAGGACGAAGTGATAAGTTTTGGCAATTTTGAGAAAAGTTATTGCAAAACGAAGTCCTGGCTGAAGGACGAAGTGATAAGTTTTCACAACTTTGAGAAAAGTTGTTGCAAAGTGAAGTCCTGGCTGAAGGACGAAGAGATAAGTGTTGGCAACTTTGACGAAAGTTGTTACAAAGAGAAGTCCTTGCTGAAGGATGAGGTGATAAGTGTTGGCAACTTTGAGGAAAGTTGTTGCAAAGCAAAGTCCTTGCTGAAGGACGAAGTGATATGTGTTGGCAACTTTGAGAAAAGTTGTTGCAAAGCGAAGTCCTGGCTAAAGGATAAAGTGATAAGTGTTGGCAACTTTGAGGAAAGTTGTTGCACAGTGAAGTCTTGGCTGAAGGACGAGGTGGTAAGTGTTGGCAACTTTGAGGAAAGTTGTTGCAAAGCGAAATTATGGCTTAAGGACAAAGTCATAAGTATTGGCAACCTTGAAGAAAGTTATTGCAAAGTGAAGTCATGGTTTAAGGACGAAGTGATAAGTGTTGGCAACTTTGAGGAAAGTTGTTGTAAAGTGACATCCTAGCTAAAGGATGAAGTGTCTGCTGATGGGACAGCCTTGGGCTGCGTGCTAATTATTTGAAAGCTTTAGCGTCTTCCCAAGGTAATCATGGGGAGCGTTGCTTGCTTCCAGGCACACCCCTATGACTATAAATGTTAAGCATGGCGACGACTGCATAGGCTCGAGGTGACGCGTTTGGGTTAGTGCGAGGGTACACTGCTTCATCAGGATCGTTGGCTTATGTGACTCTTAGTTTCAACAGCGATGATAGACCATAGATTTAGGTGGCCCAGATGTGATTTGAGATGATCTAACGGCTGGGGTGAATTTGGAGATACCTATATAAGGCTCGAATTTTTCATTTTGTCACTATTACCTTTGTGAGATCTCCAAGATTCTTGTACTCTGTCTCGTTTCAATTTCTCCGATGAGCAAGGTTGTGAAACTCTGGCGACAATTTTGGGAACTCCGACAACTCCCTTTCCCACAAACCATAAACTTTTTAGGTAAAATTTCTCCCTATTCACTTCATTTTTCTTCAAAATCTAGCCAAATGGCTTCTTCAGGACACACTTCCACGAGTGGGGAGAGGCAAAGTGTTGAGAGTTCAGTTATTAAGAGCGCAATAGTTGTTTCTTCGGACGAAATAGGTAGAGCAAGAATATTTGGAGGTTACCCGCTCCGCCCATACATACTTCTACTCAGTGGGGGACTTCTAGTTGTCTTTCCAAAGCCACCTTAGAAACCCTAGAGAAATGTAGACGGGTATTTAGGATACCAGATAACATAGAGCTGATTACCCCGACCCGAGTGAGAGGGCCTGCTATCCGATGCCAGGTTGCGTGGTCGTAAGCAAGAATTTGTTTAGGGCAGGCCTCAGGCTTTCCATTCACCCGTTCTTTAGGTTAGTTCTCCATTCATATGGATTGGCTCCGACCCAGTTCCATCTGAACTCTTGGTCCCAAATGGTTGGGTCATGGATCTATAGTAACGGGCCATCTTTGGTGTAGATATAACCTTCAGTGTGTTCCACTCTTTTTTCTTCCCTAAGAGTATGGTCGTGGGTGAGAAAAGCAAGGGGTGGTACTACTTGTCTCCTTGTGGTTCCCATTTTCCATTCGTGGTGAGTTTGTCCTCTTCAATAAAGGAGTGGTGAAAGTCCTGATTCTTAGTAGCTAGGGGATGGGATACTATAGCGAATGATCACATGGCTTTCCTCACTGTCCCTACGTCTTATTCCACAGCCAGTAAGTTATCTCACTTAGTCGATTGAACTTAAGCAAGTTCTTATAGCTTAATATTCCTTTTTTCTGCAGGCTTCCTTTCAAGGTGCAAAATTTCAGAGGAGGATTGGGATATTAACAATCACATCTACTAGCAGCCTTACAATGATCGTAGCTACGCCGAGCTAATCGACAAGAACGCCACTTTACTCTGAACAGACTAATGACAACCCAAGGTGAGTTGTTTTCCACGGTTCTTATTTAATGTTTTTGGCTTGGGTGCTAACATTTTTCTCTTTACACAGATGATTTTTTGAAGAAGAAGGCTACAAGGCCAGATTTTGCTACGATCCCCCGTAGCATGGCCGAGGCAAGGGCCCTCAAAACCAGTTCGTCCATCTACAAGAAACAGGCAGAGAGGCTGAATCAGCTGAGTAAGACTCGGCAGCTTCAGGAGAAGGAATGAGCCTCCCTCGTCAAGAAGAAGAGGCTTCACCCAGCAGGGGCTTCCTCCTCGCCGACCACAGTTCCAAGCCACCTCCCCCTATTCTTTTTGGGGTGACAATTGTGGTCCCAACTAAGATCCCAAGGGCTGCTGTGCCCATCATTACCATCCTGGCCGGAGAGTCGGCTCCGAAGAGATTGAAGAAAGCTGCCAACCCTCCCTCCTGTGAAAAAGGGACTGATTTTCTGGGGAGCAAGGAGGATGACCTCTCCAAGGCAGTTATGGAAATACTACATCTACCTTCCGCATCCATAACAAATACTGGACTGGGGACTGGCAAGATCACATAGCCTCCTGGGAGGTGGAGGATCTTCTGGCCGTCAATAAAGCCTGTGTGGCGAGGGCTCTAAGTATTGGCGTGGTGACGAAAGACTTGGTCCAGGGCCTTCGTAAAAGAAATGAAGAATTAAACAAATGGGTGAAGGCCTGGGAGAAGTAGGAGGAAGAGGTGAAGAGGACCAAGGAAGAGGCAGAATAGGCCGAGGTGAAGATGACTGAGGCCGAGGTGAAACTCGACTCTGCTGAGATACAAATGAATAAGCTAAAGAACGAACTCCACGAGCCAGTTTCCCAGGTGGATGCTCTCATGAAACGAATTGACTAGTCCAGTAAACACCAGAGGATCAACTTGGAGGCTTTGGAGGGGGCCAATAAGGAAAGGGCCAACCTGAGGATGTTGGCCGAAGCCCAAAAGAAAGAGATTCAGTCCTTAAAAGCCAAAGTAAAGACATTAGACGAGGTGTCGGTGTAGAACTACATTGATAACATCAATCAAATGAAGGAATACGATGACTTCGCCAACTACTGGGCTTCGTGGAGTTCCAAACGGCATACCTCGTCTGAGGAAGGTACATCCGGAGCTGGACATCGCCTTTCTTGAAGAGGAGTTCGGTGGTCCTACTAGCAGTCGGCCTGATATAGAGGCTGAGGAGGAAGTTCCGGGAGAGAAGGTTGGAGAGAGAGCAATTGTAAATGTGCTAATCATGTAAGAACAAAACCAAAAGGATAAAACGGACGAAAACACTTCATTCAACATAAACTCTTCGTCTAAGTGTAACCACTTAACCAAATGGAATCAAGTGTAACCGCTTCGCCTAAGCATAACCACTTAAGAAAATGAATGACCCAAATTGAATTAAGTGTAGCCACTTCGCCTAAGCATGACCATTTAAGCAAATGAATGACCCAAATGGAATCAAGTATAGCCCCTTCGCCTAAGCATGACCACTTAAGCAAATGAATGACCCAAATGGAATCAAGTGTAACCGCTTTGCCTAAGCATAACCACTTAAGCAAATAAATGACCCAAATGGAATCAAGTGTAACCGGGCCTAAGCATAACCACTTAAGCAAATGGATGACCTACACCTCCCCTAACGAAGTGGGCATCCTTGGTTGAAGTGGCCCCTTGTGGGCGTGTTCATCTCGCCAAGGAGTAAAGATGTGTGAAATTGTTATCCGCTTCGTCAAAGGTTGCACCCGCACCTCCTTTGACGAGATGGCGAGTTCGGTTGGCAATAACATTTAAGAGCACGCGCATGAGCAAAAATCATTATTCAATTGATAACAATATTTACACACAAGTCCTCAAAATCTCCTTACTGGTAGTACTTCGTCAGATGCTCTACGTTCCAGGGGCGAGTCATCAACTTGCCCTCCAAAATTTTGATCTTGTATGTGCCAGGTCGCAATTCTTTGGTGACACGATATAGGTCTTCCCAGTTTGGCCCTAGTGTTCCTGTTCCTGGTTCCTTCGATAATGGGAACACTTACTAGGTCACCGATGCGAAAGGCCCTTCTCTTCACCGTGGCGTTGTAGTAGCGAATCATCTTGCGTTGGTAGGAGGTGAGCTTGACTTGAGAATCATCTCTCTTTTTCTCGAGGAGTTCAAGCTCGAACTTCCTCAGTTCACCATTTATTATTTCATTGAAGTGGATGCGACGAGGTGAGGGCACCCCAACTTTCACTGGGCTCATGGCCTCGGCCCCATACGTCATGGAAAATGGGGTCTCTCCAATTGCAGTTTTGTAGATAGTTCATATGGCCCAAAGAACTTTGGGAGTTCATCAACCCATGCCCCTTTTGAAGCATCCAACTTTCTTTTCAAGGTGAGTTTGATGGTTTTGTTTACCGCTTTAACTTAGCCGTTAGCTTGGGGGGTGATGAGTCGTGGAGAAATGCTTTTAGATTCCGAGCTCATTGCATAGGTCCTTGATTTTCTTGTTATCAAATTGTTTACCGTTGTCTGAAACCATGGAGTGAGGTATGCCGAATTTTCATATGATGTTCTTCCAAAGGAATTTGGAAGTGTTTGTCTCGGTGATCTTGGCCAACGGCTCCACTTCGACCCATTTTGTAAAGTAATCAATTGCAAAAATGAAGAAGCAAGCATTCCCTATCCCCTTTGGCAATGGACCATTAAAATCAACTCCCCAATTGACAAATGGCCAAGGGCTTGACACCACCGCGAGCTCCTGTGAGGGCTGTCTTTACATATTAGAGAAACAGTGGCATTTATCAAACTTTCGTACAAACTGAATTGAGTCCCTTTTCAAGGTAGCCCAGTAGTATCCCTATCTGAGTAACTTGTGGGCCAGTGAGGACCTCTGGAATGATTGCCACAAACCCCTTCATGGACCTCTCTTAGAATATAATTCGCCTCCTCACCTCATGTGCATCTGAGGAGATGTGATGAGAAACCTCGCTTGTAAAGTACATCATCCACTAGGACGAAGTGAGCAGTCCGCCTTCGGAGTTGGCGAGCTTCGGCTTCATTGCTTGGTACAGCTTGTTCTTTAAGAAAAGGCGACGATTGGTTGCATCCACAGAGGGGTGCCCTCAGTGCACATCATTTCTTCTTTCCTTGCAATGGAGGGTTCAACCAAGTGTTCTATGGGAACCATTTTAAGAAGTTCAGAATCCTTACTACTGGCCAACTTGGATAAAGCATCGGCATGGGAGTTCTCCAAGCGAGGTACTTACATTAGTTCAAACCTTTCGAAGTGGGGGAGGAATTCCATGACTAGTTTCAGGTATGCTTCCATGTGCTTATCTCTAGCCGTAAAATTGCCGTTGACCTGATTCACCACTAACTGTGAATGACTGTTGACGATCAACCTTTACACCTACAGCTCTTTAGCTAGACAAAGGCCAGCTAGGAACGTCTCATATTCAGCCACATTGCTAGATGCTTTGAATCCGAGCCTCATTGCACGGTTAAGTTTATGTTTCTCCGGGCTTTCCAAGACTATTCCCGCTCCTAAACCAGCCTTTCCATATGATCCGTCTACAAAGAGGTTCCACCAGTTTCATACTTATCTCAATTTTGGGGGCCTTGGCAAATTCGGCAACAAAGTCAACCAGGGCCTATCCCTTAACCACAGTCCTAGGTTTACACACTATGTCGAACTCGATGAGTTCTACAGCCCATTTTAGTAACCTCCCAGAGGCGTCTGGCTTATGGAGGACTTGCTTTATGGGGAAATTTGTCTGTACATAGATGTTGTGGGCTTGAAAGTGAGGCCTTGATTTTCGAGAAACGGTGATTAAGGAGAGAGTGAGTTTCTCCATGTCTAGGTAGCGTACCTCTGCTGGTAACAAGGCTTTACTTATATAATAAATGGGCAATTGATGTGTTTCTTCTTCCCTTATGAGAACCGAACTGATGGCATCATCGGACATAGCAAAGTAAAGCAAAAGTGGTTTACCCACCTTTAGTTTAGAGAGGAGGAGAGCTAGTCCGAGATAACTCTTCAATGCTTGAAACGCCTCTTCTATTGGAACATCTTTCCCCCTTTGCGAATCTTAAAGAGGAAAGGCACATTTCAGTGGATTTGGATATGAAGCGATTGAGTGTGGCAACCTTGCCCGTAAGCCGTTGTACATCTTTTGGTTTCTGGGGCAACCTCATTTTGATCAGATCCTTGATCTTCTCCAGATATGCCTCGATCCCCCTCTGATTTACAATGTGTCCTAGGAATTTTTCGGATGCTACGCTAAATGTTTACTTACGGATGAAGTCTTTCAGTTCTCTCTTCCTTCCTTTCTCCAAATCCTTTCCCACATGTAAGACTTTGGAAGCGTCTTGGTGGTCTACTGAGAAGCTTTCCAGTTCTTCCATTGGAGCGGCTTGTGATTCGAATTCGATAATACGGGGATCCAGCTCATCCAAAGAAGCCTTTTCGGGCTCTTCACAAAAGCCTCTACCATCTAGATATTAACTTTTCTCAAAGAATTAAGGTAGCATTCTCTCGAGCCCATCTGATCACCTCGGACAGTTGCTATTCTTTGTTCAGTGGGAAATGTCATATATAGATGGTGAATGGAGGTGACTGCTTTAGGGCCGGTCTTCCCAATACTCCATGGTATGCAGATCGACTGTCAAGTACCAAAAACTTCATGAAGTGGTGTGCTACCAAGGGTACGTTTCCCATTTCCATAGCTAGGGTGATTTTTCCCTTGGGATAATGTATCTCCAGTGAACCCATATAACAGGGACGTCATAGGGGTGAGTTCGTTTCTCTCCTCCTTGGTGAATTTTGCCTCGAATTTTCATCCTGACGGTAGTTCTCCCTAGTGATGCGAAGGTTGCTTCTCGAGGATCTAACTGGTTTTACACATTTGCTTGTATCGTGGCCATGAAAGTAGTGAAAAGTGCAATAGGATCATGATTCCTCTTGAGGCCCATTTCAGATTCCTGGTTGCACGACTGCCACTGGGTCCAATGCTTTCATAAGCCAACGTTGGTACTGTATTCAAGGTGGCTGTGGCAAATGCTTATCCGGAGGTCGGAGCCACCTCATGTCCGACCTGAGTCCACTGTTGGGTGACGATCTGCGAGGTAGACCCCTGCTGATATGCCTCTAGGGCGGAGGGAGTCATTGTGTCGCCTTGTTCCGATGATCAATTATTTCTTCATCAACAATCTCGACATTCATCATCTCTACCAGTTCGTCATAGGTAGATGGTTCTTACTTCAAACATCTCTGCAAAATAAAGTATTCATATTCAGTCCTCCTTTTAAAGTAGAGAGGGCTTCTTTGTCTGTGACTTGCTCACAATAGGTTATCTCGTCGGTGAAACGGGCGAGGTAACTTTTCAAGGTCTCTCCCGCCGCTTGCCTCATGTCTTGGAGGTGCTTAATTGGCGATTCTCCTTCCTAAATTGGTTCAAGAATGCCTTCTTGAGCTCTGACCAGCTTCTGAAGCTTAGAGGTGCCAACCTACTGTACCACACCTCAGCTGCGCCACTAAGCACTAAGTGGAAGGCCTTGCATTTCAGAGCGGGCGAAGCCCCTCGAAGGCTCATTTGCGTTTTGTACTTATTGAGATGTTTCTCTGAGTCCCCATTTCCCTCATACTTGGGAATTTTGGAAGGAACAAAGTTCTGAGGGATTGGAAAACTACGAAGCTCCCGTGAGAAAAGGAGGTTGTCATCGTCATCATTAAGCTTGTAGGACCGACACAGCTCATCGGAATCGTTCCCATTTGTTAAAGGACGAGGCGGTTGTTGGGAAGTTCGGCCTCGATTCTCCCAATCAACTAGATTTCGCCTCTCCCGCCTATTCTTAGGCGGAGGGGCCCGGACTTCCTAGCGTTGTGCACGCTCTTGTGGGTGAGCTGTCTGATGGGCGGATTGATCCCTATTTCTAGGTATTTGCCCGATTCGATCAAACAAACTAGCGGACCTTTGAGGCCGCTCTTCATAGTCAGGGGGAAGTTATCTCTCCTAACTTGTCCATCTTCAGATGGGGGAGACGGTGTATGAGGTGTCCACTCTCACTTCCCTTTCAACTTGGACTTTCCACTGTTGAATTGAGTGAGTTTTCCTGATCGATTCTACTTCAGTTCTTCGAACTGATTGTGGGGGATTTTGGTGGACCTGGAAGCCACCCTGATTTTGTACTTGCGTGAAGATTTTCTGCATGGCTGCGTTTTGGGTTGCAATATTCCTCATGTTAGTGGCCATACGAGCCACTTCGGCTGTTAATCGCGCAGCAGTCCTCCCACCATGCGGTATCGATGATGAGGCCTTTGGTGCGTGACATTATTTCGGATGGTCTCTTCTTTAGAGATCTCTCTTATTCTCCTGGGTTCACTTCTTCGTCACTTAAACTCATTGGCTCGGAGTTGCCAGTCTTCTTCCAAATGGTGAGAGCTCACAACTTGTTCTTTTTCAAGAACAAATTCATTTTTCAAAGAGGGAATATCAACCAAATATTCCGATAAGCTTTTTCTTTCGTGGGGATGCTCGTGTTTACAGTAACGTTCCCACAGACGGCGCCAATCTGTTGATCTCGAAAATGGTTCTGACACATGCCACAGAACGAAACTCCACGTAAGCTCCTCCCAGGGCTCGATAGCACACCGTTAGTCGCTCTTTGCCTTTTTCGGTGGGGGTGGAAGCGACCGTGAGTACTCAGACGGTCAAGTCAGTATTTCAGTCAACCGAATAGTGTTGTCCGACGATGAAGTGGTCACCGAGACGTGGTTGAAAATGTGTGTAAATATAGTGAAATGCTCTTTAAAATTAAATATTACAATGCAAAGGTTGGAATCAGAACCCCTTACTCTTACCAGTATGGGGGTATTTATACTAAGAGAGGGAAGATGCGAACCGTTAGATGAAAGGACATATGGCTTCAGATCCCGAACGACCCGTCTTTTCATAGGTGTCAATCCGCCAATCCATATATTGGCGGACATTAAATGGTTTCTGATATAGCAGCTAAGTTGACAGTTTTGTAGCCTACCACGTCCCATCAATCAGCCAGGGCAGGGGCGGACGCAGACTTTTTATGTTGGGGGGGCACAATCAAACTTTCACAAAGTATCGAAAAAATTAAAGTAAGAGATGTTTTATTACAATTGTTCTCTATGTTGGGGACGCAGAATTCTGTTGGTTCTTCATGAATTAGTTATGTGGTGGCCAAAACTACCTGTCCATAAGCCAATATTGATGTGTTGTAACATGCTAATGCATCCTTAACTAAACCGGCACCAACTAATTGATACACATCCTCCTAAAATCACAGAACCACGGATTTATAAATCAAATTAGATCCTTATGTTTTTTATTCAATGAAATAGCCTTAAATTCATTAATAAGTTCTCTTGAGGATCTTTGTGTTAACAAAAATGACTGTAAGTTAAAGTATTCATTGCAACAGAATATACAAAACTATGGGGAATTTCAGAAATAAGTCCAAATCTGAGATGATTTTGAGCCTAAAACTGAATCAAATGTATAGGTTCTATCACCAACTGATATTGAATCCTTAGAAACTTTCTAACCATTCCATCTCCACTTCCAGGGCCATTAAATGGCCTGATCCTCAATACAACCTATACATACACCTAGAATCATATACACTTGAAATTAACACAACCTAAACAAATAGCAAAAAAGTTAAAATTTAACAATATTCATCATCTGAAAATATAAAACAAATTAGAATTAGTTAAATTTGCATACCAAAATTATCAAAACAACTCCAAGCACAAAACCTATCCCATCCAGTATTACTAGATTAACAAACATAATATTCAATAACATTAACTACAGGATTTGTAAAATTATAGTAATTTATAATTTTACAATACCTTGACTGGTGGATCAGGATCTGCAGGTAATTTTTCCTGGGCAATAGATGAGGTTAATTCTTCCGTATAGCTATTGATTTTGGGTTCAGTTTTTGTATTTTTTGGGAATGAAATTAAGGCCGATAAAGGGAGGTCACTAATCTGGATGTTGGAGAGACTGAGACGGCTTGGATTGACCGGTGACCGGAGTAGAGGCTAGAGCAATTTTGGAGAGACTGAGAGTCGAGAGAAACGGAGGGTACTGGAGCTGCAAGAGAAATGAAGAAGTTAGGGACTAGGGCTTATGAATTTCTTTATTTTCATTTCGTTTTAAAAAAAAAAAAAAAAATTCCAAAATCCCGGGGGGGCACTTGCCCCCCAGGCCACCCCCAGGTCCGCCAGTGAGCCATCGATTTGACTTTGGAGAGATCTCCTAAAAGATTTTGGCAAAGATGTGGCGAGGCGGATTGTGAGGCATAACGAATATGGAGTGCGGGCCTTTGCATCCGCCGGAATGGCGGATGGGTTCGGTTCTTCTACTAGGTGGGGCAATGTTGTTTTAGTTCGTCCGACATGAATTCAGTTTGTCCGACTTGAATTCAGTTCGTCTACCACGTGATAACACCTGAGCAGTTCGGCGAACACGTAACGAATGAGGTGGATGAGTGAGATGGAGGGCTTCAGAAGGCCCGTAACATATATATATCCGCCACCATCCCACCCTGCAGTGAAAAAAGCTTGTCACACCTTGACTCTTATTTTTCATTTTTATTTTATATTTTTTTAAATTTAAATCATATTTTAAAAATAAAAATTAAAAATAATGCTTAAAAAAATGGAAAACAAGGCAAGGAATGGAGGGCAACAAGCTTGACTCATCCCATTACCATCCTTATAGCTTGATATGAATTACAAAACAAACAGGTCAAACAAACTTTTTTGGCACACGACGAAGAAAGCGAATAAAATATAATGATGCTTATGAGAATGTTCTTCATTCTCAATCTTTAATCGTGTTTATTTTCTCACACCCTAAAAAATATTGTGTAAAATTAACAGTCAGATAACAACCAAAGATATAAAGGAGTCCTCCGGGCTACGAACTTGTTAAGGCTATCAAGCCTTGCTAAGCTGCTCTAACAACAAAGTAGCCTTCCTCTTCGCCCTCTCCGTCCCACTTTTGGCAAGCTCTGAAAGAGGTAGTAATGCACCAAGCCTACTCAAACAAGCAACATTTTCAGTATCTCTTTTGCACAAAGAAAGTAAAATAGCAGCCGCATTCTCCTTGTTACGAGGAAGACCCGTTCTCAAAAGAGTTATCAATACTGGTATCGTGCTAGCTTTGATGAGGGCAGATTTTGCTTCATGGTGGCTTGCAAGAACTGAAAGAATGGTAAGTGCTTCATCGACCATGCAAGTATTTGAATCCGTCAGCATTTTTAAAAGGGCAGTGATAATGCCAGTCCTTATAGCCCTTCCCTTGTTCCCCTGATAAATACACAAATTGAACAATGCTGTTGCAGCATCTTTCTTCCCTCTTGAGCTTCCGTTCTGTAGCAAGTCTACGAGAGCTGGAATAGCCCCCGATGCGCCTATTATTATTTTATTTTCATCTGCAAGGGACAAGCTAAAAAGAGTTGCTGCCGCATTTTCTTTTGCTTCCATGCTTCCACTTCTGAGAACCTGAACAATGGATGGGATGGCATTGGCAAGCATTATGAGTCCCTTGTTATTATCATAAATGGAAAGGTTAAGAACACACGTGACAGCATTGTCTTGGATTTGACCATCCGCAGACGTCAAGAGTTTAACCAGAATGGGAATAGCTCCAGCTTCTGCAAGCAAGATTCTATTATCCGTACTTCTTTTGGATAGAGACCGGATCTCAGAAACTGCAGACCTCTGTTCCTCAATGAAACTACTTGAAAGCTTATGAACAATTGCTTCAATTGCTGCTATGTTCTCACTAATATCTTCAAATGATCCGTCACTTCTTCTAATCCTTCCACTCACTGATGCTGTTGGCTGTTCCAAGTTGTGTTTCATACACCACTGAGCTATTAGACTTCTTAAAACATAATTGGGAGTAAGGACTAGATTTTGGAGCCTTTGTTGAGTTTTTGGACATGTTGTACTGCCACAATCTATCCATCTCTGTATATAAGATCTCTCGTACGTCTGCATCAGTAAGGATAAAATACAAGCGTAATGTTGTGAATTAGATGTTAAACAATTCTGATTCCATTCCTACATAATAAGAACAAAGAAAGACTAAGGAAATTGGGAATGTGAACCATACCTGTCCCGTGGCCACGATAACTGGATCCCTCATAATTTCAAGAGATATAGGGCAAAGAAAATCGAAAGGAATAACTGGAGAATCTGGCTTCTTTCTCTCCTCAGGACTTTTCCATTAGAATCATAACTTTTCTCGCTATGAACTTCTTGCACAGAAACCTCGGTTGATATGGAGGGCTTCCTTTCGGATTCTGTAAGGATCTCAGCTGATACATGACATTCTGACCCATAACCTTTTAGAATATCTCCCAGTTTTCTTCTGACTTTATGATCAATATTACCATTATTTTCTAGATGTAGACTTCTGACAGCCATGTTGCCGTTCTGAAGGGGATCAAACTCTTTTTCCAGCAGCTGGGACAATGCCCTAGATAGTACGTTCGAACCCAAAGGACCACCATATTTTTCATTGGCTCGCCTCAGCTGGGCTCTGACTAATTCAACCTAGCGAAAAAAAGTTAACATCAAACGTGAATCTGATCCAGGCAACAAAACAACGATGTTTCAAAAACCAACCTGTTCCTGTACTTCCTCTGATATGTCAAAATGATCATAAGGTAGGTTAGCTAGTACCTTCTCCAATTTCCACGTCACACATTGAAATTGGAAGGAGATTTTTTTTGCAGCCCCATCCTTGAATCAAGGAACAGACAACTTTGAGAGATCCAGGCCAGACTACATTTCATAAGTTCAGTGTAGCTATAAAAGAACTCACAGCATAATTATTATTCCAGCAATTGCCACAATCAGTATTTCAAACACAATTTTATAAAAGTTCAAATATTATGGTATTATCCAAGGTTTACAGAAAGGATGTCAACTAACATATGCATTGCTCATTATAGCACATGGCAGCCATTTCCCATAGGACACTGTGTGTTTTTAAGATCAGCAACTGAAAATTGCATATTGAATTCTCAAAATCATCATTTGACAAATTAGGTAACAAGCAACGTACACTTCAACATGATTCTAAACTCCATAACCTTATAAATATTTTACACTCTAATAAATTAAATAGGACGATCTCACATCAATTCTGGATTAGAAAAAAAGAAAAAGAAACAGTTAATTACCAAATTTATTATGTCTCCTACCAAGATTCAACAAAATGCCTAATCATCCCTCATCAGCTCATGCACATTCATTCAAACACTAAATCACATAAATTGTCTGCAAAATTCAGATCAAATCAGACTGTTTATCCAATTTCGTATTTCTAAAAATTCAAGAATCACGATTATAAAGTCAAATCGACATCTGTAAAAGTCAATACCCATCCAAAACTAACAATTGTCCAAGAACCAATCGAACCAACAAAAATAACAAGATCCCATATCGGTTCAACAATTTAAACACAAAATGCGGAACACCCACTTGCTGATTCAATTCAGGCAGTCACGAAAACTCGAATTCAAGAAACATAAATAGAAAAAGAGACAGTAATCCATATAAACATATATACTTACAGAGGAAATCTTGGAATTATCGAAGTTGTTAGCTGCAATAAGAAGCTTTTTCGCAGCCTGGATTGCCAGTTTGAGTTCAGAAATGCAAGAATTGAAAGAAGAAGAGGATCCCATTTCGCCATTGTCATGACTATTCTTGGAGTCTCCAATTTCTTCAAGTAAATGGGTCAAGAGTGAGATTCTGCGAGCCAGGTCCATACAGTTTTTCTTGAAGGAACCAGAAAATCCGGCACCAGATATTCGTACGACGTCGTGTACAAGCCGGAGTGGTGTTGACGTGGCGATGCCGGTGACTCCCATCAAGTCCTTGCCGGCCATTTTGGGGGTGGAGCAGGAGGCTTGTCTATGACGTTTAAATAACTTTATATTGTGACAATGTCAATGTACAACTTCGGCTATCTTTGAGCCCATTTTGAGAAAAAAATGATTTGTGTAATATTAATTTTTCGAAAAATAAACGGTTAAAAAGTGAGAAAAAAATTTAAATTTAAGTGTAAATTATTTTATTTAAAAAAATGTGATTAAAATGAATTTTAAAAAATGGGTTCATACTGCTGAAATGTAAATGTCAAAAAAAAAAAAAAAAAAATTTAATTAACTTCAATATTAGAGGGACAATATTTTGGTAACAAACATGGACAAAATCAAAAGACGAGCACGTTTGGCCTTGTTAAAATAGCAAAACAATTTAGGTACTTATTTGAGAAGTAACTTATATTTGAGCTAATTACTCAAAAACTAGAAAATAAACATTTTGATATTATGGGCCATAAAATGTTTTTAATTACATCTAAATGAGGTTAAGAAACGAGTTGAAATCTGCAATCTTCATTTGTTGTCTCTCGATTGTCCCACTAAAAATTTAACACATCACTAAATTGGGTCGTGCTAAATAGAAAAAAGTAATTTATCTACAATTTAGGTAACAATGAACTCTATTAATTCATTATTAAATGAATTAAAATGCATTTCAACTTATTATACAACGTTGCAGTAGAGTTCATTTTAACCTAGGCCGGTTATAAACCCCGGTCATATTACATACTCTATTAGTGTATTAGCCCATGTTTGATGCACATTTTGGGGGTAAGAATGCATTTTTACTGTTGATGTGATGGGGAATATGTGGTTGAAAAAGAAGAAAAAATATTATTGATGTGATGGAAAATATTATTTTATTGAAAATGTGTGGTTGAAGATGAGAATAAGAAAAATAATGTGGTTCAAATATGAGCTTAGTATTCCTTCAAATGTGATGTCAATTATAGTATCCCGTGTGTCATATTGATATTTGTTAATAGGAGTTTATGTGGTCAAGTATTTAAGAAACGACATATTTCAACTCGTAAACATATACAATGAAATTGTGTAAAAGCATCCTAAGCTGTGATTAGCCTGTATAAGAGAAGTTGTGGACAGAAAGAAAGAGAAGTTTTTAGGCCAGAATCATGATTTGTGGGTAGGAGGAGAAAGAGAAAAGTAAGGAAAAGTGGGAGAGAGAAGAAAACAAAGGAATACAGCTGGAAGGAGAATCTTGTGAATGGGAATGAATTCGTTTTTTAGGTAACAAAAATAGGCTGGCCAAATTAGTTGTTAATTTATCAAGTGGCAATATCACAAAGACTTTAGTTTCTTCTGTTAAGTCTAGCAAATGGGAAAGTTTGACATAAGTGGACACCACAATTATTGTCCATATCTTGTTGCAAAATTTGTTTCCACTTCAATATTTTGGTTTGAAACTAAAGGTGTCAAAATAGATTGGATCGCCAAACTCTCATCAACACATGGCCAGCAAGGCATCAAAGCATATACAACTGCACTAAATGCAGCTTAAGGTCCTGTTTGATCCAAATTATTATAGAATGAGAATGAAAAATATAGTCTTTATTGAGGCCCACACAAGAGATTGAAAATTTGAATTTAAATGTTAATGTGATGGATAACGGTCATATTTTTCATTTTAATGAGATAATAATGTAGATCAAACGTGAGCTAAATTGAAAGAGTTGTTCTTGGCCTACTATTGAAAGGGTCGGATTGGTTTGGTCATTTCAAGTACGGGTGAACAATGTTCGATTTAAACGGTTTTTGAACTATTTTTAAACTAAACTATTTTAGAAGGTTTGGGAATTTTTTAAACAAAATAAAACTACTTTATTTTTCAAATAAACTAATTTTTGCAGTTTAATTTGGTTTCAAATTACAGTTTTAACGACATAAAAATATCATCTTTCAAACAAGTTAAATAATAAATATATTGGTCCGAAATTTCTCTATAAGACTTAGAATGAAACATTCTAAATATAAATTTTATAATATTAATATATTTGTCTCATTACAAGTTTAAACTAATAAATTAGTATAAGTTCAAACATAAAATTTAAACTTGCAATTTCATTATTTAGATAAGAAAAGTAAAAATAGTTCAAACTCTTAATGATTATATACATAAAAATATCAAAATAATTTATTTAAATGAACACAAATAAAAATGTTTTTAGTAAATGTCATTAATTTTTATTTTTATTTCATACATTTTGGACTCAAATTATTATTTGTTTATATTTTACTTTTGTAATGAGAAGATTTTTTGTAATAATACCAACTTAAAAATGTATATAGTAGTTTATGATATTGTTATATTTTCTAATTAATTATGAAATTTCATGGAATATAATATCATAAAATATTTTTTCAAATTTTCAAACCAAACGTGTTTTCTAATTTGTTATTTTTAGAAATCTTAAAACAGACCCTCAAAATATAATATTGAAAATGAACTCAAAATTCAAAATTAAAACAAACTAAGCTTATGTTTGTCTCTCATTCTATCAAAACTTTTTTTTTTCTACATATTCATTTTTAATCACGCATTCACATAATAAAATATTTTACACATAAACTCAATTTTTTTCCTACTTTTAATCACACATTCTTCAAAAATTGATTATTCAAAACAATATTTTTAGAAAAAAAAAAAATTGCCACTAAACAAAGGCTAAACATTCCTTAGATTTTTGGTAGATTTTAATAAAAGTTAATGGAATATGTAGCTGAAAAATTGTGAGTCACTTGAAATGTGTAGTTAAAATTAATTATTAATTTAAAGTTAAATTTTAATTTAATATTTTAGCTGAACAAAATAGGAGCTTAAAGTATTGTAATTATAAAATATTTCGGCACTTTCTAAATCCGAATTGATATGATAAATAGTTTGGATGAATGACTTAATTTTTTTAGAAAAAAATGTTTTGTTTGATTGAAAAATGATAAAGGGGAACGAAATAAAAACAATATAAAGAAGGAAAAGGGCAGAACTTATCATAGAAGGCAAAAGTAAAAATCCGCATTCTTTTCACTATACTAGTAAGATGCACGTGCATAGTATAGTTGGTTATATGATAGCATAAATATAAAAAAAGATATTTGTTTTAAGCATTAGGTACATTAAACTTAAAACACTTAAAATGATGATAGATGACAAAAATAATATTAAGATATTTGATTCAAAATTTATTTTCTAGACTTTATATTTGAAGGTCTCTCTATTCTTTTTTTTAAAAAGGCATAGATGATTAGGTGTTGATATTTTGCTAAAGAAATAATGAAGTTCGACATAACCTTTCCTTTTCTACCTATTGAGGTAAGACATTATGTCTCCTTCATCTCGTGCTCATAAAATCTCTAATTACATGTATCAGTTGCACCAATATTTAATTTATTTACCAAGACCTTATGCAAGACGTATATAGTCAAGACTAATTAATTAATGATAATACAGTGCAGAATTTAAGACAAATTAAGGGTCTCTATCAATATTAAAATCACAATACAAAGAAAACTTTCATCATAGAGGCAACAAGAATGACAAACGATCACCTAATTTAATAAATTTCGTCGAATATTTTTTCAGTATATTCTAATGATACTGTACATTAAATCCATTTAAAAAAAAACCAAAATAATCTACTTCATAGAAGATGTTTGTCTACGAGCTCTGCATGATGTATGAGGATTCTTCTGAAAATCATTGAGTTCCTTTAATATCAATTTTGATGCCATAACTTTACCATTTTTAACCGTAAAAACTGAAGAAAAATGAAATTGAGAGAAATTGGCGTGAATATGAGGGTTGATGGTGGAGTAGAAAAGAAAAATTAACGATTATGATTTTACGTTTAATAATTTAAGATAATTTTTATATTTAAACGTAATTGACAATATATTTATTATTATCACATTTTAAGTTTTTTTAAAAAAAAATTAAATCGATCTAAATGGATATTCATATCGTGAAATATCGAATCAATAGAAAAATTGTAGGAAAATAAAGTTCGAAAAAAAGACATTGGAATGTGGTTGGGATTGAAAAGAAACGTAAACAATCACCACTTTACATTTCACAATTAATATAAAATTATTTTTGATATTTAAAATTTATCAATCATATATTTATCATGACCGCACTTCAACATTTCTAACAAATTTTAAAACGCTTAAAACGAATATTTGTAACTTAAAATACTGAATCAAACGTAAAAAAAAAAAAAAAAAAAAAAAAAAGGCTTAGCCAAGCCAAGCCGAGCCGTCAAGCCATTTGGCTCGGCTTGGCCTCGGCTTATGAACAGTTAAAAAAAAAAAGCGACTCTTTTATTTATGTAGGAAGAAGAAAGGTAACAAAATAATGGGAAAAAATGCACTTGCAATTGTAGGCAAAATCTTGTCACAATAATGCTAAATGTACACTCCTTACTTTACATTGATTTTGACACTTCCTTTGTTTTTTGAAAATATGAGCAAGAAAACAGATTTTTTTTTTAAAAAAACTGTTCAATGTTGTTTTTTCATAAGATACAATACAAAAGATGATATACATGTAGTATAATTGATCTTGTTACCTCCATACTAACCTTCGTCGGTTGGGCGACTGTCCATTAATTTAGTGCCTTTCACTTTACACCTCAGATCATTAATGTCGATTTTTATTTCTTCGATGAGTTTTCCTTTCATATTTTCACTCAAGAGTCAATCTCGATCATGAAACACACAGCCAACCAAGTTAGGAAGAAGACGAGAAGAGAAAAAGAAGAGAAAGAAAAGCAAAGGAGACCAAGTCCTGTTTACTGACAATGTTCAATTGGGGAAAAAAAAACATTGAGGGCTATTCAATTTTTAATGAAATTGTTGGGTTTTAATTTGTCTTGGCCTATATATATATATATATATATATATATATATATATATATATATATATATATATAATTGTGTATTAAAGACTAGCGAAAATTATACTCATCACCAATTATTTGAAAAAATTCAGAAAATACTCTGTAATGAATTTTTTTCATATTTTACTTTAAAAATATAGTAAAATGAAAAAAGAATGAATCAGTTCACTCATTCTAGGCAAATCAATTGTGAGTTGAATAGATGACACCAAACACGCTCCTTTTGATTTTTAAATAGATAATCAATTATATGCAAATTGTCTTCCCAATCATGCCCCTTCCCATAATTTCTCAATCTAAATACCCTAATTCCCGTCTCTTCGTATTTATTCCAAAAAACCTCCATCCAGAACACTCTCAAGAAATCGAAGAATCATATCTCACATATCCTCATTCCTCACCCAGATTCAGCTCCAATATATAAACCCTAATCACGCATAAAAAAGCAGCAAATTCAAACAAATCGAAGTCTTCCTTTTACAATAATCATTATTATTTTAAGCTTCATCCACAATATGTTAATATTTCGAACTTTATCCACAATATGGCACATTATCAAAGTTACAATTATCGAGTGATGTTGTACATAGTTATTCTTGGATTGTGGGTTGCAATATAAAACCATACGTATGAAACTGATCGAATAAACATAGCTTTAACACATAGACATCCCACAAGCAATGATACAATAATTATGAAATTGAATTTTAAAATTATGAAACCCAGAATATTGTGGTAATCGAATGATAAATATCTACATGCCAAGATAAAACATAGTAATTTCACAAGTGAAATGAGAATTTAGAATCTGATTCAAAACATCATATTTACAAACAAAAGCTAAGTCGCAGCTTGGTGAATCGTGAAATCAAAATGATGGAAAATGTGAATGAGAATAGATTTAGTTGTTTTTCGAATTGACATACAAATTGTTTCAGCATATTCTCGAACCGTGAATTAGATATGACAAGAATTTATGAACCAATTACATTTACAAATTGAAAATACTAAGATTAGATTATGGATTTCTGCAATAGAGACAACTTCTTGATGGTTTGAGAGTAAAGCAATAATAGAAGGATGATCAGCTCCACAGGAAAATGGGGATATGTTTTGCCAAAAAAAAAAACATGTTTTTTTGAATTTTGCAGGGCATTAATATTTGACGTAATATTAGGGAAACTTTAAATTTTCGTCAGTTACAATACATTGGGGTTAATTATGGTATACAGTGTTTTCTAAAATATTTACTATATTACAAAGTTGTAATTGGATTTTAAAATCACATAGTAAATACTGAATTTTTTATTTTGTAACGATGTAGATACGAAAAATTCCGTAAAGACTACCTTAAAGTTAAGCCCAATTTAAAGTGATTTAATAAAAAATTAAAGTTATTGGATTTTGTGTATCTAAACATGGTATGGGCCTAAATATATGTGGAGACTAGATTCCTTTAGGTTGTATTTCATGATGTGTCGAAATATATATATATATATATACATATAAGATTATGGTCCCCGATTCGTACTTACTTCTCATTCTTTGTGCCATCCAATTAACACAAAAATATCAAGAAAAAATGGATCGAGGAGGAAGATCTAAAATTCACAATCAAGAACAAGTAATTAAGATGAAGAAGCCGTAAACAAGAATTCACAATCCAAGATCTAGTATCAAGAAGAAGTAATCAATCTCATTTTTTAATGGATCAAGGTATGTTCCGCAACTTTTAATTCTCTTGGTGATTTGACAAGAGAATCTTGGCCATACAATTTCTGGAGTTTCTAAATCAAGATTCATAAAGTTTTAAATTACAACGTGTGGTATCATAACCACTCCATGTTAAACAATTGAGAATCGAGAGAGAATTTCAGGGATGAAAAACAACGATTCAGCTGGGTGCCAGTTGGAGCTCGCTAGCCAGGAGGCTAGCTCTTAAGCAGGAACTTAGCTTGGTTGGATCCAGGATGGCGCTCGAGTGGTGGTTTTGTCCCTCAACTGGTGCTTGAGAGGCGTGTTCATTTAAACGGATTCAGATTTTTTTTTAAAAAAAATAACTATCAAATTCAAATTTTGGTATAATTAATTTCTTTCGAATGCCTAATATTCTAAAATATTAATTAAAGCAATATGTTACCAAAGTGATCTCTCTTGTCTAAATTGATTTATTTAGGTATGTGACAATTATAGTTTTTTTTTTGTTTATGTCAATAATAAGTCCGTCCGAAAATAGATTTATTATTTGACATAGGTTATTGTCAATATTTAATTATTATACCAAGAGTACCACTTACAAGTTGATCTTTCTGTCCAAAAACTAAATATTAATGTTGTGTTCGATCTCTTGTGATGGGGCAACTATTATTTGAATTTATTGATTGTTTAATATGGATTCTCATGTGAACATATTTCTTTGCTTTTGTTCTCTATTCACTTAATTCATCAGCTTCTAGCATATCTCAACATCAACTCGATTCCTATGCTTAATAAAACCAATTTTAAGGACTGAAAAGAGAAAATTTTGATTGTTCTTGGTAGTATGGATCTAAATCTTATGTTAAGGACTGAATAATCCGTTGTACTTAAAGATAAAAGTTTTACCTGTGAAAAATAGGACTTTGATAAGTGGAAGCGTTTAAACCGCATGAGTTTTATGATCATAAAGCATAGAATTCCAATAACATTCGACGATGTTGTGTTTATGATAAGGTAACTCTTGCCAAAAAATTTCTTGAATAAATTAAAAAATGTTTTGCGAAAAGCGATAAGGCCGAAACTAATACACTTCTGGTGAACTTAGTTTCACTAAAGTAAAAGGGTAAATGAAATATAAGGAAGTACATCATGGAGATGTTTCATCTTGTTTCAAAACTAAATGTATTAGGGTTTGAGTTGTCTATGATTTGCTCATGCATTTTGTTTTGATGTCTCTTCCTCCACAATTCAACCAATTTAACATCAAGTAGAATTGTCAAAAGGAGAAATAGACTCTTAATGAGCTCATTTCATATTGCGAACAAGAAGAAAAAAGGCTAAAGCAAGAGAAAATTGATAGTGCTCACTTGTCAAGTACCTCCAAGGAAAATTTTAAGAAAAGAAAAAATAAGGAAGCTACATTCCGTTCAGTTCAAAAGAAACAGTAAAATCCTAAAAAGGATGAATAATCTAAATGTTACTTTTGTGAAAATCCAAAACATATGAAGAGGGGCTGTACCAAATATCACACTTGGCATGTAAATAAATGTATGCTTCTCACTTTGGTTTGTTCTCAAGTTAATTTAGTTTTAGTATCTAGACATGGTAAATTGATTCCAATGCCATTACTCATATAAGTGTGTCTATACAGGGCAACTTGAACATCCGAAAGCGAAATGATACAAAAAAAATTATCTATGTGGACGACGACAAATCAGTTAAAGTTGAGGCTATAGGGACTTTTAAAGTATTATTAAAGATCAGTTTTTATTTGGAATTGAAAGAGACATTTGTGGTACCGCCTTTTAGACAAAATTTGGTTTTTATTTTGTATTGGACAAATTTGATTATTATTGTTCATTTGGAAATATGAAATTTAGTTTTTGTCTTAATTCAAATGTTATGGATACCGGTTCTTTACCAGTGTATGATAATATATACTTGCTTGATTCGGTTGTCTCATATAATGAAACATTGCATGTGAATTTATATGGTATTAAATATAAATTAACTAATGAGAATTCCATTTCATTATGATATAAATGATTCTGTCACATCTCTCAAAAGATAATCGAAGAACTTGTTTCAAAAGGAATTCTTGATTCCCTTGATTTTTTAGACTTAAATGTTTATGTTAATTGCATTAAGTGGAAACAAACTAACATAATGAGATTATGTGCCATAGGGTTTTGGACATCTTAGACCTAATACATGCGAATATCTATGGACCATTCCCTTTAGCTTTTTGGAATGCTCAACAGTCATTTATAGCATTAATAGATAATTTTTTTCTTTAGACTATCTTTATCTCATTCATAAGAAATCTTAATCACTGAACATGTTCAAAGTTTACAAGACTGAGGTTGAAAATCAACTCAACAAAAAATGAAACAAGTCAGATCTGATTGTAGTGGTGAATACTATGAAAATTATGACAGGTCAGGAGAACAACGTTCAAAGCCTTTTGCTAAATTCCCGAAGGAATGTGAAATTGTCATACATTACACCATGTAAGGATATTCTGTTGCTTGAATGTTGTTGCTGAAAGATGAAATAGAACACTTAAGAACATGGTAATGAGTATAATTAGTCATTCCAACTTACAAGAATCTCTCTGGAGAGAAATACTATATACTGTAGCTTACATTCTCAATAGCGTTCCAAGTAAAGCAACAATTACGGATTTTGTCTTTGAGAAGGAATATGTAACTATTATTTTTATTGCAATTAACAATGATCGTGATCGGTGACAAATTCATGTTTCAGATATTGTTCAAGAAACAATTTTGAATCAAGACAATATTGTACAACTCCCTATACTTGTTCAAAAGATTGTTTCAAAAGAACAAACTCAACAACCTCAAGAACAAATGCCATTAAGAAGATCTGATAGAGGAGAAAGGCAAATTCAGATGATTTTTTAGTCTTTCTCTAAGAAAATGAAGATAGCGTTGGATTTATGGAAGAAGATTCAATAAATTTTTATCAAGTCATGCATAGAGATAATTCTCACAAGTGGATTGATACTATGAATGAAGAGATAAAGTCAACGAGTCTAGGAACTCATTCCATTACTTGAAGTTGCGAAGCCTATTAGTTGTAAATTGATATTTAAGCCTAAGAGAGATTTGAAGGATGATGTGGAGAGATGTAAACCTCGTCTTGTTGCAAAAGGCTTTACTCAAAAGGAAGACATTGAGTTTAAAGAGAATTCCTCTCCGGTTTCAATGAAAAACTCTTTCATGACTATTATGACACATTTTGATCTTGAGTTACATCAAATGGATGTAAAGATGGTATTTCTCAATGGTGACATTGACAAGGGGATTTAAATAGTTCAACCGAAAAACTTTGTGCCTGGACACCCAAAAAATATTTGCAAATTAAAAAATCCATCTATGGGTTTAAAAAGGTTTTCCGTCAATGGTATCACAAATTTCATTAAATAATCATCTTGTTTGGTTTTTGAGGTGAATGTAATTGATGATTGTGTATATCATAAAGTTTAGCGGGAGTAAGATATTTTTCTAGTATTGTATATCGGCATACTATTTGCCTGTAATAATATAGGTTTATTGTACGAAGCTAAGATATTTCTATTAAAAAATTTTGAGATGAAAGATCTTACCTTTTGTTTATTAGGGATAAAGATACACCGTACTTAAGAGATTTGGAATGCAAGGTAAACGTGGTGATGCCCATTTTGCTAAGAAAGACAAGTTCAGTCTCACTAAATGTCATAAGAATGACTTTGAAGAGAAGAAAATGAACTAAACTCCATATGCTTCAGTACTTGAGAGTTTAATGTATGCTTAGATTTGCACATATCCGGATATAGCATTCATTGTTGGAATGCTAGATAGATATTTAGGTAACCTTGTGATGGATCATTGAAAAACAACCAACCATGTTTATGTGGTATTTATAGAAAATAAAGGATTACATGTTCACATACAGAAAATCAAACCAATTGGAGATTATTGGATATTCTGATTGTAAACACTATGCTAGATGTCGTACTGTGAGGTATCCAATTAGACAAGATGGTTGTGCAATTTTATCATTGGGCTGCACATTATGAATGAAATAGGAAGGCAACTTAAGCTATTTTGTGACAATAAATCAGCAGTGTTGTATTTAAACAACAACATGAGTTTGACAAAGTCTAAGCTTATAGATATCAAGTTCCTAGTTGTTAAGGAGAGAGTTTAGAATTGTTAAGTTTCTATAGAACATATAAGGATAAATTCTATGATAGCATATCCATTTACTAAAAGGTTATCACCCAAGGTCTATCATGAGTAGACTGCTCATATGAGTGTTGCATCTTTAGATGATGTGCTAATTTAGCAGGAGTTTGTATTGGCTGTTGTCTATTTAGATACATGTTTTGCATATCGATATTTAGTTTATTTCAATAATAAAGTATTCAGTTTAGTTTTTATATTAAAACTTTTGGTTTGATTCCATTGAAGAATAAGATAGGACAGATAACCCAAAAATAACTAACCAAGAGGAAGGTGAATTGGTTTTTGAAACTTTTTCGGCACTTAGTCTCAAAACAATACAATACACAAGATATGAATGCAAAGTATAATACTAGAATTAAATATGCAAGTTCGATAACTTAATTCAAGTATGAATACAGCAGAATATAAATGGCAATATAAAGTAAAGTGTGATAATGTAAAGATAACAAACTAATTTAATGGGGTTCGATACACATTGTGTTCTACGTCCCCGTTACCAAACTCTTCGTCACGAACAAGGTCAGATGCACTATAATGATAACTTATAAATAAGGAGTACCGATCCTTAAGTGACTTACAATAGGGAGCACCTATCCTTAGGTGACTTACAACAAGGAGCACATATCCTTATGTGACTTTCAAAAAGGAGAACTTATCCTTAACAACAATCGAGATTTCACAAGGCTCTCGAAACCACCAAAGTATAAATGATAATTTTACAATTGAAAGAACTCTCTTAACAAATAATAAAATCAAGTCAAGCATTTAGAGAATTAGGAGTTAACTTCAATAGATAGCAAGTAATCAAGCTCAAGTGTCTATGAAGAAAACTTTGATGAATAATTGATAATGGAGTAGTTTGAGTTTTTGTATCCAAGTTTTCAAAACCAATAATGTAGCGACCGCGAACTTTTAAATTATATAAATTAATTTTTCTCGAAAAACGTGTCGCTAAAACGTAACCCTAATTTTCTAGTGAAACGCGTTCGTCTAGCCGTTATAAATATGAATTTAAATTTTTTCGAATCGAATCGAATATTGAATAATTATTTTTATTTCAATTCGGATTTATTTTATTTAAATCCAATTATTATTAAATTCAAGTCCAATTACATAAGCCCAATTATATAAGTCCAAACCTGAATTTATTTATTTTAGCCCAATTAGAAACCCTACAGCCCAAATCCTAAGGCCCAACAATCAGGCCCAATTACCCACCTAGGGAATTGTGCCCTAATTCCCACTATTCATATACCAACTTCATCCATTCTCTCCATTTCCCACTATTCACGCAGCCAAGAGATTTGGTAAGAAACTTCATCCTTCCCATAAGAGATTTTTACAGTGAACTCAATATTGATGCTAGAACATCCATTTCTAGCATCAACAGGAGACTCACGAGCTGCAAACCATCACTCACGACACTGCAAATTCAATCACCTAAACAACACCATTGCAGTCAGCTTACTGCACCTCAACAACCAATTGAACCACCCACGTTTTCAGCCCCAAAATACCACCAACACCTCAGCCTAAACCACCAAACCAACACCCAACAAGCTGCAAAATCGAAACCCAACTGCACCACAGCTTCTCGAGTCACCTACCATCATCCAAACTCCAGAGAAACCGTACCACCACAGCCACCCAACTCCCAGCTCAAACCCATTTGCTCACACACGAGCTGTAGTCAAGCACGTAGGCTGCAGCCACCATTCGAACGATCTAGCAGAAACCGTAGCTGCAACCCTAAAATAGACAGCCATCTTCGCCCAATCGACAGCCATTTTCGAACTCCAGCAGAAACCAAACCCCCAACAGCAACTCCACAACCAAGACCCTAAACCTCACTGCCCAAAGATCAATCGACAACCATTTCACCAAAATCAACCCCCAATCGACCCCAAAATCGAGAAAACAGGAAAAACCCATAAACTTACCCAAAGGAAATCGACCCCCAAGCCTCGGTTGAAATTCAAACCACGCACCAACCACCTCCACCCACGCACCGGCGCCACCACACGACGGTGGCGCTGGACCGACCGCCTCGCCGCGGCGAAATTGGGGAAGGGGTTCCTGTCGAGGCTCCTCATTCTCCTCTCGGTCGAAAATGAGAGAGAGAAGGAGTGAGAAAGGATTTTGTTTTAATTTTATTTTTTTGAAATTTGCACCCTAAGCCCCACATTTTAAAAGAGTTTGAT
Organism: Fraxinus americana; assembly: GCA_035079005.1. Classification (NCBI taxonomy): domain Eukaryota; kingdom Viridiplantae; phylum Streptophyta; class Magnoliopsida; order Lamiales; family Oleaceae; genus Fraxinus; species Fraxinus americana. Next base: position 20,834,114 of record CM068711.1, on the reverse strand, counting down.
TTAAGTTCCCTGTGTTTAAGTATTTTAAATTTCAGTCCCTTAATTTTATGTTCAGCTTTAGAAAATGTACAGTTTAGCCCCAAGTTTAAAGAGTATGCTATTTAAGTTCTTAAGTTTTAAGCATTTTAATTTCAGTCCTCTAATTTATTTTCAGTTTTAGAAAATGTTCAATTTAGTCCCTAGTTTATTAAAAAGTCAATTTCAGCCCTTTAGTTTATTTTCAGCTTTATTATATTTACAGATTAGTCCTTAAACTATTAAAAGTTATTATTTTAGTTTTTAGCTTTTATTTTCAGTTTTATTATAATTACAGCTTAGTCCCTAACTTTTAAAAATTTCTATTTTAGCCCTTAAACTTTTATTTTCAGATTTAATAAACTTCCAATTTAGCCCTAAACTTTATTTTATCATTTTAAGCCATTTATTTCAATTCCAATAATTTTCAATTAAGCCCTTAAACTTAATTTCAACACTTTAAAACTTTAAAGTTCGAAATACTAATTCAAACTTATTTCCTATTTTTGGCTAGACGATACGTACGAGCAATTAGGAGTTTGAAGTTATTTTCCCACTCCACTTTTCACGCAACTCGAAATATTTGAGGTAGACTCGCCACCATTAATTAGTTTAAATTATAATTGCATGCTTTATGTGAATTACGTGATTTATATGCTTTATGCATAGGATGAGAATGTGTCATATGCGATATATGATATTGTTATGCTTGCCATAACTTATATGCTTAATTGCATGAGAAAGAAAGAAAGAAAGAATCTCTTATGAGATAAGAAAAGAATGTTATGCATAACTTATGTGCTTCATCCGCACAAGAAAGAAAGACTACCCACAGCCCATGTTTTTAAAGAGCTTATGATTTTCAAGAAAATGATCCAAAGATGATATCACGTTGTATATTGCATGAGTGTGTTTTCAATTATTCTGTAAATTAATTATCGGCGATGAGTCTACTGAGTATTTCTTCGAAATACTCATTCTGCTATTTTTAACAATATTTGCAGACTTCGGAGGCGATCGAGATTGATCCGGCAGTGGTGGCATAAAATTTGATTATCGAAATTATTAAGATTTCAAATTTATGTATTGAAACATTGTTAACGTATTTTTCGTTTCCGCTATTCCAAAACATGATATTTAAATTTCGAACAATTATCCAATATATTTTAATTGCCGAAGTAGTTTTCAATTGCAAAAATGTGATTTTAAAAATTAGGTTATTTCCGCAAAATTGATTGACAAAATTAGGGCAAAAGACGATGACGTGGCAATCCGGGTTAACAGAACTCGGGGCGCTACAAATAATCTCTCTTAACAAGTATTACAAGTTAAGTATGAAGAGATATTTACACTTAAATCAAAGTGTTGGCCAAGAAAACTTTTCTCAAGAATGAAGAGTAGATGGAGTTGTGAAAAATTCTTTGCAAAATATAATTCTTGATAAGATAAATGAAATATGATGAATCAATCAAGAAATTCTTTTGTAATAAATGAAGTAGAATTTAAACTCAAGTAATCTCAATGATATTCAATAAATAAGCTCTCTAAAATCTCTTGTAAGTGGTTGAAAAAAGAATACAAAAGGGATTGGTATTTATAGAGCAAAAATAGGCACTCTCGGGTAAGTTCGGTTGATCGAAATTTTCAGTTGACCAATTTTTTGAATATAGCCATTGCAAGATTCTGACCGTTGGACTTTCGGTTGACCAAGTTCAGTTGACCATTTTTTTAAATTGTTTTTTCAAAATTTATTTCATATTATGATTCAAAAGTATTTTTATGCAAGTGATGAATTATGAAAATAATTTGAGTTTTATGCACTTGCTAAGAATCGAAGAGTTAATACATTTACATTTAAATTCCGATAAACTATTTCTAAGCTTTAATATTCAAAGTTCTTGTTCGTGTTCTCTTCAAGTCTCATTTGATTGCTTGTTCTTCAACATATAATGATTTGACTCTTTGAATACTTAAGAAAATATATTCATGAAAAACTCAAGAAACAAAACTTGTTAGAAATATAAATGTATTGTTTGTTATAATCAAAACAAGTAGAGCTATATTAAATCATAGGTCAACAATTTCCTCCTTTTTGATTATAACAAACAATATGTGATTTGTAGAAACATACAAGATATTCCCCCTCTATTTTACACATCAATGAAAATCAAGTTTGTATTGTATATAGCATGATGTTCTAAAGACATTCGTTTTCACAATTCATTGATAAAGTAAATCACATTTAGAAGTCATCATAATGTATAGAAATAATTGAACTCACAAATTCTAAGTCACATAATTCATAACCAAATAGAAATAACAAGAGTTCATAATCAAATAGCAAGTCACAATTACAATCACATATATTTCTTCATTTTTCCCATTTTGTCATCATCAAAAAGCATGGGAGCAAAGATACTAGAATAAATTACCCATTAGATAAGGCACAGGTGCAAGTTAGAAAAAACAAGTGAAAGTAATCGTAGGTCATCATGACATGAAAAATAAAATATGAGTTCAAAAACGAAAATAAAGCTAAGAGATAATGTTTTAATCTTTCAACGATGGAGGACGCCCTTGAGGATAAATGGAATACATCTGGCAAAGAAGGCCTCGTGAGATAAATTCATTTGCTCCATACATTGATCAAGCGCATTAACATAGTAGTGAGAGAATCAATCCGGCCTTATAGGATGTTGAAATGATCTATGGTCATAAATTGGCAGGGGGTCGATGCGACATGTGGAGTAGGACCCCTATAATGTGCTCGAGGAGAATCATCACCTTCATCACCATGACCACCATGACCACTCATTTCTTCTTCCACCTCTTCTAAAGTGAATGGCCAAGTAGTAGGCCCTGAGTTATTGTCAAAGCCTTGAGTATGACACACCCATTGCCCATTACCTTTAACAATTTTCATACGTTTAAGGGTGTTGAGATTAATGACATCCGTGTGTTTGGGCTTAAGAAAAGGTTCATCGTCTAATGGCACATTAAAATGTTTAAAGATTCTTGTAAGAAGCATGCCATAAGGTAAGCCTAGAGCTCTAGGAGACTTGTGAATTTGTCGAATGTCCTTCAAAAAGAGGTAGGGAAATCTAATTGACGACCAAGAAGGAAGGAGTCAAGAATGAACAAATCAAGGTGATGAACCTCTTCAAAATGTCCACTTCTAGGAACTATAATATGAGAAGTAGTACAGTGAAGAATTTTGCATGGTATAGTAAGGTGATTTAGGTTTAAGGTCATTGTGGTGGCTAGAGGTCTATCGGTGGCTCGACAACAAGCTTCGAGTTTGTCATAGCCCTCAAACCTAACGGGATAATGGTGAATATAAGCAAGATTTTCACATTCTCCTAACCCAAAGATTTCTCTAAGGGTATTCCTATCTAGTGTAATTCGTTTCTCTTTAACAGTGCAAGTGACATGGAGTGAGTAAAAGGAGAGATCTCGGTAAAATTCACGAATTAAATTAGGATAGATATTTTCCGAGATAGCAGCCACATTTGTCCAACCAATATTCTCAAAATATTCCTCTATCCTAAATGAAGGAGTTTTGGTAGAGAATTCAAAGAAATCAATGGACTTACCTATTAGAATGGGACAATCGGCGAAGCGGTCTGGCACGGGTGTGTCACTTCAACGTTCGACGAGCTTGCTTCCCCTTTCTTTGATTTCTTCTTTGGAGGCATGGGTATTTTCGGAATTTTTCAATTTTTTGGTGAGAAAATTTTTTAATTTTTCAAAATTTGTTGAGATTACTAGTGAAAAATGATGGGAAAATAGTGGATAACAAACTTTTGAAGTGGATTAAGGCTTAAAAATCATTTGTAATGAAGTTTTGAAAGAAATCAAGATTTTTGAGTGAAATCCCATATCTTGAGATTTTTGATGAGAAAGAATAAAAACTTGAGATTTTATGATGAAAGTGATAGGTTTTGTTAAAAGTTGAATAGATTTTGGTGTAGAAAATGAAAATTATTAGATTTTAAGAGAGAGAGAGAGAGAGAGAGAGAGAGAGAGGAGAGAAATCGGACTTTAGGGTTGAAGGAATTGGGAAAAAACTTCTAGTAAGAAAAAAAAGGTTTTTGGTGTTTTTGAAAAAAAAATGGGAGACCACCTCTGCCCATTTCGGTCAACCGAGAATCCTTCGATCGATCGAAAATCCCTTAATTTCGGTCGAACAAAATTTCCTCTGCTTCTTTTGGTCGACCAAAAGTCGCGAGTGTCGACCGAAATTCTAAAATTTTTTAGTGTCTCGAGCCGTTTTGGTAGAAGAGGTTTGGTCAACCGAAATATACTGAATGCAATTTTTCATTTTAAACACATTTAACCACAAATATCAGATTCATCGATAATACACAATCCTCTACTAACGTAAGAAAATCTATCGAGAGCTAGAGGTTTGATAAGAATGTCGACCAATTGTTTATCAGTATTTACAAATTCCAAATAAATATCACCTTTTTGTACATGATCTCTAAGAAAATGATGTCGAATTTCGATATGTTCTGTGCGAGAGTGTAAGATGGGATTTTTTGACAAATTTATAGCACTAGTGTTATTACACATAGTAGGAGTATTTTCAAATGTTAAGCGATAATCGGTAAGGGTTTGTTTCATCCATAAAACTTGAGCACAACAACTAGCGGCCGATATATATTCGGTTTTCGGCGGTTGATAGTGAAACGAAATTTTGTTTCTTGCTAAACCATGACACATGGCCAAAGCCTAAAAAGTGACAAGTTCCGCTAGTGCTTTTTCGATCAATAGTGCAACCTGCCCAATCGGCATCCGAATAGCTAATGAGATCAATGTGCGTGCCTTTGGGATACCAAAGGCCTAGTGTTCTAGTACCACATAAATATCTAAATATTCGTTTTAAAACACTTAGATGTGATTATTTAGGATTGGATTGAAATCTAGCACATAAGCAAACACTAAACATTATATCGGGTCTATTAGCGGTTAAGTAAAGTAGATATCCGATCATACCTATATATTTTGTTACGTCAACTGAAGTGTCATTCTTGTCTTTATCCAATTTGATTGATGACTCATAGGAGTATTCATCGGTTTCAAATCTTCAAAATCGAATTTCTTGAGCATGTCTATGATGTATTTTGTTTGTCTAATGAAGATGTCTTCACTAATTTGTTTGATTTGAAGTCCAAGAAAGAACTTTAATTTTCCGAACATGCTCATTTCGAATTCCTTGCTCATGCATTTTGAAAACTCTTCACAAAGGGAAATATTAGCTGCACCAAAAATAATATCATCAACGTAATTTGTACAACAATCATGTCATCCTTTTTGGTTTTGATAAAGAGTGTAGTATCCGCATTTCCCATTTGAAAACCATTTGAGATAAAAATTTACTCAATCTTTCATACCATGCTCTAGGAGCTTGTTTCAAACCGTATAGAGATTTTCTAAGTTCAAACATTTTTTCCGAAAATTTGTGATTTTAAAACCGGTAGGTTGTTCAACATAACCATCTTCTTGAATGAAACCATTTAAAAATACGCTCTTTACATCCATTTGATAGAGAGTAAAGCCTTTAGAACAAGCAAAAGCGAGAAGCATGCAAATAGACTCTAATCTAGCAACCGGTGCAAAAGTTTCTTCGAAGTCTATACCTTCTTCTTGATTGTAACATTGGGCCACTAATCTAGCCTTGTTACGCACAAAAATATCATTTTCATCTCGTTTATTTCGAAAAAACCCATTTTGTACCAATAATGGTTTGATTATTTGGTCTATCAACCAAATTCCAAACATGATTCCTCACAAATTGATTTAATTCTTCTTGCATTGTAAGAATTCAAAACTCATCAAATTCGGCTTCTTTGAAATTTTTTGGTTCAATTTGAGAAATGAAAGCACAATTATTTAGAAGCTTTTGGTGGAATTTCTAGTACTTACATCTTTGGAAGGATCACCGATGATGAGCTCTTTTGAATGTGAGGGAACAAACTTCCATTCAATGGGAAGTGTTGGATCATTTTGATTTTTGGAAGTTTCTTTTTCTCCTTGTTGAGGAATTTGTTCTTTCAAATCTTTGTCTTCAACTTCTTTAGGATTTTCTTTGTTTTGATCTTAAATGTTCATTTGCTCAAAAGGGGTTTCCAAACCTACATTGATACATTTCTCTTGATCAAGAGAATTAGTTTCATCAAAAGTAATATGCATGCATTCTTCTACTACTAAAGTTCTTTTAATGAAAACTCTACAAGCTTTGCTAGTAGGTGAATATCCAAGGAAGATTCCAACATTAGATTTTGAATCAGATTTTTCCAAATTTTTTTTTGTATTAAGTATAAAACATTTGCAACCAAAAACTTTAAAATAACTAATGTTGGGAATTCTATTTTTCCAAAGCTCATATGGAGTTTTGGTATTCTTTCGACTTATCAAAACTCTATTCCTAATGTAGCAATTGGTGTTAACGACTTCGGCCCAAAAATATTTGGGTAAATTGTTTTCATTTAACATGATCCTAACCATTTTTTGTAATGTACGATTCTTTAGTTCTACTACACCATTTTGTTGATGAGTTTTAGGAGCCGAAAAATGAGGTTCATATCCATTTTCTTTGCAAAAATCATCAAAAACAATATTATTAAATTCTCCACCATGGTCACTTCTAATGGTTGTGATAAAATATCATTTTTCATTTTGAACATTTTTACAAAAGTGTTTAAATACTCTTAAAACTTCATTTTTCAAGTTAAAAAACAAAACCTAAGTGAATCTTGAAAAGTCATCAACGATAACGAATGCATAGTGCTTGCCACTTAAATTTGCGGTTTTAGAAGATCCAAAAAGATTCATGTGAAGAAGTTGTAAAGGTTTTGTAGTTGAAGAGAATTGCTTGGTTTTGAAAGAGGTTTTAGTTTGTTTTCCAAATTGACAAGCATTACAAATTTTGCCTTTTTCAAATTTCAAAATTGGTGGGCCTTTAACAAGACAATTTTTTGAAATTTTTGAAATTACGTCCATACTAATATGACATAATTTTCTATACCATAACCAAGTATCATCTTCAAAACTTGACAAACATTTTAATTCATTTTCAAATTCAATATTAATGACATAACCATCTTTACATCGGCTACCCATGAACAACATCTCTTTCGATGTAGCATTCTTAATAAAGCATTTCGAAGAATCGAATTTGATATGATAACTTTATCACATAATTGCCTAATACTTAGCAAGTTATGTTTGAGATTATCTACTAACAAAATATTTTCAATAGATGGAGATGAAGGATTACCAATATTTCCAATACCCATAATTTTTCCTTGGGCATTATCTCTAAATGTGACATGGCCTCCATCTTTCCTTTTGAAGCTTGACAATAATATTTTGTCTCCGGTCATGTGTTTTGAGCAACCACTATCCAAGAACCAATTGCTCTTTATCTTTGAAGACACCAACAAGAGTTGATTCAAATTTTGATCTTGGTACCCATTTAACTTTGGGTCCTTGATAGTTAGTGCTAGTAGACCCTTGAACCCACTTATTTCTTTGAGAATGTAATTTCTTTTTGATTGAGCAATTAAAAGTTACATGTCCAAATTTGTTACAAAAACTACGTGTGGTGTTGAAGTTTTGACAAACATGTTTTCAAGAGATTTTTATTTTAGAGAATGTTTGTATCCAATGCCACTTCTATCAAAGGCACATCTTGGTTTCCCAAGCATTAACTCAAAATTTTTCTTTCCTTGTGTGAATTTGTGAACAATGTTGGTTAAATCAATGACCTTTTCTTTTAGGGGAATATGTTCTTTGATTAGGAGTTCATGATCATCATTTTCCTTCACAAAATCCTTTTGAGTTTTTAAAAGCTTTTTGGTCTCAATTTTCAATAAAATATGTTGCTTTTTTAAGGTAGAGTGTTTGAGAGCAAGTTTTTCAAAAACACTAATAATTTCATCATATGAAGTAGATAATTCATCGTAAGAAAGAGTGTCATTTGTGTTTTCCTCATCCTCCATGGCTATGAAGCACATGTTTGCAACTTCATCTTGATTTTCATCTTCTTCTTGCTCATCATCACTATCATCCCTAGGGGTGTCCAAAAGTCCCGAACCGAACCCGAATCAAACCGAACCGAGGGGTTCTTCATAAGTTAAATACCCGAACGGGTACCCGAATCGAGAACCGATGGGTTTAGGTCGGGTCTCGGGTCTAGACCAAGAACCAAAGAATCGAAAAAGAATTGAAACTAAATAATTTTTTTTATTTTTATATTGAATTAATTAAATTATTTTATTTTTTTAAACAAATTAGCAAATTAATTAAATAAATCAGATTATTTCATAATTTTAATTTTAAAGCCCAAATCATTTTTAAAGTCCATTAGTATGCATTGCATTAATCTTATTAATATCTACTTTTTGGTATTTATATGCATTGAATTACTCTTATTGAACGGCTAGTTATTTATATATTTTTGAATTATGCCACGTTAAATTGTAAAAGTTACGAATGTCATTAGTTGTATTTATGTAGTGTTGTTGTAAATATTAGAAATTTAATTATGGTACGGAACCGAACAGAACCCGAACGGTTCCATAATTATATTTGGACCTGACAGTTTCATTTATTAAATACTCGAAAGTTTTGGGTAGGTTTGGTTCTGAAGAGAATCGAATCGAACCGACTCACGGACAGCCCTAATCATCCTAAACGCCTTGTAGAGCTTTCTTCTTGAAGAATTTTCTCTTGTTTGGACACTCGGTTCTTTTGTGACCGGGTTTGTCACAATCATATCATTCAATCTTCTTGTTCTTTTCCTCACATTTGTCTTCTTTCTTTTGGAATCGACGGTTGTTGCGAAAGCCTCTCCACTTCTTGACAAGGAGAACAAGATCATCAAGTTCCTCATTACACTTGTTTGATTTTGAGGTTTCGTCATCATTTGATGATTTCAAAGCTATTTGCCTTCTAGGAGAATTCTTATTTTCTTCCTCTTTTGCTTTTCTTGATTTCTCCTTTATGTCGGCATGATTTAGCTCATAGGTTATCAATGTTCCATAGAATTCTTCCAAATGATATGTGTTGACATCTTTGATGTTTTCAACCAACATCCTTAATGAATCCCAATCTTTCGAGAGAGCCTAAGAATTTTGCTCACAAGTTCACTATTAGTAAATTTTTGATCAAAGCCTTTAAGGCCATTAACAATATCGGTGAATCGAGTAATCATGCTAGCAATTGGTTCATCTTGTTTTATAATGAAGTTTTCAAAGTTTTTAAACAATATATTTATCTTAATTTCTTTTACTTTATTTGTGTCCATGTGTGTAATTTCTAATGCATGCCAAATATCATATGTGGAATCACATGTGCTAATACGATTAAATTCATTTACGTTCAAAGCACAATAAAGAAGATTTTTGGCTCTAGCATTCAATGATAATTTTCTTTTATCATTCTCACAATATTCTTCTCTAGGCTTTGGAATAGTTTGGTCCAATTTTCCATCAAGTTTAATAACCTTAGTAAGCTTATGAGGACCAAATTCAATAATCTCCCAAATATTACAATCAATTGATTGAATATAAATCATCATTCTAGTTTTCCAATAATTATAATGTGTACCATCAAATAAAGGAGAACGATTTGTAGAATACCCATCAATATTGAGATTAGCCATAATACAAGATAGTGAAATCTTAAAAACGTTCACCTAGGCTTTGATACCAAATTGATAACCTAAGAATAACTAACCAAGAAGGGCTGAATTGGTTTTTGAAACTTTTTCGACACTTAGTCTCAAAACAATACAATACACAAGATATGAATGTAAAGTATAATTCTAGAATTAAATATGCAAGTTCGATAACTTAATTCAAGTATGAATATAGCACAATATAAATGGCAATATAAAGTAAAGTGTGATAATGTAAAGATAACAAACCAATTTAATGGGGTTCGATACACATTGTGTTCTACGTCCCCGTTACCAAGCTCTTCATATTATGATTTAAAAACATTTTTATGTAAGTGATGAATTATGAACATAATTTGAACTTTATGTACTTGCTAAGAATCGAAGAGTTAATACCTTTTACATTTAAATTCCGATAAACTACTTCTAACCTTTAATTTTCAAAGTTCTTGTTCGTGCTCTCTTCGAGTCTCATTTGATTGCTTATTCTTCAACGAATGACGATTTGACTCTTTGAATGCTTAAGAAGATATATTCATGAAAAACTCAAGAAACGAAATTGTTAGAAATATAAGTGTATTGTTTGTTATAATTAAAATAAGTGGAGCTATATTAAATCATAGGTCAACAAGGACCAGTTAGAAATAGGCATATTTGAATCACAATGCATGTAATTTTCATGCTATACATTCATGCTTGATTGATATATGTGAACATTGATAGATTTAGTTTGATACTTGTAACAAATACCACTTTGATCATATATTGATATAATCAATGGATGAGATTGTTCGAAAATACTTTTGGTTATGAGAACAAAAAATTTGACAGCATAAGGTTATGCACATTTATAAGTTAATATATGTAGCATAAGTGAGAGATTGTTAGATTTTAAATTGTCATGTGAGCCTATATATGTAATTAATTGTGTATTACCATATCTTAATGTTAACTCCAATTTAGCCCCTGTTTGGGTCACATTATTTTTTCATTCTCATTCTTATACTCATTTTCAACCACACATTCTTCAATAAAATAATATTTTCCATCACATCAATAATTTTTCCTTCTTTTTCAACCACATATTCTCCATCACATCACTTCAAAAAAATGCATTCTCTCATTTTAATGTGTACCAAACGAGCTCTTAAAGTAATCTAATAAATAATTTAAAATTATTGAATTTTGGGCATCTAAATGTGATACAAGCATAAATGTGTAGAGACTAGATTCCTATGGGATATATTTCATGATGGACCGAAATATAGAAAAGCATATCGGGGAGGAAGATCTAGAACCCACAATAAAAAATCAAGAACAAGTAATTAAGTTCAAGAACTCACATTTCAAGCTCCAGAATCAAGAAGCAGCAATCACATTCAAAGTCCCAATTGATCAAACTATGTTCCACTCCTTTTAATTCTCTTGGTGATTTGACAAGGAAGATTTCAGCCGTAACGTTTTTGGGTTTTCTAAATGAAGATTCATAAAGTTTTAAATCACAACTGAAATTTCTTCCAACCAACTATTAAATATATTTATTGTTGCACTAAAAACTTCGGTATTATGTTTCTAATCATTGTCAACATGATCCAATTGTCAATTTGAGAAATTTTTGGATATCGTAGTTCCCTGTTGTTTCGAAATTGATCTATTCATAAATGCTCAAAATCATTTTTTTTTTTTTTTTTGCGTTTATAATCGATATCCCAAAATTTCCAAGCAGGCTCTGAAGCTCATAGGTTTTGCTCATAAACTTATTTTGTATTTAAAATCTTTCGTCCATTTTTTACTCGGTCGATTGGGTATGTTGGGGTTGGGGGAATGTCAATTAAAATGTTTGTGGGTGTTATTGCATATCAAAATTTCCTGGGATATGGTGAGGCTACCACTACAAATGGATACAAAATATTTCTAGAGTGGAAAAAAAAAAATAGGCAAGGGTTCACATTAGGGCTTTAGCATAAAAAGTCTCCTGATTTCTATTCTTTAAAAAAAAAAAAAAAAAAAAAAAATTCTCAAATGTATTTTTAATTAGGGTAAATAGTATATAACGTCTTCACCTTTCACTATTATTATGGAAAGCGTTCTTATTTTTTTTTGGCATTTTCGTCTTTATTTTCACATTTCATTGCGCAAAAGGTCATTTTCATCCATTTTCTCAATGAAATGAAAAATATACCCTTCTATTTAAATAAAACAAAAAAAAATTAATTACAGTCATAGTCCCAATTTTTTTAAAAAAGTGCAAACGGGTCACAAATAAATTATTAAAAGGGTAATTAGAACATAATGTCCCCACTTTTCACTATTATTGTGAAAAAGTCACTACCATTAATTTTTTTTTTTTTTTGACATTTTCACCATTTATTATATATTCAATTGCATAAACCATTATTTCTATTCATTTTTATCCAATTTCTCAATAAAAGTCGTGAAATAACGAATATGCCCTCCTATTTAAATAAAAAAAAAAGAAAAATAAAGAACTACTTTCAACCATAGTCCCAAAATTTTTAAAAAGTCCAAAAAAGTACCAAATAAATTATTAAAAAATTAGAAATTATTTTTTAAAACAAAAAGTGCAAACGAATCCAAAACAAATAATTAAAAAATAAGAAATTGAAAAAATTAATTTTTTATTCTTATTTAAACAGGAATGTATATTTGACAATTTACAGTTTTTTTTTAAAAAAAATTGGATGAAAATATAGAAATGATGATTTGAGTAATAAAATGTGTAATTAAGGGTGAAAATGTCAAAAATGAAAGGTATGGACGTTTTACATAATAATAGTGAAAAATATGGACATTATGTGGTCCAAATAAATTAATAAAAGGGTATGGGCATTTTACACAATAATAGTGAAAAATATGGACATTATGTGGTAATTACCCTTTTAATAATTTATTTGAAAGTCGTTTGCATTATTTAAAAAAAATTAGAACTATTGTTACAATTAAATCTTTCTTTTTCTTTTTGTTTTATTTAAATACAAGAGTATATTCATTATTTCACAGCTTTTAATTGAGAAAATGAATGAAAAACACCTTTTGCCTAATCAAATGTGAAAATAAGGGTGAAAAATGTCAAGAAATATAAGGTAAGGACGTTTTCCACAATAATAGTGAAATGTAAGGATGTTACATGCTATTACCCTTTTTAATTATATATTCTTCTAATGAAATAATTTTTATATGCAAACTTCAATTTTTTCCCTTATTTTTTAACAACATATTCTTCACAAAAAATATTATTACAAAATTTATTCTTTAAAAAAAAAAAAAAAGGACTCTAAACAAACCCAAAAGCATGTTAGGGAAGATTTTTGTATTTATATAGATATAAATAAGTGATATATAGCCGGATGATACTTATAAGCCTCGCTAAACGTGTAGATAAAAAATTGTTTGAATGTTTTCATTTCTTCATCGTTAGTTTCGGGATTTTGAGAAAATGGTTACTAACATTTATCATTCATGCATTTCCGTCCCTTACCTTTAATTTTTGACGGAGAAGTCTTGAATATACACCTTTAGGTATCAAAATGGTCATTTTGAAAAGATTCCTTCCAATTAAGCCGTTAGTTTGCGCTTGAGTTTAAACTTCTTTATTTCATTTTACTGCAGGGGCAAATTGGACGTAAAAGAGAAAAAAATGATAAATTGCTTTCATCTTGTCTCACTCACTCCCACTGCCCACCCTACATCAACTTGCTTCGGTTGGGTCATTGTACTTCAATTTTATATCATGATTTTTTTGTTGTAATCACTTCTCACACAGTCGCATGTCATTTTCATGGCCATGTGGGATGACTTTTAAGTATTTAATGCTTGTTTGGTATTACTTTTAAGTTCTTATAAATGATTAAGTCCTACAAAATATCTAAATCTTTAATATTTAATGTTTGTTTGGTGTTTTTGCTTTTAAGTGCTAACAAAATGTCGAAATAATGAGTAAAAATAATTGATTTTGACTAGCTTCTAAGACTAAGTAGTTATTGGCTTTGCCAAATATTCACTTATGGTTACGACGGCGTCTAGCGTTATATAATGAGAAGAAATTGAATGAAATGATTAAAATAGAGAAAAATTTAAAGTTTAGTGATTTAGTCCCTGTTTGACAATCATTATTTGATAAAATGGATTTTGAAAAGTAGAAAAAAAAAATTAAATTTATGTGTATAATGTTTTATTGTGTGAATGAGTGATTGAAAATGAGATGTAGAAAAAAGAGTTTTGAAAATAATGGTTGTCAAATGGGGCTAAATTGATACAAAGTCAAAGGGTGCTGCTAGGTTAGAGGTGTCAATTCGGGTGGTCCGATCCGAGTCGGTTGGCTAACATTTGAGTCCAGTAATGGCTCGCGTGAAAAAAAATCCGTCCGCTACGGGTTCCGGGCCTATTCCGGGTCGACCCACAAATTTGGACTACAACCCAGGCCCGCCCGCTGACCCATGTGGGTCATTGGTTGCGGTTTGTTCCGATTTGACCCGTATTATTGTATTAATAAAATTATAAAAATATAGAATTTTTCATATTTATAGTAAAAAATATTTTTTTTGTTAAATGTAAACTAAGAATTGAACAAAATGATAAATTCATATTTATACCAAGAAATGTTTACATAGAATTCAAATTTAATGTTACATGAATTATTTATAACTTTGTAAAGTTAAATTTAATTTAAACAAATAATAACTAAATGCATTTCTAATTACTATTATCAAATATTTATAGTATAAGTACAACCTAATTAGGTTGGCACCTACTTTTATTATAATTTATAGTTTAAGTACATCCCAATTAGGTTGACACATAATTAAGTCTTAACTATAATTTAGTTGTTGAAAAATTATATAATTTAATATTTATTTTCCAATCAATTTTCAGGAACTGCAAGATTTTTGAAATATTCAACAATATCATCAATAATTTTATCTTGCTCTCCCAGCCCCCCTCCTTTTTCCAAATTTTATAAAATTTATCTTTTTTCACTGGCCAGCGGGTTAACCGTGGCCCGTGAAAGTGCAACCCGCGGGTCACACCTCCTTAACCTGTGAACCGCCCGCTCGGGTCACGGGTCGACCCGCGGTCCTAGATCAATCCGAATCGGTTTTCACCGGTCTGATCGAACAGCCCGTCCGTCTTGACACATTTATGCTAGGTTCACACTAAGCAGTTTTTCATTGGCTGATGACACAATTTAAAAATAAATAAGTTCATTCGGTGAGGAAATTACTCTTGGAATGCAAAGTGTTCCAATTAGTGTTGCATCGTTCATAATCCATTTACTTTTCTAATACTACTAGTTTTCGCCCGTGCTATGCACGGGTTTTGTTTTTCTTGAAGATATGTTAGTGTTAAGGAAAGAGATAGATAACTACATCAAGCAATAATTTGCTCGTGTTTTAATAGCTCACTGCTAGGGCAGATGAAGAAAATGAAAGAAGGAAATGGAGGAGTATTTCTATCATATTTTATTGTACCATTGATGATACACGAAATAATGGGAAGAATAACAGCATGATACAATATTGCTTAGGTGCTTCCATAGACAGGATAGCTGGTGAGCCTCTTCACTAGCTTTAGATGGCATCAATCGAGGAATGTTGCTGCACAGAAGCTGCAACAGATAGAACCATAGTTGTTGGTGGTGATATTGTAGCATATATTAACTAATTTCAACAACTATGAACAACCAAAATTACTATGTCACTATCACATCCCCAACTTACTTTACTGCTCAAAGAATTTTAGTATATTACACGTCAATCAGGAAAGCAATGTGATATTCATCCATTATGTATGAAACATTATAGTAAAAAAAAAATTCAAAACGAATCCAAAATAACATTACAAAAAAATTGGCACATGTAACGGTGAGAGGGCGAACTGAAACCAGTCAAAAGCAGAGGTGGAGGGCAAAGCATCAGCAACATCAGTAAAATCCTTATGCACTTTAGGAAGCATAGTGAAAAATAGAAGGATTAATGACTCAGTGGTTGTACTTTCGAAGAAAGGTACAATTGATATTGAGCTACTACACTTGCAAAGTTGTATTAGCTAATTTATTGAATTCGATTATAATTGGAATAGGATTTTGAATTATGTATCTTCTATTTTACAGGCCCGAGTCAATGCATGAGGACAATTTGACGCTCAACTGCTCTTGCTTGATGCACAAATTATAAATTTCATAACTCACACAGACAGTTATAGTGTAAACTGTACAAATATTTAATTAAGTACAAACTGTAAAAATATATCGCACGGTGGATGCACAAATTATAAATTTCATAACTCACACGGACAGTTATAGTATAAATTGTACAAATATTTAATTGGGTACAAAGTGTAAAAACATTTAACTCGGAGTTAGGAAATATTCATTAAAAGCAACATCGACTAAAAGTTTCGTCTGTATCCACACATCTTGTCGGACGAAATTGATTCAATTGGTTGTCATAAAATGAAGGATTCTATGTACTTCAACTAAAAAACTCCACAATTAGGCCTGAAACAACATAATATTAGAATATATTAGTATTGTTAATATGAAAGTAAAAAATAAATTTAATACCATGGTGATTAGTATGTAAATGCTTACCCACTATTTGTGTAAGGCCGAGAAGCCATAATGTGCATTTTCATATCTTTTTTGAAAAATTTTCTTAACTCGTCTCTGACAGACATCCCAAATGAGACCACTAACCCCTGAACTAATTTGAATGTTGATTTTGCATGTAGTTTTACTTGGTCTAGTGTGTGGATGTTGTGGTTATAATAATATATTTGAAATTTCTACCTACATATATCCACGAGATAAAAATACCAATTGTTGACTGAGATTGAAGATGGTATGAGTAGAAATTGCATGTCATCCATGGGATTCCACCTACAGGTAATACACCACTTACGTACTGTTGGAGAACCTGAAAGTTTGGCTGCTGTCACTTGCAATTCCTCGTGTCATACTGTCTTACCATATCATATGACGAGCACATTCACAGTCGAATGAAAAATCTAAAATTGCATACTCTTTAGAGACACCAGGAAATCTATTATGAATAAGTTTTCTCAACAACATTAACTCTATGTTAAGAATCTAATGAAATAGATAGAGTAAATTAGATACGTTAACTATGGACCGTAATTATTGTTATCAATTGTAAATTTAACTAACCGCAACATGGATATTTTTGGATATATCCTGTATATCTTGTAATATATATCGTCCGTACACGTTTCCACTTCTATCTTTCCAAAGCTCACTGCAAGGCGACAGGTGAATTAATTTGAATACAATAGAATGAAAATAGTAATATGTGAATGAATAAAGTGGAAATGGATTTCTTACTCAGATTGATGCTTCTGTATCCAATTTGTAATAGTTATGTATCTATCCATGGGATAGTCTTCTAAAGGATCTTTGGACAATGACGAAGATTGGCTGTTTTTCCTTTTATTTTCTTTGTATATGGTTAATTGTTGAATTTGATGAACTTGTTGAGAGCTTGAAGGATGAATAGGTTGATCACCATGAACTGGACTCTTATAGATATGAACATCTTGTTGTAGAGAGTTTATAATAACTTCCATATTGATTGCCAAGCAGAAAATTGATCCAACACATTCTTGCTCTCTTCATGAATATAAGATTTGATTGAATCTATGCTGGTATCGACATAGGATCGCATGGATTGGATGTGTTCATGGTGATCATGTTGCAATTGTCGTTGTTGTTGAAATAGTTGTTGTTGGTTGTCGAGAATTGTTTGGTATCGAGCTTCTTGTTTTTCAGATTCTTCAACCATGTGTGCTTTGAAATTATCGAACAAAGTAGACACATTCGATACTAACTGCTGCTTATAGATGCTAAAAAATTCATCCATGTGTTCTTTAGTGACATAACCAGACTGAGAAGAAGAAGATCCTGCTTGAAATTCAAACGAAGTACCTGGAACATTTGTCTGGTGTTCATGCGTGGTATCAGATGGGATTTCTGTTACTATATTGTGGAATTCCCCACTGATAATAGAATCTAACACATGATGTTGATTATCCGGAGGCAGCGAGAGTGTTGTGTACCACATTGTTTCTAATTCTTCTTCTGTTGGCATTAGTGTTGCAACTATTTCAATCTATAATGACAAAGAAATATTGAAATTATATACTGTCCTTTTTCTTAACAAACAATTTAATAAATATATATTATTGAAGAATTAAATGTATATTGGACTGTGAAATACCTCTTGAGTGGTCAAAAAAGCTAAAAATTCTCTCACTGTTTTTTCAGTTAAGAATTTATTTGGTTTCCACTTATGCATTCTTGGGCATTGTAATGTTCTGTGTCTACGACGCCCAAATTGTTGTCCAATCATTGGAAATCCTTCATATATCCAACACTACAAGATAATTGAGAATAAATATTCAGATGAAAAAAAATATTTAGTAGATAAATAGAATTAAAATATATAAATTAAATACCTGGAATGCAAACAGAAAGCCATGCAATGAATACTTTCATTCTGTTTGTTGGTTTTGCTGCATTCTGTGCGGTCGTTGAACGAATTCAACAGAACAAAATATGATACGCGGCCCCATGGATGCATGAGAAATTGTTCAAAATGTTCAACAATACCCAGTGTTTTGTGATCAATGTACCTTCCAATTGGTTTTAAAATACACTCTACCAACATGACCAATCCTAGTTTAAATTTATCATCCGCATTTTCACACATATGAAATACTTCGGAAAGCATTACCATAGTGATTCTTCTCATTCCGTTAAAATAAACCCTTCTAAGTCGGTCGTCACTGGAGTCAAGTTCGGCAGACACTTCATGACAGGGTAATCCAGTGATGAGACAGAATTCTTGCATACCAAATCTGGAAAAATTGATCACCTAATCTTATCCATATTTCATTTGTTTTTCCAAAGTCAAAAATTTTCAATATAAATTCGTGTATCAATCTGCTATAGAATTGTTGTTGCTCCCCTCTATAGATAGCTCCATAAATAATTCCAAAGAAATTACTATTACTGGACAATAGTAAAGCTTGTTTATCTTCATCAATAAGTTTTATAAAATCTTTAATATGCTGATGGATCGAAAATTGGGTGATGGTGGCAGAGAACCATCGATTTGGTGGAAGGATATATTCAAGAGACATCTGCACAAATTTACATAAATTCTTTATGTAAATATTTATATAAATATAAATATAGGAAAAAAAAAGAAAGGTACCGCTATAACTAAATTGAACACCATTTTAATAAATTCAACTACCATTAAACAACATCAGATAAATCACAGATAAATCATGCAGAGGCCGGTGCCTCCGTGGGCGGAGACGTCGGCGATGCCTCGGAGTTTTGCCTTTAATTTAAAAATTCATACCTTTCTTTAAATTGGTGCTGTGCTGTGCCTTGTTTAATATTGCAGGTTGAGTTCTCGGTGGAAATCTGTGTCGCGAAATAATCATTTGCAATAATAAATTCTAATGGAGTGATCTGTTAATGGTAATGGATTTAAATAATGCCATTCAATATTCAAAAATCACAGACCAAAACAGATATCTAATCTTTGTTCATCAAGCTTACCTGACCACCGGCATTTGTACCATCAATATGAAAGAGAATAGGGCGACATCTCATCTTTGTTCATCAAGTTCGAATTCTGTAAGTATGCAATAAGGGATAACATGTTGACTTGGGGGAAGAACACCCTTACCCACCACTTCTATGTACTCCATTAACTCAGCCACATACACCACCACTGTCCTCTATGCAACGGTTCAATAAAAATGTCTGGGCAGAATTATTGCATATCAAATCTGGCAAATTGATCGCCTAAATTATTTAAGTGTAATTTTTTTTCTTAATCATTTTTGTGTACTAATTTAAAATGATTTTAACATGAAATATAATTTCTAAATTGCATGCATGTAATATAAGGTAAATATGCAATGGGAAATATAGAGCAGTGATTATAAAGTTTCATAATGTACGAGGATTAGAACATAAGCCTGATTTTATTGATAATATAATCAACTTTACATCAGCTGTCGCTACAAGATATTCATATTTATAACCAAAATAACTATGGAATTACCTAAAACAACAACATGCATTTAAAACTTAAGTGGATATACTAATTGCATTAGATAAGTTGTTGTTTTCCATAATTCTAGAAGCGACATATAAGGTTGCGTGTTGTCAACAAAATGCTTTTTTCTCAAAAGCTATCTGGTGGTACCAACTACACTGGCTTCCATTTGTAAGAAACATTTTCTTCATTTACTTTAGGTCTTCATCGTAGTCATGCAAATTGAGCTGTTCATCTTCTGTGGTAGTTTTTAGTTTCTTTTTTAAACGAGTGTCAAGTGTTCCAACTACAATTTGGATAGAAGTTTTCTTGCTTTTGCCTGTTGTAGTTGATGTATTTGGATTATCATATGTTGTAACCGGAGTGACGAGCTACTGATATCATTGATTGTAGGAAAAGCATCGATGTTCATGAGTTCGGTGGAAGAGGTATGATCAATTGCTACTGGCGAACAAGTGAATATAATATCGTAATATTCTGGTGGAGTTTGTCTTTTTGGAGTGACTTTTAAGTAGAAGAGTTGATCTTCTTCTCTCTCAACCTTTATGGCATCGGCAATGTTTGTACTCAACTCCTGCTATAAGAACCGTATATTTATATTATATTTTTTATTATATCTAACGGGAAAATGATATCATGATGGTAGAATGTGAGTATAACCTTTTCAATATGATTCATTAGCTCAATAGCATTGGCTTCCAATAAGGTTTCAGTATGTCACCTATCATACTTGCATCTAGTCCTCCAGATTCATCTTCAAGATCTACAAAAACATTTGCTCTACACGAAGGATGAAATGAACAAAAGTCAGATAATATATTTTAAAGATAGTAGTAATTTTAATGAACTGATAAGTAGAAGGTGTTCATACCGTGGTATTGTTTTTGCATGTTCGAATTTGCAAAAATGACATTTATGAACTTCACCCAAGTTTGCATTAGACGTTTTGTTACAATTACTGCAAGCTAAGTACCAGAATCTTTGTTGTATTGTTGTAATTTTCCACTGCACTTTCACCTAATAAAATTTTTTCTGTAGGTAAACATATTTGTGAAATGGAAAATGTAGAAAGAAGAGGATGTGTAAGGGTGCATGGAAAATGTAAAGTATTTGAAATAGGTATACATGTATATACTTTAGTACGTATGAAATTGCCTCTAAGTAAACACCTTGCAAATCTACAATGGATGTCCATTTTTTCATATCTGGAGGTGAAATTTTCGGTTGTGTTATTACAACAGCTGATTTATCTTCAATTAGTTTGTCAAGTGTCTCTTCATTTGTGTTAATCTTGCAATGGGAAAAAGTCAACCAATTAAGTATCGATTGTAAATATTATATTTTATGAAGAAGTTTTTTTAGTGGTAACCATTCTCTATAGTCTGCTACTGCTGGAATGTTCACGTCAATGAAAAAAGTACTATTCACTTTCGTAGAAAGTGTAATACCTAATACAAAGACAATTATATGATTAGTTTTTTGATGACGTAAATATCACTATAAGGGAAATATTGTATTTGGGTTTGAGTTACCGTTATATGAAGACACTTTTAGGTTAATTGCCCATATGATAGGTTTTTTGCAAAGGTTTTCATTTATCAGAATGCATGTTGTATCAACGAAAGTATCCCACATCGTTAACATCATGGTTTGAAAATATTTGTCTATGAGTATAACATCTTGAAGACATGCTTCTGTCCTGAAATGAGTCTGAATAATTCTTTTTTGACGAACTTCAATAGGTATGCCTATAATACCTGCAATAGAATATAAGTTATGTTATTAGACATAAAGTGTAGATTAATGGAAGAAAAAATTACTACATGGTAAACAAAATTATAGTAATTAGTTTGGTAGCAAAAAATTATACTGATGTCCATATTTGTATCCATGTATTGTTCCAAATGGCTGAATGGTGTTAGTTCATATCTCGAGAATACGAAGTGAAGGTTATCTTCGTGGAGTTCTTCTATTTTTGTTTTGCCAGTAATTGTCCAAACTTTATCTTGGCTTGACCCCTTGAATTGATTTTTGTTATCTTTAACTGTTGCATTTGATATCATATATTTTTTCCTAGTTTCAGTTCATCTGTCAGAGCAGTAATATTGCATCGTAGAGAATAGCCGTAACTGTATTGCCCTATTGAAATATCGAAACAAGATAAAGAAAGATATATATATATATATATATATATATATATATATATATATATATATATATATATATATATATATATATATACGAAATGATCTAATGAGCACCGTGCTCATCTTATCCTAAGCACCAATGAGTTGGCACATTAATTCATTGGTGGATTGGAACTCACAAAATCTTTATCCACCAATGAATTAATGTGCCAACTCATTGGTGTTTAGGATAAGATGAGCACCGGTGCTCATTAGATCATTTCTGTATATATATATATAAAACGAAAGAGAGATTTATCATCATCCATGTACATATATACCTGTAAATCCATAAGAGAAATGTTTTGATATCTGCTAGTGCTATTGTAAGCAGCTTTTGGTGATTGTTTTCCTACGACGACAACTTTAGCAGACCAATTTTTTTCAGATGTAGAAATTTGTCGAATGGATTTATAGATCGTAGACAATGTAGATATATGCGAAGAACATGAGAAATGTTTTTTACTATTGTCTACTGATTTTTACACAAATAAAAGTAGAATATATCAAATGTGAAGTAATGACAGGAGAATAATAATTTACCAGAAGTTCGAAAAAGTTGATTGCATGTGTGAATGGGAAATATGTTTTTTGTAAAGGTATTTATAGAAAATGTTATAGAAAGTAGCTATAGAATAATTGTTTTCTATGTATAGCGTATACGTGGTTGTATTATAGTAGTTAGCAAGATAATTTTTGTACGAATTCTATCTGTAATAGTAAAGTATCTCTTCTCTATAGTAGTAAAATATCTACTTTGATGAAAAAATCTAAATGTAGAGTTGTGTACGTGTAAAGTGTAAAATTGCAAAAGGTTTCTATAATCTTCTTCAACCTTGTTTGCATAGATTTCCGTTTGTAAACGGTAAAGACGGAAAAGGTTTCTAGTGTCTTCTTAAATTTTGTGTGCGTGTCATACAAAATATCTATATAGTGTAGAAACAATTTTTTACTTTTTATATGTTATAATAATTAGAAAAAAAGTCAATACACAAAAGAATTAAGAATACATTTCAGATTTGGATTCATCTTGAAGGTTTTTAAAAAGATTTGAAAGTTCTTTTGAAGCTTTAGTAAGAACATGATGAACTTTCCTGCCACTTTTGAATATATCTATGTCAAAGTTTTTTTCATTAATAATTTGATGACACACATGAGAAGTTACATAAATCAAGATTACTAATAACATGGAACTAAAAACTTTATATGATGCCAACTACTCTATAGAATCGTTCAAAATTCTAAAAGCTAGATATAAAATTTGTTTTTTAACAAGAAGAATATCGAGTGGAATCGTTGTTTGGGAAGGTATTCTCAGCATTACAAAGATTCCTTATAAACTCTTTGCTTTCCTATGCAAACAAGCATTCATCAATACTGCCTCGTCGAGCTTAAAACCAAAACAAAAATTCAAGTAATATGAGGAAGACAATAAATGAAATGAATGATTTACTGTTAATTAATCCAACGAAATTAAAGGAACTATGACATTAAATGAATGAGTAATGACTCATAAGATAAGCATGTAATATTGAAAATTAAAACTTCAAGAAAACACAGTATCAATAAATATAAGGTTATTAAAACAATATTATAGTTTCATTTTTTCAGTCTTATGGGAAAAAATATTATCTTATATATTTAATTATAAAAAACTCCAAGCAACCTCAGTTGAGAATTTGGATTTGACAATTTGAGCATTTGGATTTGACAATTATACCTGCAAGAAAATATAAAAGTACTCTTAATCTTATCCTATTCTATTTTCTTCTAGAAAAAAAGGTGAATGTGGGATTAAAGTGGAATTGAGAAAATCAATTATTACAAGTGAACTCAATTTTTCATTTTACATCTTTTTTGTTACAGAAGAAAAGTTGAAGAGCAAAATTTATTCTGACAACTCGAAGAAATTTAAAAGCAATAATAAAAAGAATAAAAAATGTAAAAGGAACAATGAAAGAAATAAGAAATTCAAATTTTGTGAAATAATTATGTACTGAATAGCATGGTTGGAACAGTTAACTAAGCCCCTGTTCTCTTTGTCGTTTTCCAGCCATTTTCTATTTTTAATTTCTCAAAACAATGAAAACTCGTTCTCTATCTTATTTTCAAAAACACATTTTGGAAAACGGAAAAAAAAGTATAACTGAAAACGGAAAACAACAAAAACGTTGTTTTGTAAAATGGTAACACAAATAGGCCCAAAACACAAAACACGCGAAACGGGCACCCTTTCACTCTCACTCTCACCCTCATCGAACGTTCTCCCTCTCTCTCAGCTCTCGCTCACCCACCGTCCCTGTACATCGATCAACAGCGGCGAAATCCCAACCAAATCGATTGTTCAAACGACGGGACGAAGGGTGAACGACTGGATCTTCGAATTTTGGGGAACTTTGTTGCGGTCAAGCCAAATCGCAGGCTGCAATGACGGGTTTCAAGCCGAATCAAGATTTCGCTGAGCTAAATCAAGGTTTGTTTCTTTGCTTGTAATAATCTCTAGTTATTCTCGAGTATTCAATTTTCGACTTGTTGGGTTCGATTTTCCGTCTGTTTCTTTATGTGATTGGTGCGAAAATTGAGGCGGGTAGCAACGTAGTTGGGGCGGTGGCTGGTGCTGGAGGTGGGGGCAGTCGCTGGTGCTGGAGGTGGGGGTGGAGCTGGTGGTGGAGGTGGAGGTGGAGGTGGAGGTGGAGTTGGGGCTGGAGGTGGATAGGTGGAGCTGGCGCAGGAGGTGGATAGGGTGGAGCTAAGAAATTTGGAGGTGGTGGAGTGATAGTCTTTGGAGGTGGGGGGGCGGTGGCCGAGTCTTTGGAGCTAGAGGTGGGGGCGGTCGGTAGTTATGCCTCCAGCACTTACTGTGGCTCTAGCCTCCTATGAATAGGGCGAGTCGAAAGTGGTGATTCTGTGAATGATCATAAGCTAGATTAGCCAATGCCTTTGCTGAGTCTTTCCTGCTGCCCATTTAAGGCTGAACTAACCAATTGGTTTATTATCAATCACTGTAAACACATGCTGTTGGTTTATGATCAATCACTGTAATCCCCTTTGTTGCAGATGGTAGCTACACCAAGTGTAGAATAGGCTAACATTGGAAGACTGTTGGTAGCTACACCAAATGTAGATGGTAGTAACTTTAGGATGTGTCTACTGCTGGATATATTCGTATGAAGAAAGGCAGATTCTAGTTGGAGGAGTATGTCCAAAAGAAAGGAGGCGGTGTTAAGGATGGTAAATATAGGATGAGCAAGAGTGGTGCTCATCCTATATTCGATCAATTTGATTTGACTAGTCAATCTGAAAAATTTCTAAATGAAAAGTTTGATAATGTTTCGAATTTAATAGATAGAAATCTGGGTCGTTACATAGGTTGTGTCAAAAAGTTAACATGGATGGTTCGTGTAGTCTTATTGTTTCAAATCAAGATCTATATGCCAAGCATAGGAAGGCCTATCAAAGTAAGTCGTCCTTTGGTCAAGCACCAAAACAATTGCTAACTACTTGTGTCTACAGACAAGTCATTGTATATAGTATCATATTAATGGAATACCATATAATCTAATTGTCAAATTACTTAATAGTAGAACTACAAACAAAATGCGTGAAACTAATAAAATCATTTTTATTTATGTTTTCTGTAAAATCATGCCACAAAATACGGCTTAAAAAACATGACATTAATTGTGATAGAATACAAACACCGAAAAATTGGGTAGTTACAAGCAACTTCATTTATCATTATCAAGATTCATTCTATCTATTTGACTTGGATTGCAAGATTCATTCATTCCGAAAAACAATTGTAAGATTCATTCATTGAGGTTCAAGTCATTAACAAAATGCTAGATATGTGACTTTTGATTTGAATAGAGGTGCACAGGGGTGTTGGGTCTGGGGTTGGGAATTTAACATTGTTTGAGATTTATACTTCTACATATACTTTTCTCATATGTATCGTTAAACTCTTTTTTAATCGTAAATTAATTTCACATTTTGTATGTGATAATTTTATCTATGTTGAATATAGAACATGGATGGTCACAGAGTTAGGAATAAGGAACCAATGTCATGGTCGGATGAGAATGAACTTACTTTTATTGAAATTCTGTACGAGAGAGTGAAATCAAACGCATTGCAATGTTCTACGTTCACAAGAGATGAATGGGGCAGAATCAATGAAACAATGGTTGCTTCAACCAAAGTGGATTACGGGATATATAGATTAAAGGGAAAGTGGAACCGTTTACGTAAGATTCACCGTATGTTCTCCGAACTGTTGGCGCATACTGGGGTCACATGGGATCCAAATACCAACAAAGTCAACGCTGCAGAGGAAGTTTGGCAACACTTTTATACAGTATATTTATTTATGAAAGCATATTTTCGTGTTCATTTTTTGAGATTTTCAATTGTACCCCTTTTCTAATGTGACTTATTTTGTAATGTAGATTAACCGGTCGGATTACAAGCTGTTTAAAAAGGAAGGTTGTAAGCACTATCACACTCTGTGGGAGATATTCAGCGGGACTACTGCTACTGGCGGATTAGGCAATGCCTCCACTCAGCTTCCAAACACATCAGAGGAAGAAAGACAACTTGAAGATGACTTTTTGAACAGGGGAGTGCATGTACGTGTGGAGAATTGAGACGAAGTGGATGGGGTTTCAAATATTCATCGGCGTGAGGAAATTAGTACGTCGGGTGGCAGACGTAAAGAACCGAAGATCAGCAAAAATGATAAACTTGAGGCCTGCATGGCACAGTGGTCATCTACAGTGAATATGAGGAATGAAGAAACTGAAGTTAGAACATTGTACTTCAAAGAAAAGCTTGCGAAGATACAATGAAAATCTCAAACTCAATCGGACAGTGAAGTTAGTACTCATGATGATTATTCCAGTGTCACATGCATGGACATTTTAAATAGTATGGAAGGGGTGTCAAATGAGGTTTATATGAAAGCAATAAAGGCTTTTGAAAGTCACACTTTTAGGGTGTTCTTCGTGAAGATGCCAGAAGCAAGGAGAGGTCCTATCTTGGAACTACTTTGACATGATTGTTGTGTTAATTTCGCTAGTATCTTGTTGTTTTCATTTGTGATGTGCAAGGTTGAACTACTGTTTTATTTTCCCAACTCCTAGTACGTTTGTAAACTTTTATGGTGATATTTGGTTTTCATGTATGAACTTATCGATGTTGTTGGTTGTAGAACTGATGTTCGTTTATATGTGAAGTAATGCTGGTTGTTATGATAATTAATGTGGGTATATTTTGTTCACAGTATGGATGATAATGTGAATGGTGACGATTCCATTGCTGAACATTCTAGTGATGATGATGACTTGTTAATGACAGATGACTTTGACGTAAATTCCATTGACAATTTAATGATGCTTAATATGATTGATCTTCACAGAGGAACTACCGTTGGTAGGATACCTTGTAGGACATCAATGCTTACGGGAAAAATGTACGTTCTCGAAATTCTAAATGGACATCCGGATGTATGTCATCGCAATTTTCGTATGCAGAAACATGTGTTCATGAATTTTTGTGATATATTGAAACACAAAGGGTTGTTGGAAGATGGAAAAAAAGTGAGTGTCGAGGAGGGTGTTGCTATGTTTCTGATGATTGTAGGGCACACTACCCGATATAGTATTATTGGCGATAGGTTTCAGCATTCGAACAACACAATACACAAATGGGTTAAACGAGTGATAAGGGCTGTTTGTGCATTTGGCACAGAGATAATCCAGCCCACAAATCAAGATGTAGTGCATGAACGGATTTTGCAAAAATATCCTTTCTTTAAGGATTGTATAGGCACAATAGATGGAACACATGTCGCAGTATGGGCACCTGCATCGAGACAAACATCTTTTCGTGGAAAGAAAACAAATGTAACACAAAATGTGATGTTAACATGTGATTTTGATATGAAATTCACTTTTGTGTATTCCGGTTGGGAAGGCACTGCTAATGATTCGCGAGTATTCCTTGACGTAATTACAAGAAGATCGAACAACTTTTCAATGCCACGGGGAGGTATATTCTTGCACTACAAATATTTATTGTGAATGTATCTACAGTATTACACTATGTGACTTTTTTTTTTAAATGCAGATCAATTTTACCTTATTGATTCTGGCTACCCAAACATGCCTGGGTTTCTTGCCCCTTATCGAGGTCAAAGATATCATCTGCGTGACTATGTTGGACGAGGAAGACTACGTGGGAAGGAAGAATTGTTCAACTATCGACACTCCTCGTGTCGTAACATTATTGAACGTTGCATTGGAGTTTTAAAGGTAAGATTTCCTATTTTGAAATTGATCACCAATTATCCTCTTAGTAGACAAAGACAAATACCTACTGCATGTTGGGCAATACACAACTTTATTTGCCAAGAGCACGCTTTAGATAGATTGTTCGCCGAGTATTCAGAGGAGAATATGGTGTTCGAAGATATACCGGAGTCAAGTCAAGCACAAGAAACCATACATTTTGATGCTAGTCAAACAGTTCAAATGGGACAAGTTAGAGATCAAATTGCGACACAAATGTGGAATGACTACTCAAGACGCCGTACATGACTTCGTTGATTTATTTTGTATGTAGTTCAGTATCTGCTTATGTTGTCATGACACGTAAACTTCTAATTGTATCGATTGAACTGTTTCATCAAATGTAATTTATGTTGTGTTTTTAATATCTTGAAAAAAATTAATGTATATGTTATTTCATATTATATTTACTCCATGTTTGACACCATTTTGGAGAAAAAAATGAATTTTGAAATAGTGATTGATGGAAGAATGTGTGGTTAAAAAGTAATGAGAATTTTTGGGTTTCTGTGTGGTATTATTTTATTAATAGAATGTGTGGTTGAAATGAAGAAAGAAAAGAAAAAAATGAGAATGACAATGAGAAGAAAATGTGTGTCAAATGGGAGCTTACATTAAACAATTACAATTTATTGAATAATCAGTTTTTTTGAATAAAATATTATTAAAAAAATTCTTAAAATTTCAAAGTAAACGCGTTTTCCATTTTTATGTTTTCGGACACTGTTTTTCAGAATGGTAAAAAGAACGCATTTTCAGAAATTTCAAAACAGACACTCAAAACACAAAATACAAAACAAATTCAAAACACAAAACACAAAATAGAAACATAAAGAGAACGGCCCCTAAGTTTTTGTGTTCTTATATTGAAAATATCCTATATTGTACTGTGTTTTCGTAATGTAATACTCAATACAATTTGAAGAAAACATGGTATTAATAAATATAAAGCGTACATAAAATAGAGTGAAGAGAAGACAAAATAGAATATTAAAATCCTGGGTATACACTCGATCTTTTCCAGTAAAGTAATAAAAACATTTTAGTGTTGTGACGTATTTAATTGTGGAAGAGGAATGTTCAAGAATACATAATGAAGAATGTGAGAAATCTATTAAAAAGAACCCAAAAATTATGTATGGATGAATTGCTTACCGCACTTCATGAAATAAAAGGGAGAAATGCAAATGAAATTATGTTAGTGTTACCAGTTTGTTAATTTGTTCAATTAACTTATCGCATGAGTTTAAAAGGGGCTTTAAATATATACAACCAACTTATTTTGAATTAATATAGGAGTAAATTAAAGAAACAAATAAATGATAATCTATGTTGTTTATATTTAATTTCATATCAGAGAAGAGAATTTTGGGATGTAGTAAAGAATAGAAAATACTTACGGAAATGTTGTTCTGCTATTGATGTATGAACGAAAGGATTTCTTTGTAGACAACATTTTTAGTACATGTATAGTGCAAATTGTCAATATTTGATTGTTTAAGCAAAACTTTTATAGACGCACTTTTTTTTTGCTCTTGATAAAGCTACATAAAGCTGACCATGACAAAAAATAGGTTCTGGAAGATATAAACTAACAAAATCAAGTGTTTGACCTTGTGTTTTATTTATCGTCATTGCAAAATATGGTCTAATAGGAAATTGAATTCTTTTAAATGGAATTGCATTTTGATCACTTTTAATAGGAATGAAAGGAATTCTTGGTAAAAAAAATATTTCCCACAGTATTCGCCTATTGTGATTTCAGCAAGAATTACATTCTTTTCAAATTTTCGACAAGTAAGGCGCGTTCCATTACATAACCCTTCAGAAGAATTGATATTTCTTAATAACATTACAGGACAATTGATTTTAAGCTTTAATTCATGTGGTGGAATGCCATTTGGAGTCAAACTATTTAAGAAATCTTCTTGTAAGCTTTGTTCTGATTTATCAAGTGCTTCATCAAAACTATAATAGGTAAAAATATCACTTGGGACTTGTTCTAATAAAATTTT
This sequence comes from Fraxinus americana, assembly GCA_035079005.1. Lineage (NCBI taxonomy): Eukaryota > Viridiplantae > Streptophyta > Magnoliopsida > Lamiales > Oleaceae > Fraxinus > Fraxinus americana. Next base: position 20,803,754 of record CM068711.1, on the reverse strand, counting down.
GTTAATATGATCAACACATTCATTTGTAGGTGTAAAAATAACTCTGTTTGTCATTGTATGCCAATCATTAACATATGTTTCTATATTTGGGAAAACATGATTTATTAAATTTTTTAAAGATGTAATTTCATCTTCAAATGGTAAGATAATATTGTTTGGAAGTTTAATACAATTACAAGTATGTACTCGTTCTATTCCATTTCCAATTCTAAGTAAATAATTGGAAAATATAGGATCCAATTTTGCTCTCATATTTTGAATCAATGGTAGATGTATATACAATGGTCATAAGTAAGAAAAAACTAAGCTAGCTTTCATTATATCTTCTTTTTTTCCTTTGGGTACTACTGGTAAAACTTGTCGAAAATCTCCTCCAAGAATAACAACTTTCCCACCAAAAGGCAAATTACAATCAGTAATATCTCTCTACATTTTATCTACAGTTTCAATAGCAGAACGATTTACCATAGGTGATTCATCCCAAATTATTAACGTAGACATTTTTAATAAAGTTCCTAAAGCTGATTGTTTGCTAACAGAACAACTAATTTCATCAACTGTTTCTAAAGGAATTTTAAATCTTGAATGAGCCGTTCGACCTCTAGGTAATAGAGATGCAGATACCCCCAGAATATACAGTTGCTAAAGCAATTAAATTCTGAAATCTTACACCAGCAAGGAGTGCTTTATATAAAAATGTTTTACTTGTTCCACCTGGACCGTCAATGAAGAAAATACCACTCGAATCTGATTTGACTTTTTCCATAGGTATATCGTATGCAAATTGTTGTTCATTATTTAAACTTGATGTACAAACATAGCTTCCTTCAATATCCAAATTGATTGTCTCTTCTATTATCATTGTTCTTAACCTTTCATTCTAGATATATTTACATTGAAAGGTACTATTTCATAATCATTTATGTTTTTTACTGCTTATTCTAAAATAGAACTAATGTCATATAGAGCTCGTAGTTTAGCAACTTCGACATGAATATTTTCATGTACATATTCATCAATCTTATAAGGTATGAATTTATGCCATAAAAAATTTGGATGATCAGGACTGCAAAGCATAAGAAGTGTAGCAAATAGACATCTTAAAGAAATTGACATTTTATAAATAATAGCTTCAGATAAACATTATTTACAATAATTATCTCCACTTAGTAAACCATATAGAAGTGCAGCTTCTCTGTATGTTGTAACAGTTATCCCATTTACAGTTCTTAAATCCTAAAATGATAATGGCCTTCAAACGTGATTAAGAAGAATGCGAATGAAATATAGTTCTCCCTCAGAAGGATTGGCTGTAACAATTCATCCTATAAAATTTGTTTCTTTCTTTGAGTCCAAATTTTGTTATTTTTATTCCAAACGAAATGTGTTGGGAAATCTCGATATAATAATGTTCGAGCAAATTCATTTGTTTCATTCATTTGAAAAAATTCCGTTAACATTGTTCTTCTCGTATTTTCATTGTTAATAATAGTAAATAAATCATCTTGATCGACGTATGTTACTTGTTGATGATTTTCAATATGAAGTTGTAGAGAATAAACAACATGATACATTTCTGACAAATTAAAAGAAAAAATTCTCCACATAGCTTCAAGTGGAAATATCCATCTAGCATATTGATAAGCAGATATTTCGTCAATTTCTTTATTTGCATCATTTGTTCGAAATGAAAAATTAATGCGATCATGTCCTTTATACACATATTTGTACAAATATTTTACAGTTTTGATTGAAGAACACACTTCAACCTTAATATGGCAATCAGATTTCGCATTTAAATAAGGATTATATGGTACAACCCATCGATTATCTAACATTTGGCCTCTAACTTCAACATAAATTCCATTATTACTACGTTTATACAATGTATATGAATTAACATCAAATATAGTAGTGTTACAGTAATCTCTAGGTTATTTATTTTTACAACCTTTATTTATTTCCATACATACATTTTTTGGATTAAGGTTTCCACAAGGACCATGCATATTATGTTTAACAATAACAGAATGAAAATAAGGATATTTATTTTGTCAGGAATTTCGCAGCATATTTTGTCAACCTCTTCATCACAACAAATTTTTTTCCCAGACTTGAAAATCAACAATAGATGCACATGAAGAAGTCCTCTTTTTTTAAATTCAATCATATATATATGTGCAATAACAGGACCTAAAATATTTGTATTGTATAGATCATTTTTTAACTCTTCTAATTTTGCTCGAAATATTCGTGCAATTAAATCTGGTCGATTCTGAACTTCATCGTTGTGTTTTAATTCTTGCTTAATCTCTAACCAGTTAGGATTACATGTCATAGTCAAAAAAATGTCTGGTTTTCCAAAACGTTGTACAATAGACATTGCATCCATGTATCTTCTTAACATATCTCTAGGTCCACATATAAAAGATTGTGGTAGAATAAATTTTCTTCCAAGTTTTGATCCTCTTGTTACCCCATTTTCAACACTATCCACAATACCTTGATAAAGTTCAGCACGAATTTGTTTTTGATTATTACGAAAATAATATAATCTAGATGTTTCAATTTTAACATACATATCTACAACAAATTGTTGAAATAGTCTACCGGTGTGAAGCAATAAAGACTTACCAGAAGTTCTAATTTGGAATTTGTATGAATAATATTCTTGACAAGAAATCTGAGAACGATTCTTGATTTCATTAAGTACTACATAATGAAGGAAAAGGAAAACAATGTATATTCATTTAGTACTTATAAATTTTAGAAGATAACAATTGTAAAGAAAATATATCTATGAACCTTGATTTTCTTTGTCGATAATGTCAGTTGCAGATGTAATTGGGCTAGGAAGATCGATTAAATCAGCCAGATGTTGAGGTTGAAAGCATTTGTTTTTGTATCTCTCAATGCCTTCATGTCAGCCAGATTCTCCATATGGAAAAAACAATGGATATTGTAAAGGATCATAACAACCGTAGTAATAATGAACCTTATGTGAATCACCGGAATGACCGTAAATAATAATATCACGAGCATGAACATTTGCATTTTCATCATCTTCAACCCATACAGTAGCTACTTGAGATACTGTAGGAGTATTAAAAACTCTTTGATCAAGTCCTGGGTCACATCTAATCTTTATTCGATGTTCATTTAAATTAGGCATATGACTTAAAGATCTAAAAAATTTACTGTATGGATTTATTTTCAAGATTTTAATTAAACTAATCATAATAGATTCAGCAAAATTTTCTGAAATGTTCATACGATTTTTAAGTTCGTTATCTGTATCATAAAAATATAATTGCATATAAGAAGGGTTGCTATTCTCTGGTACAAGCTGATTTACGTAATGATATACTTGACCTTGAACCCTAAATGTATAAATACCTTTGTACGATTTAAATAATTCTTTATCGTACTTTACACCAAACGAAGTGAATGCAAAATGATTATTATATCCCCTTGAAATTTTTTTGAATTCCAAACATGTAGGTTCTTTATAAGTAAACAAGTTATATAATTCAATTGATGAATCGGGCATGAACAACATAACTTTTCCATCAGAGCAACAAAAACTTTTACTTTCTCTATGAAATTTTTTTGCACCACAATGTTTACAATAAGTGCACGTCGGTAATACGTATGCAACATTTGGCACATTAAATAGACCAACTTTCTTGTAATGTAGGAATAGAAATAATAGGTCTTTTGTTGGTCGAAGTAGAAGCCTCAGAGACAAAATGTATTGTAGTTTCATCTGTATGGGCAGAATGGAAATTACTATTCTTAGATAACATAGACTCAGGTATCCTTCTGCGCTGATCTATACACCCAATTCAAGCTTCATTTCGTCGATTTCTTCATCTTTGATTTTTTTGCTGATGAAGTAATATATTTTGTGATTCTGTTGTAATTTCAAAAGTATTTTCAGTTTTCAACGAACCAGAGTTTTCATCACTACTCATTTTGAACACATCCATCAGAAATGTAAGAGCAAAAAAAAAAAAAAAAAAAAAAATCAGTGGAACATTAGCGTAGAATATGCACACTGAACATGAAATTTACAATCGAACAATTATAGTACAGAAAATAGCGAAAGGTATGTTTAAATATTCACAATATGTAAACTATGTTATAATTAGCAGTACATAAACTATATACAAAAATCAATTTCAATAGCATTAGTTCTTCCACTTTTCATGTTTACTGCTAGAATTCATCTCATTTCACTTGTTCTATGCATAAAAACTACAAATTTTATACCGAGCACATTATTCCAATATTAAATATAACATGTTTTATCTGAATTATGATTAGCGAAAAGGTTGAATAATTAGTAAAAACAGTAGTCATATTTTCTACATGCAAGTTTATGTGATAATGAAAGAGTGCAATTGATTTATTTTCGTTTATGGTATGTTCAATTTAATGAATTTTTAGCTTTATGGAAATTTTATTGTTCTATTAGTATAATTAAAAAAGGAATAAAAACAAAGTTATAGCATACTTTCACAATAAAACTAAAAAAATAACGAAAATATGAAGGGTAGCTATAGGAGTATATTCTAATCTTATTATGGTGCTCTATAAAATAGAATTGCGGGAAAGTGAAGAACAAATACAAGACATTAAAAAAAAAAGACGAGGAAAAAAGGGAAACGATACCAGTTTCCATAACAAACGTAGACACAAAAAACGAGATGAAATAAAGAGTAATAAAAATAAAAACAAGTTTATCTTGAATATGTTGCGGGAATCTGCAAATCTGTCGAAGCAAAAGGCACGCACTCTATTACACAATTTCTAGCTGTATGCAAATTGTAGTATTATTTAATTCGTACGAATAAAATATGCATAATAACAAAGGTATAGTATACTTTGACATATAATAGAAACATACCGGAAGTATGAAATGTAACTGTAACGTTGTATTGCTGCTCTATAAAATAAAAACAGGAAGTAGTCAAGAACAACGAAAGGAAGGCACAACGGTTAATAAAATAAAATAAAATAAGAAATGGGAAACAATTTCCATAAGAAACGTACAGAGGAAAAATAAGATGGAAAAGGAAAATTGAACAAAAATACAAACTATGAACTAAATGATCCTCTCTTCTATAGGAAGCTCGAAGATTGTGGAAATACAAAAATAAACTGGTGCGGAACGTGAGTTTCGGGTTGTTTGGACGTCAATTATATGGCGAAATATGTAAATCGTGTATTCTTTCTTTATGGTTGTTGTGAGAACAGGGGAATGAAAGGTTCCAGTACAGATATATTATAATTTAAAAGTGGTAGAGGCGATTCTCTTATCTTATCTTATCGAAAAAAAAGGGTGGTAGAGGCGATTAGTGAATAGTTTTTGACAGACGTCCATACGTGGGAATGTAGAAAATGGTATAGTACATCCAATTTGAAGGCGGTAGAATCCGGTAGTCAACAATTCAGCCAACTGAATAGTAATTCACAACGTGTCAGTATAATCGTATTACTTACCCGTGAAGGAATACACCTTGCTTTAATCATGGTAGTGATGGAATGAGTTGGTCAAACGCGTAAGGTGGCGTGAATCTATTTTTGTACAAATGCCTACAAATAAATGTGAACTGGCAAATTATCTCTCTCCCTTATTAAAGTCAACAATTGAGGCTGGGGTATTTTTCTTTCCAGTCAACAAAACAAAACAATGCAGGTCCACCACAATTGAAACCAGTTTAAGGTAGACAACAAGCAAATTCCGAACAGGTCAAATGTGCACACGAGGTACCAAGAATGAATAGTGATCCGATGGATCCTCTCTTTTATAGGAAGGTAGATACAAATGTCAGAACGCGTAAAATGATTGAAAAATTCAATTTGACTAGCAAGAGTCTCCTGCTAACATCGCACTGTCAAAGATTGTGGATAATTTTATTTTTAAATATTTACAAAACATCCGTCAAAAAATATTTTATTTTATTTTATACTAATTACTGTTGGAATTAACTTTAGATATAGAAGGAACTCTCATTTAAAGGTGAGTTAAAAGTAGATACCTTCATAGACTTAGATTTATTTATTTTTTAAAGAAAAGAAAAAATAAATTTTATGGAATTTTCTTTGATTCCGTAATAGAAAGAAAAACTCTTTAATCAAAGCATCATTACTAAATGTTTTATCAACTCAAGTAAAATTACTTCGATATAAAATAAGAAATGATCTCTCCAACCTATGAATGATATTAAAAGCAACGTTTACTTGATAATGTGTTTATTGTACAAAAAATGTACATAGATAAATTTCGTAATTCTTTCAATAATAATTAGAGACTATAACTTAGCCCCTGTTTGGGCCACATTTTTTTTTCATTCTCATTCTTCTATTCATTTTCAACCACATATTCTTCAATAAAATAATTTTTCCATCACATCAATAATTTTTCCTTACTTTTCAATCACACATTCTCCATCAATCTACTATTCCAAAATACATTTTTCCAAAATAATGTGACTCAAACACACCCTTATATAATGCATTAACTGTTGTAACTTGTGCAAAGACTTTTATTGCATAATACTCCTCTATAAGTTGGAGCATGAATGCCAATCATGCAAAAACTTCCCAAGACTACCAAATTGCTCACTAGAAAGAGGTTTAGTGAAAACAACTACAATTTTATGTACCGTCGATAGATGTGTTGTTTATACTAACTGTTAGAATTTGTATGTGACATGAATTCCTTATTGAAGTAATTGAAAATTTCTAATTGAAGTGCACGTCAAAAAGTATTTAGTTTGGAATGCTATTGAAGCTCTATGTCAAGTTGAAGTTCCATTTTGGAACGACGCCCCTATTTGAGATTCTGCCCTCGGTGCAGCGCCGACCCTGACGCCGAGGTGCCCGGAGGTGGCGCACAAATGCTACTACCCGTATGCATTTTGAGATTTTCTCATTATTATTTCCTTTTTCGTTTTGATTTCGATTTTTTGACATCCTACTTCATCAACAACTCTAATATGAGGGTTTGGACGTCCCCTATATGTTCTCTATAAATATAAGGCTCTTCTATACAAAATTATAATGTGAGAAACGTGATTACTGGCTTTTATGATCATTGTAATATTTCTCCATCTTCATTATTTGTGGTGCAATAAAATCTCGTAATTCGTCTGCCATATTTTTTTATCTTCTTTTATTCTTTTGTTTGTGATCAAATACTTCATTATTGAACCATTTAATTTCAACATCTCAATTTCGTGATTGGTTTTATATCAAGTGGTATTGAGCAGTACGTGATCTTTGAATTCCCAACAATTGGTATTAGAGATTTTGAGCATAATTAACACAATAAGTAGTATCAGAGCTTAGGTTCAACAGTTCCACAAGAGCACATGGTTTGATTTGTTCGAGGTTTTTGTTCGTGGTGGCTTCCATGAAGTATGATATTCTATTTTTGGATCAGAGCATTAGACTTTTGCTATGGCAGGTTAAGGTACGTACAGTTCTCGCACAATAGGATTTGGATGATGCGTTGCTGGGAATTAACAAGATGCCCACAACTTTAATCATGAAGGAGAAATTACGGAAGGATAAGAAGGTAGTTTCTGACATTTATCTTTATCTATCAAATACCATTCTTCAGGATGTTTTGAAGGAGGGTTCAGCAGCTGCTTTATGGTTGAAGTTGGAGCAATTGTGCATGACTAAAAGTCTGAAAAACAAGTTACATTTCAAACAGCGTTTATGCTCTCATCGAATGGTAGAAGGAGGATCATTGGAAGATCACCTGACTGTATTTAAAGAGATCGTTGCTGATTTGGAAACTTTGAAATTAAAGTATGATGAAGAAGATTTGGCCATAATTTTATTGTGTTCGTTACTCGCTTCGTTTTTTCATTTAAGGATTTGATCTTGTATAGTCGTGATACTCTCACCATAAAAGAGATATATAATACTCTTTTTTTCAAAAGAGAAGATGAATCATCTGATTTCTGAGTTCAGAGATGAAGAAGGTCTGGTTGCTCATGGTGGTTCTAGAAGGGATAGGTCGAAATCTAAATTCAATAATTAGATTTGTAACTTCTGCAAGAAGAGGGGGCACATTAAGAAGGATTGCTACACATTGCAGAATAAAGAAATGTTGGTTGCAAGTCGATATGTGAAGCAATCAGAGACTTCAGATGAAGCAAACATTGTAGAGAACATTGTAAGTTAGGGACATCTCTTGGCTATTTCTGACATCGAGTCTAAACCAGATGATGATTGGATTCTGAATTCAGCGTATATGTTTCACATGTGTCCAATAAGGACTTGTTTACTACGTATGAAATTGTTTCCACATGTATCATGGTTATGGGAAACAACATTATCGGGTTGCTGGAATTGGTATGGTTAGATTGAAACTATTGGATTGAACAATTAGAATACTTGGCCAAGTTCGACATGTATCGAATTTGAAAAAGAATCTCATCTCGTTATCTATCCTTAATTTAAAGGGTTATGAGTTCTTTGGTGGAGGTGAAACTTTGAAGGTTTGTAAGGGTGCCCATGTTGTATCAAATGGATAGAAAAGATCTCAGTTATACATCTTGTAGGGTCGTGCATAATCTAGAGGATTTAATCAGCATAAGTTCAGTATCGTGGTGGACATTCAGTTTGGTACAATACCTTAGGAGCTCGTAAAAGGTCAGATTTGGAGAATATAGCTCAATGGAGTTAAGGGGATATGGATAATGTCGTTTTGCCACTATCACCTGCGGTGCTATTATATTCTATTGATAGGGACAGACACAGTGAAAAAGAATATGTGGATGCTGATTTTGTTGAGCATGCTTTCAGCGTAGTAGAAGGTGTACATTCTAGCAATGAGCCAGGTGTACATTCTAGCAATGAGCCTTCTTCAAAAACATTTGAGTTTGATTCTGATTTGGGGTGTGTTACAGCCCATTTTGGTGAATTTTAAAATCATTATGATTTTATAAGAATATGAGGTAATTTTGCAAAGTAGTGTTTGGATTTATTGGAAGATGTGGAGTATTTTGTGTATGGTTGGAGAAATCAATTTTGATTATAGTTGAAAAGTCAGTTCACTCTTTGCAGGCAAATTTTCTTCTCCAGAAAGAAAAAATTTTGGAGCTATGTTCGTTGCAGTAAAATAAGTGTCAATGTGGAGATTGTTAGAATTTTGGTGTGACCCGAATTCGTTGTTGAAGTAATTAAAGAATTCTAATTGAAGTGCACGTAAAAAAGAATTCAGTTTGTAACGCTATTGCAGTTTATATCAAGTTGAAATTCTATTTTGGAAGTCCATTAGGAGTTGAAAATTGGTATAGGACTTGAAGAAAAGTTCGAGATGAAGAAAACAATTTCGAATGAAAATAAAAGAAAAGAAAAAGATTTGGCAGAATGCCCGGAACTAGGGTGCCGCGGGCGCCCTGTTTGAGATTCTGACATGGGCGCCCGAAGGTGGCGCCGCGTCTGTTTTTGGATTTTCGCGTTATTCTCTCTTTTTTCGTTTTGGACTCTATTTTTTGACATCCTACTTCATCAACAACTCTACTATAAGGGTTTGGACGTCCCTTACATATTTTCTATAAATATTAGACTCTTCTATACAAATTTATAGTGTGTAGAATGACTACTGGCTTTTTGGTTCATTGTAATGTTTCTTCATCTTCATTATCTATGGTGCAATAAAATCTCATAATTCATCTGCCATATTTTCTTATCTCTTTTTATTCTTTTGCTTGTTATCAAATACTTCATTATTGTGCCATATAACTTCAACATCTTAATCCGATGGTTGGTTTCATATCAAGTGATATCGAACAATACGTGATTCTTGAATTCCCAACAATTGGTATAAAAAATTCTGGCTATAACTAACACAACACTAACCCATACTTGTGTTGTTTTGGATGCAATATGGAGTTTGAATTGTGTTTGTTTTGTGACGCCCCAAGATCTTCCTCTATCTATGGAAGTCTTGGTCCGTCTCTTAATTTGGTCAGGAACCCTAGTGTGGAACTAATTTGGTCAAGAACCCTAGCATCTTTCTATTATTCCTAATTTGGTCAGGGAACCCCAGTGTGGAACTAATTTCATTGGTTCTTTCTTTCTTGGTTGTTTAACCCTACCATATTCAAGCCTTCGTCTTTATCGTCTTACAAACTTAATATAAATGCTACCTAAGTCCACTCCAAAGACTATGCACATAAACAGGCAAGCGACATCTTTACAGTTTTGAGCACTCGAGCATCAGTTTGGCGGTCTGCTAGCATAATTCCTAATTTTTCTCCTTATTCCATACTCAACACAAGGATTCCTAATTGACCTATTTCCCAATTGACTCTTTGAATTTTGCAACTCATTTATAACTTTATTTTCGTTTACAGGATTGTCAATTACGATAAACCTAACAAAGTACCCAAAATGATAGTTGAGATACTAAAAAAAAAAAAAATCGATCTACAACCATTAACCTGATTCCAAACATAATTGATCAAGCAATTCAACTCATAAAATTCTGAAAATTTACAGGAACACTGGTAGAATTTCATATTAAAGCATATTGAAATTTTAGAACCTAATTAATTCATTTAAGCCTCCATATTAACTCCAAAAGTTCACTAAAATAGAATTCGGAAGAGTGCTGCCCTCTTTCACTAGGACGTGCATATTTGAACCTACAATTGACAAATTAAATAGGTGTTGTGGTCTTGGTTTGTTAGCAATCCACCATTCAAGTTGGGCAACACCAGAAGTCATCATCGAAAACTTGTACAAAATAGGAAACTGCAGCAACCATATACGTGAATCGTGTGAACAAAGAGTGGAAGAAGAGAAAAAGGTCCTCATACGGAGTTGTACACATAATTGAGCAGTGTGGGAGACTAGGTATATACAAGCGAATGAGATCACACAAAACATATATAATCCATAATTCGCATGCCCCCTTTTTGGGGCAAAGCATGCTCCAAATCGAGTTCTTTCGGTATGCGATTTATGAACAATGAATAGACCCTTCTCTTCCTAAAGAAAGAGAAAAAAAAAACTTTGATGGTAATTCACTCCTATTGATAACTCCAATTGGAAAGCCTATTCGAACCATGAGTTCCATCTATCCGGAGTCTTGCTTGATTTTGCGGAAGGCTCTTCCACGTGAATCCAAATCCTATTGGTAAGAAACTCCTTACGCTTTCCAGCACAAGTGGTTTCACCCCAAAATACAAACCACACTTCAATTGGTAGCCGTTCAAAGCCGAGACAGCATATTGGAAATCCGTGAACAGATCCACTTTAAGAGCCTGTTTGGTACAGATTCTCATTTTCTACAATAAATCAATTCTTATTTTCAACCACACATTCTTCAATAAAATAATATTTTCCATCACATCAATACTTTTTTCTTCTTTTTCAACCACACATTTCCTATCATATCACTATTCAAAAATCAATTCTTCCCCCAAAAATCCCTACCAAACACACTCTAAAATTAAAATCCATCACTTCAATACTCCAAAATAAGTCCATAAAATTACAAATTATCAAATTCAACATAACTTTAAAAACACATAAAAATTTCAACATGGTTTTAAAAACTTGAAAAATATAACATATACGAAAAATTCTTGTTCTATTGATTCTTACATGGTCCATCACCACCACCACCATCTTGATTCCATCCAAATCCAATTAATCTATAGGAAGAGGAGAAATGAATGAGTTTTTGGGAAAATCAATAGAAATATCAATACCATATGTGAAATCCCAATTTAAATTGAATTTTATGCATAATACCGCACATTCTTTCTAAAATCCAGGAGCTCAAGGATAATCAACCCAATTTTTTTTCTTTGGTTTAATCATAAAAGATTAGACATTTCTAGTTCTTTATTGTATAATTAAAATGGATTTTCTATTCTGGAATGGCCAAAACATAATTTTTAGCATGAAATATTGCACATAAATATAATATAACAAGTTAAAGTGACTTTTGATAACTTTGCACGTCAAATTCCTACCTCTTGGTTTGATGGAAAGATGGAGTTCTTTGTTGGCGTGAGTTGCTCCTCCAAGCAATCACAAAGGATATTTTGCGTGTCCATTCCTCAATTATAGGGTCAGCTGTCTATTTTAGTTAAATCAGCTAAAAATATTAGTGACTCCCATGATGTAAGCATAGCCAAATATAGACCATAATTGCTATTATCTGCTGTCAAAAACTGGTAAAGAAATATAGCTAAATATATGATTATTTCCCTGCAAACTGTCATGGTATCAGAGCCGGTCATTTCCGTCATCTGGTATTCCTGATTTTCAGACCATAATCTACCACACTCTCACCTCTCTCCATGGTCGACATTGATTCCCATTCTGGGGAATCACTCCATTTTATCTGAATTAGCTACAAAGATGGCTGAAATCTTGACCAAAGTTTCAGCTCGACCTCGACAATAGATTATGCAATTGCACGGAGTGGCTTCAAGTTAATGACGCCAACTATGCACTTTAATCCTAGGTTGTTGAGATGTATATCTCAGCGAGGACAAGTTAGGCTACATTAATGGAGACTTCCCAGAGTATCCACAGACGAATTCCACTTTTCGACGATGACGCATTGACTATGCTACTGTGAAAGGGTGGCTGATCGATTCCATGATTTCTTCACTCATTGGAAATTTCATTCGATTTCCCACAGATAAGGCAATTTGGGAAGCAATAACCACAAAATATTTTGATGGCAGTGACACTTCACAAGTATATGACTTTAGGCGGCATGTAACTTGGCTCAAATAGGGAAGAGGATCCCTTGAACAATATTACAAAGACCTTAAAGGATTGTAGCGTGAAATTGATTTCCGTCGCCTGAATGGGAAATTATTGAAAATACCCTTAATTCAACCATACCCTTTCCAAAATACCCATTTTTACTATTCAACCTTAAAACTACCTAAAATACCCTTAAAATAAAAAGTTTTAAAACAAGTCATTTTAGTCCTTAAACTTTAAATCTAATTTTGGATTCAACAAAATTGTTTGCCCCTTGCAATAAAAAATTAACTTTTCTTCACCATCAACTCTTTCCACCTATCTTGAGCCGAAAAATTTGATATTGATTAATAATTTTATTTTTGAATTTTTGCATTTTAGGAAACTCAACATTTAATGGTATCAGAGCCCTATATCTTGAGGAATTAAAGACATTAGAGAATGGAAGATAATAACGAAATTTGCATAGGATGGTACGTTAACAATTCTACTGAATATTTAGATACTGATAGTTATATACAACATCTTGTTAATAAATCAAGAAATTTGATTAATAAAATAAAAGACTCTGATAGTCTTAAAATAAAGAAAAAATTTGAAAAGAAAATTACTTTCCTTTTAATAGATTTTGATGAAGTTTTAGACGAAGACATAGGATATCTTGTTAAAATGCCTATTCTTATAGAAATGAAAACTTTACAAAGAATACAAAGAGTTCTTAATAATGAAATTAGAAGAATTGAAGAAATAGATACCTAAAAATTATGGAAATTGAAAATTCAGAAAATTTAGAAACTGAAGTATACGAAGGAATAGAAGGATATGCCTTAAAAGGAAAATTTGATTGGGAAAAATTTAGAAAAATTAATAGAGCAGAATTAAGTCTAAAACCACCAGGAGAAAATAAATTATTTAATATTTTAGGATCAACCTTTAGAAGAAAAAAGTTAGTCATTAATGAATATCATGAAATAGAAAAAGCCATAGATATTAAACATACACAAGGAAAAATAAAATTAAATCTCATAACAAAAAGAAATGTTAATGAATTCCTAGGAAAATTAAAACAAGAAAAACGAGATAAAATATCTTATGTTTACCTTGCTGGAATACAAATAATAATAAAATCATGTTTTAAAGAAGGAATTAATAGTCCTATAATACTTAATCTACAAGATGAAAGATGTATAACTGCAGAAAATGGAAATTTAGGAATAGTAAAAGGAAACTTAGCCTATAAAAAATTAAAATTTACTTGTTATCCAAGATATTGTGTGCATATAAATGATAAAAATTTAGATGATTGCCTTAGTTTACATTTTAAGATGACTAATAAAATATTAAAAGACGATAATAAAGTTTTTACTATACTATATCAAGGATTATATTGTTATACAAATAGTAATTATGGAAATATATATAAAGAAAAGCCTTTTATATAAATTGACGAAGAATTTAGGGATATAGGAGAAGCAATCTTACCCAGAGAACAAGACATAGAAGAAATAGAAAATTTTGAGATAGGACATGATGATGCTATAAGTATTGATCAACCTATAATACCAAAACAAATAACATATAAAGAAAATAAAATAATTATTGGAAATAATACAGTAAGACATAGTATTTCAAAAATAATACAAAATAAAAATAATAGTGTTTATGGAATCAAAGGAAAGTTTTTTAATGGAAATAAATGGATAAATGAAATTAAAATACTTATTGATATTGGAGCAAGTCAGAATCATATTTGCTCTCTTATTGATGAAGGAATTAAAAAGAAAAAAGTTGAACCTTATAGTTATAGAGATTTTGAAGGAAAAATAAACTCTTGTGATATCATAGGACGAGTACAAATTAAATTAGGAAATTTATTATTAAGCATAGAATGTTATATTGATAATAATATGAATTTTGATGAACATCCAATATTATTAGGAAATTCATTTTTAAATAGTCTTGATAATTATAAAATAGACAAGGAAGGAATTCTTATTATACATCAAGAAATAACCACATATTGCCCTAAAGAAAAATGAGTAGAGAAATAAAATTCCCAATAAGTGTATATATACAAATAACTGTATTTGAATCAAAAATAACTACTTGTGCTCTAATTGATACAGGAGCTGAGATAACTGTCTTTAAAGAATTTTTATTACCAAAGTGGATAGAAAATAAACAACAATTAACTCTACAAGGAATAACTGGAGTAAGAGAATCTTTAAAATATAAAAATGAAAATATAGAAGTTATAATAGGATCTAAAATAGTAACTATAAGAAATGTTTACCAATATAATATTAATGATTGTGATATTATTCTTGGAAATGACTTCCTACAACAGTTTAGTCAATATAGTCAAAATATTTATACTATTCAATTAAAAACACCATGTGGACATTTACTAAAAATTGCTAGAGAATTTAAACCATTTAGAGTTCAGCCAGCTCAGCGTGGTGAAAAAATAGAATTTATATCAAAATTACTCAATTATTCAATCAAAACAATTACTCTTGATCAAATAAAAGATCTTTTAGCTAAAAATTACAATGAAAACCCACTTGAAAAATGGGAAAAATAAAAAACAACAGCTAAAATAGAACTATTAGAACCGACAATCATTATTAGAGTCAAACCTATGCTCTATAATCAAGAAGATAAAGAAGAATTTCAAAAACAAATTCAAGAACTTCTTAATCAAAAACTTATAAGGAGAAGTAATAGCCCTCATAGTAGCCCAGCTTTTATGGTTAGAAATCATTCAGAGATAAAAAGAGGAAAACCTAGGATGGTAGTAAATTATAAAGAACTTAATAAAAACACTAAATTTGATGGATATTATTTACCAAATAAAGAAGTATTAATAAATATAGCTAAGAATAAAAAATATTATTCAAAATTTGATTGTAAATCTGGATTTTGGCAAATTAAACTAGAAGATAATAGTATACCATTAACAGCATTTAGTACTCCTCAAGGACATTATGAATGGTTAGTTATGCCATTTGGATTAAAAAATGCACCACAAATTTATCAAAGAAGAATGGATGAAGTCTTTAAAACTTATAATTTTCTTATTGTTTATGTTGATGATATACTTGTTTGCTCAGAAACATATGAAGATCATCTTAAACATCTCAGAATTTTTGCTACACTTTGCTCAAAAGAAGGTATAATACTTAGTCAGAAAAAAGCAGAAGTAGCAAAACATGAAATTGAATTCTTAGGAATGATAATAAATAGTGATGGAATAAAATTGCAACCTCATATTTCAGAAAAAATAATTTTATTTCCTGATAAATTAGAAAATAAGCAACAAATTCAAAAGTTTTTGGGATGTCTTAATTATGTCAAGGATTTATAGAAAAACTTGCGTAAAAGAAATAAACTACAGAAACTATTAAGAAAATCAAATAAATTAGGCTGGAATGAAGAACATACTCTTTGTGTTAAAAATTTAAAAGAAAATTGTAGAAATTTACCTAAACTTAGACTTCCTGATGAAAAAGATAAATTAATAGTTCAAACCGATGCTTCAGATTTATATTGGAGTGCTTTATTAAAAACTGATTTAAATGAAATTTGCAGGTATACTAGTGGAACATTTAATAATGCTGAAGTAAATTATTCAACCAATGAGAAAGAATTATTGGCAGTTGTTAAAGGAATAAACAAATTTAAAATGTTTTTGTTACCCAATGAATTTATTATTCAAACTGATAATACACAACTTAATGGACTAGTAAATAATAAATTACCAAATTCACCCCAACATAGGAGATTACATAGATGGCAAGTGTTACTATCTTTTTATAATTTTAAATTTGAATATATCAAAGGAAAAGATAATCTATTTGCTGATTTCTTGAGCAGGAATCATGAATATGGAAAAGATTGAAGCATTTACAAAGGAATTACAAGATCTTCTAACAGATTTTAATGCAGATTATCTTGCTGTTCAAGAAGATCATCTTGATATTCGACAAACTTTGTGTGATTTATCAAGCAAAGTTGTTGAAAGTGGAAAAAAGATTGAAAAATTGAATGATAACAAAGAAAAAATAGTTGAAAAATTGTCAGAGTGTTTAGACTTTTTTGCAAATTGTAGCCAGGAGTATCCTCCTTTAAAAGGTGAATACAGCCGAAAGGCTAGTCACATCCCATTTCGGGAGATTAATACATCCACCTCGAGTGGAGAATCAAAATTTAAGAGAAATGACTCTCTTACCTCGCAAGAGGAAAAAGTCATAAAAAAGGGTCCACAACAACTACCTGTCAGTATGGACAAATTGTTGGAAAAATTTACAAGTGGAAAAGGAGCCACGAGTCTAGTACTCAAACATCCTTATCAAAAGGCCCATTGGAACGACCTCTGTTATCAGTGAATTCCAAGAAGATAAAAAATCACCAATTGGTGACCTTAAATCACCAAAGGGAATAATTGCTACTCATCACATCAGAGCTAATCTACATCCAATGGAAAAGGAGTATTATGAATTCTCAGAATGGGTATATAATTTCAGAGAAGGAAGTTCTCTATATTTGACAGCCCTTCCAACGGCGATTTATCCAAGGATCAGTGCAGTTCAAGGAGCAGATCCTAATATTGTTCGAAAATTGGCAGCATTTGGATTTTTAGATCGACTCTTCCCAGGAATAGATCTAAAAGAAATTGAACAGTTTGACAAAGAATTTGTTAATTGTGTTAAAAAATTCAGTGATAAACAACCGATTGAACTGAGATTTTACACAATTAGTCCTGAATATAAAGAACCAGAGTGGTATGGAGAACATCATCTCATCACAATTCGGAAAAATAATGGAAATCCACTTAAGGAGATTCAGATTTTTAAAGAATTACCCACTATTAATAGAAAATGGATGATTTACAGACGAGCTCTCGGAATAAAATCAGTCTGCTCAACAATGCAGTTCTTTTTTGGAGAAAGATACATGGTCTATGGTATGAGCAATAATTGGATCCTTATCTGTAGAGGAGATAAAGAATCAAAAATTTTTGAAGAAAAAATCTGTGGAATTATGAACGATCAATTCTCTGGAAGTGAAGAATGCATTAAAGAAGTCTGCCGACTCATGGGACACGTCCACAAGTGAAGGACGATCAAGAAAAACGTGACTGACAGCACCATGTGAACTTTGAAGATAAGAAGACAGCTGTCAAGCTGGAATCAAAAGAAATTACCGACATTGGAATAAAGACAACCAACAAACACTTTAAATATTTTCAACCACTTTTGAAATTATTGTACTTTTTACTTTTGTGTTGTGAAAATCTAATTGGCCAGAAGCTTCTCGGTGAAGTGCGAGCCTTTCTATAAATTGAGACCCTTCTCATTAGAAAGGATCATCGAAAATTAGCCATCTGAAATCTTATCCGGAACTACCATCTAAAACTTTCAACAATGATCTTTGTAATCATTCTCTTTAGAGAGTAGAAACCACTCTTCGGAGTATCAATCTCTGTAAAAATCTTTGTATAATAGCTTTCAAGCTATCTTCAGATCAATAAAATCTTTGAGTTTGAAATAAATCTTTTATTACGCTTTGAGTGTTGTTCTACACAGTGAGTCTGTTTGAGAGTTTTGAGTGCCTTCGTGTCCATTTTGCTGTGATGCTGTCGGACTTTGGCCAACTCTTGTGACGAAGGTGACCAGGAACATATAACATTCTTGCTATTTGGCGAAGCGTGGTAAGGCCCTTATTTTAAGCTACAAGAAAATTTATTGTCTGAAAATTTGCATGAAAATTATT
Source organism: Fraxinus americana (assembly GCA_035079005.1). Lineage (NCBI taxonomy): Eukaryota > Viridiplantae > Streptophyta > Magnoliopsida > Lamiales > Oleaceae > Fraxinus > Fraxinus americana. The sequence continues at coordinate 20,785,220 of CM068711.1, read as the reverse complement.
ATATAACAATTTTTTATGAGATTGTTTACTTTGAAAAACTTTTATCATGGAAAATTACGAGTTTTATTATAGATCTGTACCTTTTAGATATACTAATAGTATTGATTATAGTCACATGATAGAAATTCCAGAAACTTATGATAGTTATACTAGAGGAATAAATTTCATAAAAAGAGATAGTAGATATTATGAAAAATGCCTTACAATTGTATCATTTGGATTAAAAGAAAAATTGCCTAAAGAAATAATAAAAATGATTATATTTTTCTGGTTAGACAGTGAAAATAGTGAAAGAACTTTTGAAACTACAGAGCATGTAAGTTATAATGAAGTTTCTGAATTATATGATTTTGATCTTAGTTTTGACGATATAGAATAAGAATATGCCTGGAATAACTAGAAAATTTTGTGATAATAAAATAAAAATTTTAGAAGAACAGATAATAACTGACAATAATCGTAGAGAAATAGAAAGGGAAATTTCTAATTGGAATAAAATTAAAAGAGAATTATTAAGGAATGAAATTACAAGAGAATTAAGAAGAGAAGAACAATTTAGAAGTGAAATAAGACAAATGATAAATAATATAATAATTAATTCCTTAAATATACTGTAGACTAATATGAGTTTACCAACAAAAATAAGATTTGATAAACAAGAAATAGAAAATATTAGATTACCAATAGGAAGCTATCAAACTAAAAAATGGAATACAACTCTGTTTCAACCTTTAAGCTCATGGGGAAATACAGATGAATGGTTAAATATGACTACAAATTGGACTAATGCATTTTTATGGCAACAATTAGGACAATTAAAATCTAAAGATGTAGAAGCTATAGACGAAATAAATAATATAGATCCAAAAGATGAAATAGCTAAAGAAAGGTTAGAAGTTTTAAGCAAAAATATGTCTAAACAATTTAATAAAATAAAAGAACAAATAAATAATTTAGAAATACTTGATGAAGCTAAACTTGAAGAAATTCAAAATCGAATATCAAAAATTGCACAGAAAAATAGTATTAATAAAATAGCAACTTTAGAAGAAAAAGTAGATTTTATTAATTATAAACTTGATATTTTATTAAACAAATTAGGATTTGAAATTGAAAAACCATCTTATAAAAAACCTAAAATATGAGTATGAATGATAAAATCAATTTAATTGAGAAAAATATAAAAGCAATTGATGAAAAAATAACTAGAATTGAAATAGACTATGAAGAAGAAAAAGAAAAACTACAAAATAACTTTTTAAGAATAGAAAATCTTTTAATAGAATAATAGAAAATCTAAATAAAGAAAAACCATTTAAACCAGATTATGCCAAAGAACTTAAAGAAGTTAGAAAGAAAATTGAAAAATATGAAGAATTAATAAAACTTAATGGAGGATTAAAAGAAGATATAGAAAGATTATTGATTGATCTTAGAAAGCAAGAAGAAAATCTTATAGAAAAAGAAGAAGGAAAATTAATCATAGAAGAACAATGAACGAAGAAATGGAAAATTTAATATTTGACTTAGAAGACTTAAAAATTTGTGAAGAAATAACTAAAAATCATATGGTCGGAAAAACAGGAGGACCACGAGCAGTTAAACAAGAAGAATATGGAGAAACTAGCACAACTAGATATGAAGCAGAAATAGACCCTAGAAGATATGTTAATACAAAAGTAGATTTTAAAACTACCAAAGAAAGAATGTATAGAGACCAATTTAAACCAGTTTTAAGAGAATCAAACCCAATGAAAATTGCAGGATCATATTTAAATTTAGATTGTGAATTAGATGTTAGAAGAGCTATAAATGAATGGAGTACTAATATGATAGCACACTTTAATTATAATCGCAGTAATACCGATAATAAAAATAGAACTGAATATTTATTAGCAACATTTAAAGGAAATGTATTTAATTGGTATAGAGGATTAGAAGAAACAACAAAAGGTATTTGGAAAGATAGTATTGAAGCAGGATTTGGAATTAGTATAATAGAAGGAATAAATAGAGTCGCTACAAGAATTTATAGAGAATTTGCTGGAGAAGATTGGGTAAATGAAAGTACTAAAGCTAGATTAGAAGAAATAGAAGATGCTAAAAACAGAATGGAACATTTACAAATCTGTAATATGTGTTACCTTAACGAATATTGTTGTGAATATAGTAAATATTATTATATGATGTTTGGAAGTGGAGCTGATAATAATTATTATAAAGAAGTTTTTATTAGGAAATTACCACCACCATGGAATAATTATTTTCAAAATAAGATTAAAGAAAAACAATTAGGAAGAAATGAAGAAGGTTATACATTAGGATTTATTATAAGAACTATAAAAGATGAAATAAGTACTATGTGTAGTAATCAAATGATTTATAAACAATCAGGATTTATACAAGATAGGATTTGTTGTAAAGATACCGAAGTACCAGGAAACTGGGGATGTTATGATTATAAAAGAAAAAGAAAAATAAGACCCAAAAAATATAAAAAATATAATAAGTTTAAAAAGAAATATTTTAAACCAAAGAGAAAATATTTTAGAAGAAAATATAAACCTTATAATAAAAAACCATTAGATAAAAAACGATGTAAATGTTGGAATTGTAATGAAGAAGGACATATAAGCACTGAATGTCCAAAAAAGAAAGTTAGGATATTAATTACGGACTTTGAACAAATTAGAGATGAATGTGAAGAAGTTAATATTGAAGAAATAGAAGTAAATGAAGAAATATTTGAGGAAAAATCAGATTTAGAAGAAACATCTAGTGATGACGAATAAAAATAGGAATAAAACTAGTTTCTAAAAAATATATAAAGTATGAGGACTTAATTTACAATAACAAAACATTTCATTAAGGGCAAAATTGACTTTTACACGAAAAACCCAAATGGGTCATTTGACCCGGCTATTTTGAAAAATCCCCCCGCCTGAATCTAATGAAGTGTGCAGTTGACATTAAATACTGCAATAATATTCTTCAAGAAGATTGAGTCTATATGTTTCTAGACGGACTGGACAATCAGTTCGACAATATCAAGAGTGATGTTCTACAGATGCAGCGTTTTTCCCACGGTAGAGCAGGCCTATGGGTAATGTCCAGCCTAGCCATTTTTGTTGACTCAATTGTCAACCTCCCAGCCACCATTTTCTATTGGCTAGTTAATTTGCAAGAATTTTTCTGCAGCAGCTAACCACCAATCTTGCAACAGCCAACCACCAATTAATTGTAAATTGTTGAAAATCTTATATCACCTTCATCTCCCGTGGCTATAAATAGAGGTCCAGTTCTTTTGTTTTAATACACTCAAGAGAGGAAAGAAACATAGATTAGAGAGAGTTTGAGAAGTTTTTTTTATTTGAGTTTGTAAATTTTCTTGTAAAATTCTATTCAAGTAAAAAATATAATAGTTTTTCCTTTATAGCTCCTTTTTCGTGATCAGATAATCACAACAAGTGGTATCAGAGCCAAAAATATTTTCACATTGGCCCCTGTAGTTTTTGGTATTTACATATTGGTCCCAGAAATTTCAAAATATCTAATTATTTTTTGAATTTTTTTGGGAGTCGTTTTTTTACTAGGAATGAGTCAAATCCACCATTTTATCGTTCCAAAATATTTTTTTTACTCCTTTTTTGTGATCAGAGAATCACAACAAGTGGTATCAGAGCCAAAAATATTTTCATATTGGCCCTTGTAGTTTTTGGTATTTACATATTGGTCCCAGAAATTTCAAAATATCTAATTATTTTTTGAGTTTTTCTGGGAGTCGTTTTTTTACTAGGAAAGAGTCAAATCCACCATTTTATCGTTTCAAACGCAACGGTGTACTCTGTTTTGCCAAACTTAAACCCAATTTTGATCAAGCCATTGTGAAGTCAATATGTCAATGGAGGAATCGTCATCAGGAGCTATGATCAAGCTCATTGCCACCAATTACACACTGTGGAGGCCTCGGATGGAAGACCTTCTCAGTTGCAAAGATTTGTGTGACCCCCTAGAAGCAAAAGGTGTGATCCTACCAAGGAGACTGAGTGGAAGAAGTTGAATAGAAAAACTATCGGTCAAATCCGACAATGGATTGATCATAGTGTCTTTCACCATGTGGCACAAAAGACAGACGCATATAACCTTTGAAAGACTCTGGAGGACATGTACCAGGCCAAGACTACTCGAAACAAAGCCCTGTTGATGAGGCGTATGGTGAATCTGAAGTTAAAGAGTGGAACTTTTGTTGCTGAACACACCAGTGAATTCCAAAGCTTGGTGAACCAACTATAGTCTGTAGAGATGCAGCTCGGGGATGAAATGCAAGCTCTTCTACTTCTGAGTTTTCTTCTTGACAGCTAGGAAACACTAGTAGTATCTCTTAGCAACTCATCCCCAAATGGCAAACTTACCATGTCTATGGTCAAGGATGCCCTGTTTAATGAAGAAGCCAGGAGAAAGGATGTCGATAAGGATCAGTCACATGCCTTTGTCACAGAGAATCGAGGAATACAGCAAGGACGCAATCGAGGCAGGTGGAGAGGCAGAAGCAAAAGTAGAGGCAGATCTACAGATGGAAGAAAGCCTACTTATAAGTGCTACTATTGTGGTATAGAGGGCCACTTAAAGAAGAACTGTCGAAAATTTCTACGATAGCAAGGCCAGAACAGTTTGCAGCCGAAAAATAAGGAAGGAGAGACACTAATCACTATTTTTGGAGAGGTGGCTATATGTTCCATTCATGAGGAAACATGTCTTCATGTTTCAAGCTAAGATGCTGAGTGGGTGGTAGATACTGCAGCATCTTACCACGCCACTCTATGCAGAGACTTTTTCACAACATACAAAGCTGGCGACTTTGGTGCAGTGAAGATGGGAAATACCAGTTTCTCTGAGATCGTGGGAATTGGTGATGTTCAGATACAAAAAAATACCAGGTACAAAGTAACCTTGAAGGATGTCCGACATGTGCCAGATCTTCGACTCAATCTTCTTTCCGGGATAGCCCTTAACAAATAGGGCTATGATAATCACTTTAGCAATGGCACATGGAAAATGGAGAAATGTGCTATGGTTGTCGTTCGAGGACATATTTGTAGCACTTTATACAAAACTCACGTGAAAATGTGTGCAGACAGCCTCAACATAGTGGAACGTGAGGCTTCTCAAAATTTGTGGCACTAGAGACTTGGTCACATGAGTGAGAAGGGGTTGTCTACTTTGACAAAGAAAGCGCTAATCACTGTTGCCAAGGAAGTTGCACTAGATCCTTGCAATCACTGTCTATTTGGTAAGCAACATAGAGTCTCTTTCAATTTCTCTTCAACGAGACGATCAGAGTTGCTCAGTTTGGTACACTCTGATATTTGTGGTTCGTATGGGTGTACTTCTTGAAGTCAAAGGACCAAGTATTGGATTACTTCAAACTGTTTCATGCTATTGTGGAGTGAGAAACAGGAAAAGAAGATTAAGTGTCTCCGCTCGGACAATGGAGGCGAGTACACTTCTAGAGAGTTTGATGCCTATTGCGGAAGCCACGACATTCGACATGAGAAGATGGTCCCACGCACCCCACAACATAATGGAGTAGTAGAAAGAATGAATCGAACGATCATGGAAAAGGTCAGGAGCATGCTTAGTATGGCTAAGCTGCCAAAGCAACTCTGGGGAGAAGCTGTTCGAGTTGCTTGCTACTTGATCAACAGGTCACCATCAGTACTGTTGAATTTTGAAATTCCAGAGAAAGTATGGTCTGGTAAGAATCCTTCATACTCTCACCTGAGAGTATTCGATTGTTTAGCCTTTGCACATGTATCCAAGGAGCTAAGACAGAAGCTCGATGCAAAAACTATTCCATGCATCTTATAGGCAATGGAGATGAAGAATTTGGATACAGATTATGGGATCCAAAGACAAAGAAGGTCATCAGAAGTAGGGACGTAGTGTTCCATGAAAACCAGACATTAGAAGACATTGAAAATCCCACAATGTCTTCTAATCCTAAACTCAGTGCCCAAAATATTGCTCCAGATCCAACACCAGTAGAATTTACCATAGATAATGATGACGTGCATGAGGAAATGCCAGAACCAGAACATGAGAATGAAGAATAGGGTATTGATCAGGGGGAGTTACAACCTTCTGCACCAGAATTCGTCGAACTATCTCATCAACTAGATAATAGTGTACTTCCTGAAATCAGTAATCCACAAATACGAAGATATGAACAAAGACGGATTCCATCAACAAAATATTCAGAGTCTGAGTACATTCTACTTACTGATGAAGGAGAGCTAGAGAGCTTCGAGGAAGCACAATCTCATGGAGACAAAGATAAATGGATACAAGCAATGCAGGATGAGATGAAGTCACTGCAGAAGATTCAAACATATGAGTTGGTTGAGCTTCCGAAGGAAAAGAAGGTACTGATGAATAAATGGGTCTTTAAGCTCAAGAAAGACGAGAGTGAAAATGTGCTGAAACATAAAGCTCATTTGGTAGTCAAAGGATTTCTACAGAAAAAGGGAATTGACTTTGACGAAATTTTTTCACCTGTTGTAAAAATGGCCTCAATTCGAGTTATTCTCGGATTGGCAGCCAGTTTGAATCTAGAGCTTGAACAGATGGATGTCAAGACATCATTTCTTTATGGTGATTTATGTGAAGAAATTTATATGGAGCAGTCAGAAGGTTTTGAAGTTTCAGGAAAAGAGAACTTCGTTTGCAAGCTAAAAAAGAGCTTGTATGGTCTTAAGCAAGCACCAAGGCCGTGACACAAAAAATTTGACACTTTCATGGTGAGTCAAGGCTATAAAAGAACAGCTGCAGATCCGTGCGTTATACTCAACATTTTTCGGATGGAAATTTTGTTGCTCTTCTATTGTATGTGGACGACATGTTGATCGTTGGACAAGATGCAACAAAAATTAGTCAGCTAAAGAAGAAACTCTCTAAGTCCTTCGACATGAAGAACTTAGGCCAAGCTCAACAAATTTTAGGAATGCACATAACTCGAGATAGGAAGAATAAGAGGTTATGGCTATCTCAAGAAAAATGTATTGAACGAGTGATCAAGAGATTCGACATGCATGATGCCAAACCTGTCAGCATTCCACTAGCCAATCACTTCAAGTTGAGCAAAAAGTCATGCCCCTCATCCAAGAAAGAGATAGAGGAGATGTCATTTGTACCTTATTCTTCAGCAGTTGGAAACCTGATGTATGCAATGGTATGTACCAGGCCAGATATTGCTCATGCAGTGGGCATGGTAAGTCATTTTCTCTCTAATCCTGGAAATGAACATTGGGAGGCAGTCAAGTGGATTCTCAGGTACTTCAAGGGTACATCAAAGACATGTCTATGCTACGGGGGAGCTGATCCAATCTTGGAAGGTTATACAGATTCAGATATGGCTGGAGATCTTGATAGTAGAAAATCTACTTCATGATTTCTCTACACTTTTACAGGAGGAGCTGTGTCATGGCAGTCAAGACTACAAAAGTGTGTTGCGTTATCCACAACAGAAGCAGAATATATTGCTACAGCGGAAGCTGGTAAAGAAATGTTGTGGTTAAAGCGATTTCTTCAAGATTTAGGGATCAAGCAGAAAGATTATAAAGTACATTGTGATAGCCAAAGTGCTCTAGATTTGAGTAAGAACTCAATGTATCATTCTCGGACAAAGCACATTGACATCTGCTATCATTGGACACTAGAGATGATGGATCAACAACTGTTGAGACTAGTAAAGATCCACACAAGTGATAATCCAGCAAATATGATGACGAAGGTGGTTCCAAGAGAAAAGTTAGAGCTGTGCAGAGACATAGCTGGGATAATTATCATATAACAATCACTTCAGATGCGGCTGGAGGGGGAGAATTGTAATGTCTAGCCTAGCCATTTTTGTTGACTCAATTGTGAACCTCCTAGCCACCATTTTCTATTTGCTAGTTAATTTGCAAGAATTTTTCTGCAGCAGCCAACCACCATACTTGCAACAGCCAACCACCAATTAATTGTAAATGGTTGAAAATCTCATACACCCTCATCTCCTATGGCTATAAATAGAGGTCCAGTTCTTTTGTTTTAATACACCCAAGAGATGAAAGAAACATAGATTAGAGAGAGTTTAAGAAGTTTTTTTTTATTTGAGTTTGTAAATTCTCTTGTAAAATTCTATTCAAGTAAGAAATAAAATAATTTTTCCTTTTATAGCTCATTTTTCGTGATCAGAGAATCCAACACTATGCTCATGTTCGTAGAGAGGCGACACGTCAGGCAGTAATGGCCTACGCTTCAGCAAATGGATTGGTGATAAAGATGCTGATAGAGGTAATAGTGGAAAATTAGGTGATAAATATGCTAATTGGTGATACGATGTAATAGTGGAAAATTAGGCTACGTGGCCATCCAACAAGGAGACACCGAGAAAAAGCATGACTGTATAATATTGATGGAATAACATTTAACAACCTACTAGATGTATTGAAAGCTGGACAAGCTCACTCAAATAGTGTAGCAACATACATCAGTCTGTGAAGGTTGCGAGGCAAATCAAAATACTGCAAGTTGTCCCCTAGTTTTCACTCATACAATTTAGCTTGAGGAGGACATTATGTACAGAATTTCCGGAGCTAGGTGAACAATCCTTACTCCGACACATATAATCTGGGTTGGAGAAATCATTCAAACTTCTCATGGGCTAATAATAGGGATCAGGAAATCAAGTTCAAAGTAACCCACCAATGTTTCAACAGTAGTGATAGAAGGGGTCATCGTTGAGGATTTACTTATTTAGTACATCGCAAAAATCGAGACTACATTCCAAAATCAGCAGGCCTCTATAAAAATTTTGAAAATCAGTTGGAGCAGAAAGAAGATGCATTGTACTCTGCTAAGCGATAAGTGATTCAATCTGAAGAATCAACAAAGGTTAATCAAGAAGAACATTCAGATAGTTCAAAGATTAATGCAACCATTCCTGTCAATTAACACATCCTTTAATCTCATTTCCCTACAGGTCGCAGAACAATAAGCGAAGAAACAATTTGAAAATTCCTGGATTCCCTAACGAAGCTTCATATAAACATACCTTTATTTGACACAATCCTACAAATTCCAAATTAAGCTAAATTTTTGAAAGAGATGTTAACCAAGAAGAGAAAGTTGTCAGAACATGACACATTAGCATTACCTGAAAAGTGCAGTATAACTCTACAACACAAGCTCCCTCTTAAACTGAAAGATCCAGGAAGTTTCACTTTACTTTGCTCTACAAGAAATTCACATAGTATTAATATTTTATAAAATTTTGGAATATATTAATTTGATGTCACTATCTATCTATAGGGAATAAAGTTTGGAGAAGTCAAAAGCAACTCCAGTAACCCTACAGCTGACATCCTCAATGAATGGTTGAGGATATGTTAATTAAACTTGGAGATTTCATCTTTTCAGCGGATTTCATCATCCTTGACATAGGAGAAAATTTTCATATGCTAGTGATCTTAAGAAGACATTCTTAGCAACCAAGCGTGCATTAATGAATTTTGAGAAAGGTGAGATAATTTTGAAGATGGAAGACAAACAATAACGCTTTAGCATAAATGGTCCATTCAAGCAACCTGCCTACATCAAAGAGTGCATGAGAATTGACCATGAACAAAAGGATGATCATGGAATTCGTTCGCTACAAAAGAGTAGTTGGAAGAATAGTTGGAGTACTCAAGGACCAATTCGATAACCTGAAGGTTTGGATGGCTAAAGATGAATAACATATGTTAGTGTGGCCATTGCAAGGCTGAAAATTCCCTTTTCAAGCTACCATAAATAGCCAAAACAACAAAATTGAGCTAATAACTATAAACAAACGCTTATTAAGGGGCAATCCAATTTTTTTTTTCCTTTTTACTTATTATGCTTTCTAGATAATAGGATTTGTAAACTTTATAGCTTTTAGTAGTTTAGATATCTTATCTCCATATTCTCCCATAGGTTGTGATTTTTTTAGTTTAATATGAATTGTTCCATAATATTGATGATAGGTTTCTCGTTATTTTGTTGGAATACGACAACTACAAACACACTAATCAACACTGAAAAGGGATAAGATGCATCCAAGTGGATCATCTAGCGCTGACAATTTAATTCCAAATTAGCCTCCAAAATCAAATATACATTTGGGGAGTCTCTTATTCTCTTCTTTAACACTTTATTTTACTTAATTGATAATATTTTGAAACATTGAAGACAATGTCTGATTTAAACCTATAGGTGAAAAAATAATGTTTTTATGATTTCTTTTGTGTGATTGTGTGAAATTTTATTGTTTTATTACATATAAGAAAAAGTAGAAAAGATCGAAAAACTTTAAAACTTTAAAAGAGATTTTCATTTTAGTTTGCTTGCTTGTGTGGGTTAGTTAACATTGCCGGCAATGCGGTATATATTTGGAACTATGTTAGTTTATGAATAAGTTGCATGTTTAGATTAATTTTTACATATCCATGTGAAATTTGATATCCATTGCGCAAGTGAATTAAGTTTTACATTGTAAAAGAATGAGTTGATTCATATTTTGAATATGTTGAAATAGTTAACCTTAGATGACAAACCGAAACACTATAACATTATACATCTTACCATATTAAGTATAGTTTGGGAGTGATTAAACTGTTATAGGGAGACAGTGAGATGACTAGGGATTCTATGTGTGCTTGTGTGGATGTCTGATATCAATAAGATGAAAATTAGGTGAAAGTCTTAAGTTAGAGGTCGATTTTTGAAAATGAATGTTTAATGAGTGGCATTGCACTAATCATTCTATATAAAAGATGGAACAAAGCTATCATAATTCATGAGTAAAAGTTACATTATAAAATATCTCAATGATGATACCTATCGAAAATCCCAAAAAGAAAATTCAAAATGGGATCAAGCTAGTGCGTAAAATAGAATACGCACATCACACATGAAAAAGCAGGTATATGAAATAAAAGACGCACTACATGTATTGAAAGAGGGTGATTATTACTATATAAATTCAATTTTAGATTACACCTTTAGAAAAGATTTAAAAGAATAGTTGGGGAATGTATATCTCACAATTAAAGAAATTATATATTTGATCATTGAGGGTCGGGAATTGAAGTAGCTTGTATTTCTGACGTTTTACTTAATTCTTCACATACACATTAGTTTTACATTGGATAAGAAGAAATTGATTTTTGTATTGTGCTTTTGAAGTTGTTTACAGATTTGATACAATTGTTCCAATCCTGTAGCAATCGACAAGTTAGCTAAATCAAAATTTGTTGCATAGTTGCTTATTATGATATGTTATGATTTTGTTTGACAAACATATATTCAAGTTTCAGGTTGTTTAATAAGTGCAATTTGTACACTTATCTATACAATTAACTTAGGATATTTAAGAGTATTTTTGATAAATTATAGCTTAATCTTGTGTACTTATTGTGAGTTAATACCCTAAATAGTCACCGAACTTTAAAACTTCCCTAATTAGTCACTGAACTTTGCAAAAAGTTCCTAAAAGGTCATTGAACTTCAAAACTACCCTAAATAGTCACAGAACTTTACTAAAACTTCCTAGGAGGTCACCAAACTTTGCAAATTGTGACCCCTATCAATAATTTAGTGACCCCCTAGAAATTTTTTGCAAAGTTAAGTGACTAATTAGGGTAGTTTTGGAAAAGTTAAGTGACTATTTAAGGTAGTTTCGAAATTCAGTGACCTTCTAGGAACCTTTTGCGAAGTTTAGTGACTAATTAGGGAAGTTTTGAAATTCAGTGACCTCTTAGGAACTTTTAGCAAAGTTTAGTGATTATTTAGGGTATTAACCCACTTATTGTTTGTTAGGTGAAACTCAATGATTTGGACATAAAATTGGAAGACATAAAAGAAAATCGGCAAAAATGATGATTTTCAAAGTTTGGGGACAAAGTGCAAATATTCAATAGTTGATTTAGATTACAAAACAAGGATTGAACATCATATGACGTCAATTGTATGAGAATAGAAGACAAAAGTAAAAAAAAAAATGTACTACTTTTTCTACACTCTGCATGTGCAAGGGCAAAATTTTGACCACCCGAGGCTAATTTCACTTGCCCGTGTGTGGATAAGCAAATATACAAGGAGTGGACATAGATATTTTCTAGATAGACGTTACCAACTTTCTTTTTGTAATACAAACTCTGTTGGAAACCAAATTGAATATGTTTCTTGACTTAATTTCGCCACCTATATATACACAAGAATGGCTAAATGTTAAGGGATCTCTCAACCACATTATATTACAAAATTCGTTAAGAACATGAGGCAAATTTATCATATTTTGGAGAGAGGATCAATCTAGAAAGGAACTAAAGGCTAATTACTTCAAGAATTTGAAGATTTAGAGTTTGTAATTGAAGATCAAGACTTCTTGTATTGATTCATGTTTCAGGTAACATCTTTTCATTATTCTTTTTATAATATTATAGAAATCATGCTACGCAAGATTATTCTTTGTGTTGGATGAAGATGAAACCTATATTTTCTTATCTTTAATTCAAAGACTCGTAGTTAATATATTCTTGGTTTTCTTAATTGATCTTGAATAATTTGTTAGATTACATTATTGACTAGCCACAATTAGATAATTAGTTACTTATTATAGTGTGAAGATGTTCATAATATGTTAGAACTTTGCAATTTCCACACACGAGTAATAGATGCTAGGAATAATAAATATATGGTGTGTGCCATCTTATTATAATCGTGTGCGTAAATGCATTACTTTGCATATAAATTCGGAACATGAATATAATCGGGCCGTGTCTAGAATGGATTTAACTTACTCGAGAGAGATAACTACAATAAAATTGAATTATCGATTCTAATGAATGCATAAACATCACTAACTACATAAATTGAGAATTGGAAAAAGAACAAGAATATGTGGATTAGAAAGTCCAATATATTCATCCATTCGTTCTTATTAAAACAACACATTTAAATGATCTATAAAATAACTTAGAATAAATCAAAATCACATCTCTTGTATTACTTACATTCAAATTTGATTAAAAATTAATAAAATTTGATTTAAAGCTTATTCCCTATGTGACGATAGTCTTCTCATTATATTATTATTTGTCAGCGATCTCGTACACTTGCGAGTTTCACAAGAATCGAACCTTGCATTTTTATTTTTATTTTGAATGGAGCAGACATCACTTGAATGTCATAATTCTTTCTAGCATAATTGGAATTTCCATGTGTCGTTCCTCTTACAATTACATTTATCACTCCTACCCGAGTTGGGGTGCTTATCATCTTTATTTTTTTCCAAAATCACCTTTCACATAGCCAATTTTTTCCTTCTCAACAAGAATTCGATCTCTTTCTTTAATGGAAAGCAACCATTAGCTTTGTATCCATAGTCTATAGAAAGCAGGAACGGAGCCAGAAATATTGTTCAGTGCAAGCACAATTTAATCAATTCTAAACTTAGAGTTTTTTTTTTCATGGATTTAATCAACGCGGGACACTTGTTTCTTTCTTCTTCATAAACTAGACATACCAGTAGATTTTGCGACGTAAACTTCAACAACTACAGAAAAAGAATGAAAAAGACTCAACCATTGGTAGTTGCACAAGATTTTGCAACACTGCTACAATATATATATATATATATATATAATGCCAGTAAGGGATTCAATTTTTGTGTTTTCGATGGACAGGGAAGACATGGTGGTACCTAAACCTACCTCAATAAAATTTTAATGTAATTCACAGGGAATAATCAAATTTAGATCTTTTATTTTGAATAGGCAACAAAATATATTGATTCAAAACTAGTAGTAAAACGAAGACAAAAAAAAATTAAATTACTTATCCTATTGTTGCGGTGGTGGAGGAGACGTTGAAGTAAAGAATTTGATTTACAATAGTTCCCATGATAACATATATGAGAACAAAGATTTATTTCACCAATTTTAAAATTATAAATTATTGGAGTCTTACGAAAAATTTCATGTGGTTCATATGCATGCATACATTTTGGAGTAAACCACAATTTAAATTAGCATTAGCTAAATTTTAGGGATTTCGCCATATGTTATGACTCATGAGTAACCCATTTGTCATGGTTGGTTATCTTAAATATGAGAAATTTCGTATGTAAGCTGTAAGGTCAATTTCGTAGAGTTTAGAGTTTTAAAGGCAATTCAAATTACCTAAATTTTAGGGATTTCACAATTAATCTCAAGTGTATTATGATTTACCACCTATCATAGTCAACTACCTAAAATAGAGTATTCGTATGTTAGTATATTTGATATAATATATCATAATTTACAATTATTTGGATATTTAATAAATGTCATAGTCTTTGTGGAGGTGGAAATGTTATTCAAAATGAGTCTAGTTAAAAATTCCCTATTTAATACCACATTGTTTTGTGAGGGATTGCTATTAAATGGGCTATGGGTTTTAGCTGGGTCCATCAATAACATCAAAACTAGGAAGCCCATCAATTTTCCTTATCCGTTTAAGCCGAAAAAAGAAAATGAATTGGACTGATCCCAAAGTTCATGCCTGCACTGGACTCTATTGGGCTCCGCCCTTGATAGAAATTGCAATATTTCTTCATGCATATTTTCTCAGTAAAAAAGGTCATTGGTCTTGATCACTAGATTTTTTTTATGTTTCAAATTTCCATCAAATATTATACCGGTTGGAGTGTTCTAACGGGTAAAAGTTATGGTATCATCATGTTTTTGTTTGGTCAAATGACCTCGGGCATGATCCCTGACTATCATTCTCTGACTCTCTTCCCTCGCGAAGGCTCTTTGTGACTCCCTGTCTCCTTCTTCCCCATCCAAATATCTCATTTCTTTAACAATTTGTATATTGACTTCAGGGGATTCTTTGAAAGGGACATTTTAAATTATCGATTCTATTTACCGTTCATCATGGCAGTAACAATGAGTGACATTTTAAGGACCATGATTCAGAAAGTGGTTCTACTAAATCTAGCCAAGAAGTTCTACTATAATTCTTCATTTTTCTTGGATAATGTGCATCAATTCAATGTATGTCTTCCTCTTCCTCTTGCTACTAAAGAAATATGCCACAAAAACTTCAAGAGAGCCACACAAATGTTTTGATAGATTAAGAGAGCTCAACAAATGCTAGTGGGAATGATCGACATACCACAATGTCTAGCACTAAGTACAACCTCCTCAAGTCCACAAAGGTTCGTAGATGATCAAGTAGATCTGTAACTCAGATCATATGGCTTTATCATCAGATGCTTAAAAGCCTTTTGGGAGAAAGAATGCCATGATATCTGTGCAAAAATGATCCTCCTCCGAGATCATCTATCTATGTCTATCCCAATTTTTTGTGTCATCATCTCATCTATATTTTGCTCTATGTATACATTGGGCGAGGGCCTTGTGGAGATTATGCCCGTGGAATCCCAACAGAGGTTGCGGTGCATCCAACGCAACAATTATTGGTAGCATGCCAAACAGATTTATCTTGGTCTACCACAGCAGGCTGATAACTGGTAGTACAGTTTATTATGCTACTAGTAGCAATAGCAGTAGCATGATGCTTTTTTGGTAGAACCATCTAGGCGCTGTTTTAGTTTCTCTCTAAGAAATTAAACTAAGTCGTGGAGACATATACAGGTGGCAAGAGGTCTTGGTCTCGGGCTATAAATTCTGACTCCGCCATACTTTTGGCCACTCGTATTTCGCTTCTAGCCGTAGTCTTGGCATGGCTTTTATATTCAGTTGCCACAGACTGCATCACAAAAATTATTACATCAAGAATCTTCAACTTCCTTAGTGAAATAAAGTGGAGCTAGCAACTTTTGCAGCCTAATTACCTAGAAAAAGAGGTTGGCACTATTTCCCCAGCTTGAACTCTGGCCTAAGAGTAAATAGACGAAGAGAAATATGATTACAAGTGTGAAAGACTAGAGAATAAGTAAGTTTTGTAAGAGTTCCTAAATAAATATTTGACACCTTTTGGGTGTATTGATAGTACTAGTTCTTG
This sequence comes from Fraxinus americana, assembly GCA_035079005.1. Classification (NCBI taxonomy): domain Eukaryota; kingdom Viridiplantae; phylum Streptophyta; class Magnoliopsida; order Lamiales; family Oleaceae; genus Fraxinus; species Fraxinus americana. The sequence goes on along the minus strand of CM068711.1, from coordinate 20,769,146 downwards.
TCCATGTGTCTAAGAAGTTTTTCTCCACAAAACATTTTTTGACCATGTGCTAGGCAGTTTTGAGGCCCTTAAGACATACATTGCATTAGTCGACATTTTGGTTAGTAGGGGCGGACCCACATGCATGGGGTCATGTGGGGTCAAATGCCCCCACAATTTTTATTTTTTTTAGTTTTCCTCAAGGTTTTTTTTTTTACCTAAACATTTTTGAATTCTCATTTTTTACCCCATAAGAAAAATGGTCTCGATCCGCCCCTGATTAGTAGGATTATAACCACCATTCAGTTGTTGAGTAGTCTGGATTTTGTGAATAATAATCCATCTCTGAACATGTTATGGTTGATCCGCCATTGTACGAGTGGTCAACCGATCTTTCATGGAGGTAATCGATCAAATGCCTTCGTGTGGTGACCTTTGTCAGGTTCATTAGGGTTGGCACTCCATATTATTCCTATGTAATATCACTAGATGTGATTTCATTGAGAGTTTGTCTGCATGAGTGTGTGATTGGCCACTTGGATAATTCGGATAAAGGGTACACGTGTGCTCTAGTTGAATTGCAGGAGAATGTTATAGATCATCCCCCATGATGGTGGTTAGTCGGCGCCATCAAGGGAACACCTTGCATTAACTGGTTTCTCTAGCATCAACTAGTTCGCCTACCCTTACCTATGCTAGCAAGTGATTCACCTAGCATTAATTGGTTCGTCTTGTCAAGTCTTATTTTCCAATCTAGCATTAGGACCCTAAACTGTTCATGGAAGGATGACATAATTCATAATTGTCAATGCCACATGTAGAAAAAGGTTTCAAATTGATATAAAGATTTAAAATAATGATATTTGTGAAAACAATGCTTACCCATCAACAATTTATATAACAATAGGTCGTTGTCACGTTCTCCAATGATTTAAAAAGCTTCCAAATATATAGGAGAATTGACTGTTACCTTATTGCCACATAAACTGATTATAAGTACACACTATTTATAAATAGCATTACTTAAGAATAAAGATGATAAAGGTCATTCCAACCTTGATGTAATGCCCCGGTTTTTCAAGAGATATCTAATAAATTTTACAACTAAAACAATAGAATAATAATAGTGCTAAAGATGGAAAATAATTTTTTAGTCGATAAAAATGATCTTTTAAGATGAACATATATATTTTATTATTCGTTGATATCTAAAAATGGGAATTGAATTTCATAATTAAGAAAGTTACATGTTGTGGCGTTACATATATTTTGTTATATGAATGTACATCCTTGCATTTAATTCCATGTTATTTGATATTGGGAAGATTGTAATGTTGGCCCTCAATCTTTTCAAAAACAATTTTTAACGACACTTGTTACACTTCTTCTGACAAAGCTATAGATCACTTCCAAAAATAAGTTGCATACTCCACATCATCCTCCTACCTGGCCAAGGTGCTATGTAGAGGCCGACCTCCGTGGTCTAGACGAGGTGTTGCAGGGCGAAAGTTTGAGGTAGTTGGCTTCCTCATTTAACCAAAGCACCTCCGATTTCACATCTTCCTTCAAGATATCTTCCATATATTCACTTTCTATTGATTGATGTAATGTCTCTACAGCGAGCACCTAAAGGTCAAAGCATTAGTCTATGAATTAGATATCAGGCCTAAACACTAGAGTGGCAACTTTTTAGAAAGATTAAATGTCATCTAGCCTATGATGGATGGATTGACACCTAGGAGAAGACACCTGGACTATCAGGATGAGGCCACGCGTATTTCCATCAAACAGTTAGTATCACACCTCTTCCACTACAAAAGCTCGTACTTAGTGTCATTTAAAGGTATGCAATTTTATACACTCAAATTATGAACTTGTTCTCATTATGTTCTATACGCTCTCCAGGATCCGAACCCTCAAAACTTAGTAACTCACGTCTCTAGCGTGTCCTACGCTTAAACACATATACATTCACTAACTTGACATTCAGAATGCTCGCAATCGAATCTCTCACCACTGAAGGAGTCCACATGTGACTTACGATTTGTCCAAGTTGTACAAGAATAAAGCTTAAGTGGAAATGAAAGGAGTCGGATTCTGTTGGCTACATCATTCCTATGAAAAATGGGGTCAACAGGCAAAGACTGAGTCAAAAGTGTTTTTTTTATAATGATCTTGATGGGAACACAAGATGGAGGTAGAGGTGGACGCTTGACTACTGTTGCCTCGGAAGAAGATTTCCCAGATCAGATATGACCCCCTTTTTTCTCATTGGCCTCCTCATCGTCAATAGGCAATCTTTTGCTAATTTGCACAAGCTGCTCGTTCTACTTCTTATAGATCGTAGAGATGGTTTTCAATATACTAGCCCTAGCCACACTTTGGCATCTAGTGGCGAAGTCTAACTTCAGTGGCTTCTTACTCAAAAAATTCTCGGCAAGAGTAAAAAGTATCAGCATATCGAACAATTGCAAAAGAAAATATATGATCATTTCAGAACTTACTTTAAGTAGCCATCAATTCGTTCGTGATGAGGTGAATGTTCTTGTCTATTAGCTCGTCGTGATGTTGTTCTCTAAGAGAAAGCTGATAGATGGCATGGATGTCAGAGTTGATTTCGCACCTCGATAAGGAATCTGTAAACATGAACAAGAAAAATGATAAGTGCTGCTAACAAAATAGATAGAAGTGATAGTAGTTTGATAATGGTGTCCCACTGACCAACACCCATAATCAGCTTCACTTTCGATCCTTGAGGCCCACCACAAAGTGTGAATGAGCTCTATAGGACGTCACTAATGCCATCCCTTCTCATTCTCGTTCTCGTTCTCCACTTCCCCAACAAGTTTTTGGGATATATATAGAATGGAAAACTAAGATAGGCATATACACTCTGATGCTGGCCTTCTCTACAATATCCACAACCTAACCATCTAACTCTATGAGTTCATATTGGGTTAGGTCGAACCTAGTCTTTAGGACCTCAGCACTAGACAAAAGAAAGGGTCGAGGCCAACCTTGAAAAAGTGTTCACTGAGACACAACCTAACCTCTAGTGACAACCTTTCTCATGGGGTTCAAGAATGATAAACTTAATGTTGTCATGAACCCTACAAATCTCCCTAATTTTCTCAAGTTTATCTAGAGTAATGTTTTAAGGGTAATCAGAACCCCCCCCCCCCCCACTTGATGAGGTGTCCACAGGAGTAGTAGGTATCCTCTATATGTCCTCTTCCGACCTATAGCCCTACTGATATCCTCAGAAGGAAGAGCAATGAGCTCCCTAACTCCAAAGTGACTATGACCAAACTATCCCCCACATCGACATAACTACAACCATACATCCTAGACATGTTTTTGGCAGAATTCAAGAGAAAAGGTGGAGAAATTGATGAAAAATCGAAGATTTACCTGAACAAAGGCTTGGCTAAGAAGAAATGCCATTGGAAATGCTGAATGTCACTGGAAATCTTCAAAGTGGTCACTGGAAAATTAATTTTGCAAAGTATATGTGAGTTTTGAATTTTTTGCAAATAAAAGGTTTGAATAATGAAGAAGAATGCCTTTTATAGGCAAAAGCAATGAGCCTTAGCTATTGGATCAAATCAGGATTTGTCCTTGTCGTCGATTTATCTTTTCATCCTCGCCTCTGCCACAAGCTTTAATCAAAGTTGCATATCTTCCAAAGCCTCGTCTTCAACCAAAGACCTTGCCTCTGCCACCAACTTTCATCAAAGTTGCATATCTTCGAGAACCTCATCCTCAAGCAAGAATCTTGTTTCTTCCATCAAAGGTTTTCTCAAAACTTATATCTTTCAGAGCTTCGTCCTCAAGTAAGGACCTTGCCTTTGCTACCAACTTTCATCAAAGCTGCATATCTTCCAAAGGACCTCACCTTTGCCACCAGCTTTCATCAAAGCTATGTATCTTCGAGAGCCTCGTTCTCAATTTAGGACCTCCCCCTCTACATCTCTTGCATAGCTGCCACAAAAGGTATTCCAATTCACTTCTACAATTCAAATTTTGGGCATGATATGAATATCCATGCCTGAACTTGGGGGACTATTGTGTTATGTTCCAATCATCATCTTGACATTGCTAATGAGTTCATTTCAAATACACAACTACAAAGCAAAAGAAAGCTAAGATGCTCCACATCAATGCATCACCTCGACAACGAGTTCACTTCCACCCTGCACTAAAAGTCTGCATCATGTAAATATTCATATAAGAACTTAGAAGACTATCGTTACACCTCTCCTAACAAATCTTCAAATTACCTCTACGAGGAAGCCAGCTAACATGACAACAAGACCTAGGCACTAGAGTACTTTTTAGAAACATTAAATGCCATCCAACTAAGATGGATTGATTGACATCTAGGAGAGGACACCTTAGGGATAGTAACAAGGTCGCCCTTGCCCCATTTACTACCCAATTTAATTTTTTTTTATAATTTATTTTTATTGCCAACATTAATTAGAGCGAGACAATAATATATTTTTTAATCTTTATTTATTTTTAAAAGTTAAATTATTCAAATATATTTGGTAAAATAAGGTTTTTATTGTTTGTCATATTTTTTAGATAATTTTAATTGCTATTTTATATTAAAACTAATGAACTTTCATGAAACTTTTCATTTAAAGTATTGAATTATTTAAAAAAATAAATAAACGGTGCGGGGCATTCATTACCAGTACCCACCCCGAGGCAAATTTACCCGCCTCGTCCTCGTCCTCGTCCTCGACCCCGACCCGAATATCCTAATTAAGCGGGTAATCCCCACCCCATTCAGGACGGAGCCATGAGGATCGGGTTTATCGGGGTTTTTTTGCCATCCCTAGCACACTTCAACCATCAAGATAAGGCCACATGTCTTTTCATCCACCGGTCAGTATCACACCTCTTCAACTACAAAAGCTCACACTTAGTGTCATTTGAAAGTAATGCAATTTTATACACTCAAATTATGTATGTACAAACTTTCATTATTCTCCATATACTCTCTCGGATCCAACCCCTTAACACTTAATTGCTCATGTCTTTAGCATGTGTCAAACTCAAACACGTATATTTATTGATTTGAACATCGGAGTGCCCACGACCGCCTCCTACACTATCGGAGAAGGTCACTTGCGACGTACAATTTATCCAAAGGCTTACGTGGACGTAAGAAAAATCGAGATCAGTTGACCATGTCACCTCTACAAAAAAACGAGGTCAATAACACTTACCCTAACATTTCGTAAATTTGCAAAATTTGTTCTAGATGACAGATCCTGTCACATTTGGTTGTTAACTTGCTTATGTGAGCAGCACAAGGATTAAGACAGTCCATCGAGCCACCAAATCAAATTTAATTTATCTAACCATTGCCACTTAATTAAGTTTTATTTTATTTGATCCTTTCTATTATAATCTAGATATATTCTACGGCGCAAATAACTCATACACCCAATCGTGAAATAAAGAATAAAGTAAATCTGTTGAGGCTATAAATAATGAATTATATCCCTAATAAATTATTCGGTTTATAATTCATATATCATCTTACAAACTCAAGCTGATTGAAATCTTAAGACACAGAACAAAATAAAGAAAACAAATTTCCAGTATTTGATCATCAAAGGCTACAGCCTCAGCAACCATTTTCCATTTGAATTCGAATTCGATAGACATTACAACACTTGTCCCATTTCCTACCTCGCTCTAGAAAGATGCAACATAGTCAAATGACAAAATTTGGTCAGTGTACGGTGAATACACTATCACATGGTGAATTCCCAGGAACATTTTTCGTTTGCTAACCGACTAATGGAGATTTCCTTAGTCTCTCAACCTTATGTGTCAATATCATGGCGATATCTTCTTTCCCGTCATCAACAAGAGCTCGTTTCAGATTCTTAAACATTGTATCTGGAGGCCTTATACCCATGTCAAGCATCTCTTGAAGATATTGGCATGCATCGTTCAACTTAATCTCATTGCAGAGACTGTTGATCAAGGTCGAAAACATGTGCATTCCGGGAAGAACACCTCGGGCCGTCATCTGATTCCACACTCTCAATGCCATATCCGTCCGCTCCTTATTGCAGAACATCCTTACCATGATCTCATATGTACTTACAGTTGGCTCAGACCCTGGCTCATCACTCATTTTGTTAAAAACGCCATAAGCCTCTTTTGTTCTGTCAACCTTTATAAGGTGTCGTAGAATTATATCATAAGTTCGTGCATTCGGACCAACCCCACATTTTTTCATCTCATCAGCTATCCGATAAGCATCATGCATTCGCTCCGACCAACAATAAGCTCCCACCATAGCATTATAAGTAGGTGCCTCAACAGCAAAACCGCTAGCCTTACATGACTCAAAGAACTTCACAGTTTCGTTTAACCTCTTCTCCGGCCCCAAACCATTGATCAAAGTGCAATATATATGAGGGGTCGCCTTGATATTCTTCTTTTCCATTTCATGATATAATTCAATCGCTTCGTTGAACCTTCTAACCTTACAATAAGCATTGATTAAAATCCCGTAAGTCACAACATCAGGCTCAAAGCCATCGTCCCTCATCTCACGATAAACCTCGTCCATTCTAAGCAAATTACACTCTTGACCCCAACCTTCCAACAATATTGCGTACGATTTAATGTCGGGCCTAAATTTTCGGTTTTTCAATTTATCAAACACCTTCTGGGCACTGTCCACATGCCTAGACTTGCTCAAGGTATCAAGAAGCCTATTGTAATCTTGCAACTCGGTCGTAAAACCATATTTCTTCTCCATCGTCTCAAATGCCTCCATAGCCTCTTTCACCTTCCTTGCCCTTGCGTACCTCCTCGAAACGAGGGCAAACGTGTTCTTCGACAACAATCCCTTTCGTTTCATTTCATCCACCAAAACCCACACCATTTTGAATTGCTTAATTTTTCCCAACGCTTCAATGAGAGAATTGTAGCACTCATCAATATACTGGAAGCCTTCTTGCTTCTCCGCCCACCTGAAAAACGCCAGCGCAGTCATTCCCGCATTGTTCAGCTTCTTTAACACTTCCAAAACCACAATTGGAGATATACCACTAAAATTAGCAGAGCTCAAAGAAGAATCCAGATTTTTTGGATTTTTAACACTGGATACTAATTTAGCGATTCTTTCTGCTTCTTGGGTGGTTTCGGCAACTGGGTTCTTGTAATTATTAGTCTTTATTGAATTCTGACCATGAAATGCTCTCTGAAAATGAGGATATGAGGAAAACCCAGATGGGTTTAGGTAATGAGTTAATAATATGTGGTTTTCGGTGGGGTTTAATGTGGTTATGGCTGAGGAATGAAGAGCATTAGGGGTTATTTTGACAAGGAAATGCTGGGAGGATTTAAGAAGGGGTTTAGATAAATTTTGGAGGAATTTGGATACACCCATTTGAGGAGTCTAAGAGACTGAATCGAAGTTTGCATATCCCTATATACAATCCTACTATCATAATACAGGCAATCCACCCTTCACCATTCGTCCATGAAGCATTTCTTTATTTTCCATTTTACCCTTACATTTTTTGGCAAACTAATTCTCAAATTTAGGGTTCAACGGTCTTTTATCCCTACCGGAAAATGCCTTTTCATATTCTCAACTCTCTTCCACATATATGTTTGCAGATTTACTGTGTTTCTCGTTCCCTAATCTATCACGTATTTTTTCTTGTTGATTTCCTGCCATTTTTTTTGCGCGGCAATTTTCATCGGACTCCAATATATACTTTGGCGACGAGGAGCAAGAAGACGATGTCTTATATGTCGCTGAGACCTGCACGGTGAAGGAGGAGCTCAAGCGCAAGATCGAGGACAAAAGTACTACGATCGTCAAGTCTGCTGCCTCTACCTCTCTGCCCTATGTCCACATAACCTCTTCCAACTTATTGTATGTGTGTGTACGTAGGATATGCAGGTTGTAATTTATTTTAATTCTTCGAGTTTTCAAGAGGCTTAAGAAACCCCAATGTACACTTTATTGGAACTTTTTGGTTCTAATAATTAGGGAAATTAGCTTACTTTTACACTTAAGGAACTTTTTTTCCGTTATGTACACAGAAATTTTGCAAACACATCTCGAGCAAGTTTGTTTTATTAGTTTCTTGAACCTGTCCTTTGTAATTCTTGGGTACAATTTGATGTCAAAAATTGAATATTTTACATTTTTCTCCTTTTACCCCTTTTCAGCTTAAATTGTTAGAATATTATGGTGTCCTTATTTTTTAATTGATTTGATTACTTTAATTTGGCTTAAGAGTGTATTTGATAGATATTATTGATAAAATAATGTATTCTAAATAGTGATATGATGGAAAATATGTAGTTAAAAAGTAAGGAAAAATTATTAAAGTGATGAAAAATATTATTTTATTGAAGAATGTGTGGTTGAAAATGAATTTTGAAATAATGTATTTTGGAATAATGCGTGTCAAACATGGCCTTATTTGTAGATAGAGTAAATTTAATTAACACTCATTGAACTTTTGTATTATTACTACTTACTCATCTTTAATAGGTTGTTCAATACTCACCCATATTTTCATATAATTAAGCATCCATCACTCATTTAACTCACATCTCTCCAAATGGATGGAAAATTGACGTGGAAAATAGAAATTCATAAGTGGCAAGTATATTCTGTTAAATCTTGACAACCCAACCCATTTTCATGTTAAATCTTGACAACTCAAAGTTTAACAGGCTTGATGAATGTATAGCAGTTGGAATTGCTGACCTGAAGGGTCTTGTGTTCATTCGATTAGTAAATAACTCTATAGATGGGACAATTCCTTCGGAGTTTGGGAACAGCTACCCTATTGTCATAAATCCGGCCTTCTTTAAAAGAAAATCACCGGCCAATATCAAGTCAGACGAACAAGATTAGGATGTTTTATTCGACCAAGTTACTCATGCTGTCTTGCAGCTTCATGATCAGTGATAATTGAACCATAGACTAAAACTTTAACAGTCACATAAACTCCTCTGGGTAATAGTCCATCATAAACCACTCCAAACCTCCCTTCTACCAGCAATGAGCCCCAATCAAAATGACAAGTTGCAGACAAGAGATCTGTAAATGTAAAATTAAGCAACGGCTTTTCAAAGATTAGAATTAGGACAAATGTTGCCTGCTTAACATCAGTTCTTCTTTACAAGAATTCTGTTTCACTGCCTAATTTCTGGTTTTTCTTCAACATCCAAAGGCTAAAAAGAGCAAAACCACAAATAGACAAACCATTGAGAGGGTAAGATAGCTTTAGTCCCCTATACTTATGTTACAGGTTAGTAGATGTAAGCGACACGTGACATCACATTCTTACAGTGGGACCAGCTTGACTAAATCAAGACATGTTTTCCTAGCATCAGACGCGGGTTCCGAGGCCCTCACTATTGTTTCGAGGCCATTGCTGCTAACAATAAGCCACGGTTCGGTGGGCATGCATCGTCCGAGGCTCCTCAGCAGCCATTGAAGACCCACTTGCAAGGATCCACTTATGATGGAGATCTTTTATGAATGATTGACGTGACTCTTATGAAAAGTTTATCTGTGTCTTGTCTTGTCAATGTAAGGGCATTTAATGTTTTGCAAAGCTAGGAAGGTCAACTTGATTGCTAGGATTTGATGTCTTGGCCGAAGAGATGAGGCCACGTGTAAATTGATCCAAAGGTCACCATTCGAATTGTAACACTATAAATACCCCCACCATGTAACAAAAGAGGAACTAATGCAAAATTGGAGAGCAAACTGAATATTTTGGAGCAATCTTTCTCGTTTCAACTACATTTTTTACAACATTTCATTGCTACAGATCGTACTTTGTCGATTGGTTTCTTATACAATTGTATCATATTCTTGCCGGTGACCTGAACGGAAACGTCTCGTACCTTCTAGCCACTCCCACGCCTTTTACCTGGAGCCATCATGACCGTCGATCGGCATTAGCGTGTTGGATCAAGCTTGCGTGTGCAGAGTGGGCCCGACATCTGTTGGCAACATTTTTTGGGGTCAACAGATTGGCGCCGTCTGTGGGAAACCACACCATAACCACGAGCAACCCGTAGAAAAAGTCTTCTGAAAATATTTTGGGTATCCCCCTTGAAAGAGGATTTATTCTTGGAAAAAGAATAAGAGGAAGCCCCCAAAGTTGGAAAATTTTCACAGTTCCAAGTTTCAAGAGACATGAGCTCAGAAAAAGAGGCTCCTCCCAGGCGAAATAGAGAAGCTGACAATGAGCCTCTGCGGTCCGACGCCGACCCTATCACCATCACAGGCGAGGTGGTAGGAGGTTGGCGGCCCAGCTCACTAAGGAAATGGCAACCATGGCAGCCAATATGAGGAGCATCACTAACCAAAACTTGGCAATGCAAGAGTTGCTGAGGCAAATGCAAGGCCAGGGATGTCCCCCACCTCCCTCCTTCGTTCCACAAGAGCCATATCAACCTGATGAGGTTCAAAGTCAAAGAGCTTATTCCTCTAAGCAGCATAGGGGAGGAAGCCCAGTAGAAAGAGAAGTGGGAGTTGACATTTCCTCCAATTATGCCTCAGGCCGACCCTCCGAGGCCCCGTTTGACATGGAGGATAACTTTCCCCCTGAATATGAGCCAGCACCGAGGCCCCAGAGATCTGCCAGTGTGTTTGATAGGCTTAGCCCAGCAGGTCAGAGGCGCAGACAAAGGAATGCCGCCCACACTCCTACAAGTAGGCCACAGCCCTCACCTCCTGAGGTTTGGCAGCCGGAGGAAAGGCAAGAACGTGCCCCCCGTGCTATGCCGCCTCGTCACGAGCGTCTCAGGAGGGAAGAGGAGGCTCGCAACCAAGCGGGACCTTCCGCGCAACAGCCTAGGTATAAGGCTGAGGCTAATTATGATTCGGACGGTCCCCAGAGATCCTGTGACTTGGACGACGATGATGACAATTTGCCATTCTCAAGGGAATTGAGGAATGCCCAGGTCCCAAATCATTACACAATGCCCAAAATACCCAAGTATGATGGGAGAGGCGACCCGGCAAAGCACCTGAATAGCTACAAAACGCACATGAGCTTGAGAGGCGCCACCCCAGCTGTTAAATGCAGAGCCTTTCACTTGACTCTAAGCGGAGCTGCTGAAATTTGGTATAGCAGGTTACCGCCTGGGAGCATTCGAAGCTAGCCAGAGTTCAAAATCACCTTTTTGAAAAGATTTGCTGTAAGCAAAGAGGGCGAGGCCCCAATCCAGCGCCTCCAGGACATGAGGCAACAGCCTGAAGAAACTTTGAAAAGTTTTCTGTCGTACTTTACGGATGAAATGACTTGTTGTGTTCAAGTCACTGATCGCGAGGCTCTATCTGCCCTAAGGGGAGGTCTTAACATGAACACCCTGTTTTGGAGAGACGTGCAGAATCAAGATCCCCCATCTTACGATGCTTTGTTGGAGATGATGCGACGCGAAATCATCAACGAGGAACTGATAGAACATCGGAATAGAGCAAGTAGAGGCCTTCAGCCCCAACAAAGGCAACGTGGTAGAGGTCCAACCTCCCACTTGATGGATCAGCAGTGGGGTCAATCCAATGTTGAAGTTGCCCAAGGCTCAGGTCAAGCACTTGCTGCAGCCACCTTGAATGTTGTACCAACTTTGGCTTACGAGGACGTACCAACCACAGGTACTCCTGCAAACCCACAAACACAACAGGCCCCCAGTAGAGGACGAGGTCGGGGAAGGAGTTCGAATCCAGGCAGAACTAACTCCCAAGGGTATTGCACTTATCACCATTCTTACAGCCACGCAACTGCTAACTGTAGAGACATAACCTTGCATCCTGGAAACTCGGATTCCAGGGGCAACAATCAAAACACCTCAAGACCGAGGAGCAGGCCCCCACTGAGGCAAGGCTCACGGCCTAGGCGAGACGAGGCCCCTTCCCATCACAGGGAAACGTCTCCTCGTGGGAGAGAACGGGAAAGGAATAGAAATTCAAATGAACACCAACGAAGGGACCATCGAGGTAGGCCTGACGATGCTCCAGTTCACGAGATTGACACTATTTTTGGAGGCCCTTATGTTGGTGGAAACACCAGAAACTCCCAAAGGAACTATGTTCGAGAGGCAAGGGGTCCCCCATTGACTAGCTACATTGTGGGCAGCAGTTCACGAAGGAGTCAATTGCCTCCTATCGTGTTTACGCACGAAGATTCTGAATGTATTCACTACCCCCACTGTGATGCCTTAGTGGTAAGAGCTGTGGTAGCTAGAAACGGATTGAGGCGAATGTTGGTAGATAACGGTAGTTCTGTGAACATTCTATTTGGGTCCACCTTCGACAAAATGATCTTAGACCATGAGTTGACCCCCACTAACACGCCTTTATATGGCTTTACCGGGGATAGCATTATCCCAAGGGGCAAAATCACCCTAGCTGTGGAAATGGGAGAGCCTCCCATGTCAACCATGTGTTTCATGGAATTCTTGGTAGTGGACAGTAGGTCAGCCTATCATGGGGTGTTGGGGAGACCTGCATTGAAGGATCTGGGAGCTATCACCTCCATCCATCACTTATGCATGAAGTTTCAAACTGATGGGGGGGTGGCAACGGTCAAAGGAGACCAAAGAGGGGCTAGGGAATGCTACCTCAACTCTGTGAGGAAAGCTGAGCCTAGGGATGTGCACATGGTGGCAGGCACCAGTAACCTTGAGCTGCCAGCACTTGATGAACTTGATCCACGAGTAACTGAGGCTGATTCCCAGGCGGCCCCCATGGAAGAGCTAGAAAGCTTTCCTATTGATCCAAGGGAGCCAACCAAGCTGCTGCAGGTTGGTAAAATTTTAGCCCCAAGATTTAAGGGGGAACTTAAAGTTTTATCAGATCAGCCTTTTACCCAAAATGGATATCCAATCCAGTACTGGTGAAGAAGCACAATGGGAAGTGGAGGGTATGCATTGATTTCTCTGATCTCAACAAGGCATGTCCAAAGGACAGTTTTCCACTCCCCAGAATTGATCAATTGGTGGATTCTACCGCCGGACATGAGTCCCTAAGCTTCATGGACGCTTATTCTGGTTATAATCAAATTCCTATGTACCCAGACGATGAGGAACACACCTCATTCATCACGGATCGAGGCCTCTACTGTTACAGGATGATGCATTTTGGACTAAAGAACGCTGGAGCAACCTATCAGAGGCTAGTGAACAAAATGTTTGCCAATTTGCTTGGAAAAACCATGGAGGTCTATGTGGATGACATGCTTGTTAAAAGCCTGAAAGTTGACGATCATATAACCCACCTCCATGAAGCCTTTGAGGTTCTGCGAAAGTACCGCATGAAGCTGAATCCCCTCAAATGTGCATTTGGGGTGGCCTCAGGAAAGTTCTTAGGGTACATGGTTAACCAACGTGGCATTGAAGCAAATCCTAAAAAGATCCAAGCGTTGATTGAGATGAAATCTCCCTAGAAACCAAAGGAAGTGCAAAGCTTAACGGGTCGCGTGGCCGCTTTGAACCGCTTCATATCGAAGTCCACTGATAAATGCCTCCCATTCTTCAAAACATTAAAAGGAGGACCGAAATTTCAGTGGACTGAGAAGTGTGAAGAGGCTCTCCAGGGCTTAAAAGGCACCTAGGACAGGCCTCCCTCCTATCGAAGCCCAAGTTTGGCGAAGTGCTACAACTTTACTTGACAGTTTCTCTCAATGCGATAAGTGCGTACTGATAAGGGAAGAAAACTCAACCCAGCTGCCAGTTTATTATATTAGCAAGGCTTTAATACCACCTGAGACGCGATATACAGACATGGAAAAATTAGCCTTGGCATTGATCATTACATCCCGCAAATTGAGGCCCTATTTTCAGGCTCACACCATTCATGTGCTGACGAACTTCCCTCTCAAACAAGTTTTGCAGAAGCCGGACGCCTCGGGTAGGCTATTAAAATGGGCAATGGAGTTGAGTGAATTTGAAATCCTCTTCAAAGCCAGAATTGCCATCAAAGGGCAAACTTTAGCAGATTTTGTGGCAGAATTTACCAACGCCCCTGAAATTGGACAGGAGGCAGAGCCTTCCGAACCTCCAACATGGAATTTGTTTATGGATGGTTCGGCGGGAGAGACTGGCTCAGGCGCTGGTGTGGTCCTTGTAAGTCCTGAAGGTCATAAATTGAATAGTGCAGTACGGTTTGGCTTCAAAGCCACCAACAATGCTGCTGAATATGATGCCCTCCTCGCTGGCCTCAGGCTGGCCAAGGAAATGCAAGTAAAGAGGCTTCACATCAGCAGCGATTCTCAGCTTATAGTGGGACAAGTGAATGGCAACTTTGTGGCAAGGGATAAAGCCATGGCCTCATATCTCAAACTGGTAATGAGCCTACTCCCTTCCTTTGAGAAATTTGAGTTAAGTCAGATACCACGCCTCGAAAATGCGCACGCCGATGCTTTATCCAAGCTTGCCAGCAGCAAAGAATCTGAATTACTGGCAGTGGTCCCAATTGAGCACCTCCTCAGGCCATCCACCTCCGCAGAAGTGACAATGTGGGTAGAAGGTACCCTAACTTGGATGCAACCTCTCACATCTTACCTCAAAGATCAATCCTTGCCTGATAATAAAGAAGAGGCGTACAAAATACGAAGGAGATCTGCTCATTTCATGTTAGTTGACAATGTCCTTTACAAGCGTGGATTCTCTGCACCTCTCCTTCGGTGTGTAGGAGAAGAGGTGGCTAATTATGTGCTTAGGGAAATTCATGAGGGCGTTTGTGGCAATCACTCCGGAGGATTGGCCTTGGCAAATAAAGCACTGAGGCAGGGATATTATTGGCCTACAATGAAAAAAGATGCCCTTCGATTTGTTCGCAAATGTGACAAATGTCAACGCTTCTCCAACATACAGAGGCAACCCTCTTAGGAGCTTACTACAGTATCTAGCCCATGGCCCTTCAGCAAGTGGGGTGTGGACCTCATTGGCCCGTTACCTAAGGGCAGAGGAGGTGCCAATTTCGCTATAGTGGCTATTGACTATTTCACGAAGTGGGTAGAAGCTGAACCTCTGGCGAAGATCACTGAAGCCAATACCTCCAAATTCCTGTGGAAGAACGTCATTTGCCGTTTCGGCATCCCTCACTCAATCGTCTCTGATAATGGGAAACAATTTGACAACCGGAAGGTCCGGGACCTCTGTGAGGAACTTGGGATTAAAATGCACTTTTCTACCCCTCATCATCCTCAGGCTTGGGCCAGGTGGAAGCCGTAAATAAGACTATCAAGCATACTCTGAAAAAGAAGCTTGATACAGCCAAAGGAGCTTGGGTGGATGAATTAGCCTAGGTACTATGGGCGATACGGACAACGAGCAGAACTCCTATAGGGAAAACCCCTTTCTCCATGACTTATGGTGCTGAGGCAATGAGCCCAGTGGAGGTAGGATTACCCTCTCCCAGAAGATTGAGCTTCAATGAGATATCCAATGATGAACTTCGGAGATGTGAGCTTGATTTTCTTGAGGAAAGGAGGAATGATTCCCAGCTGAGGCTTGCTGTCTACCAGAGGAAGATGAGCCGATACTACAACTCAAAGATGAAAAAGAGGTCCTTCCGTATGAACGACTTGGTTCTTCGCAGAGTTTTCTTATCCTCGAAGGAACCAGGGGTGGGCACCTTGGGACTCAATTGGGAAGGACCCTACCAAATTGAAAAGGAAATTCGACCTGGCACTTACTGGATAAAAGACATGGATGGCAGAATTCAACCTCACCCGTGGAATATTGAGCATCTGAGGATGTATTATCAATGAATGTAATCAGTAGCTAGATGTTACTTCCCAGCCTTTATAAATAAACGAGTTTTCTCCAGTCTTCGTCAACTATCAAATAAGCGTGGACGCTTCGGAGGAGAGGATGGAACCTTAAAAGAAGGCCACCTCATTCGAACTCCTAAGCGTACATCACAAGCCTCCCTTTGATGAAGCTGAACGTCAAAGGGAGAAGCCTCTGCTCGGATGAACCATCCACCAAGCTGGGAAGCGTGGGCGCTTCGGAGGAGAGGATAGAACCTTAAAAGAAGGCCACCTCGTTCGAACTCCTAAGCGTACATCACAAGCCTCCATTTGATGAAACTGAACGTCAAAGGGTTCTTCAGGTTCAACTACCATGACAGGATCAACCCTCAGGTGTTCTAGCTCTACCCCATCGCTTCCAATCTCCCCCTAACTACAAGCATCATCCACCATTATATTGATGGACTCCATTACAACCCGTGTACGAGAATTGTATACACGATAGGCTCGACTATTTCTGAAATATCCTAGAAAGATTCTCTCATCACTTTTAGAATCTAACTTGCCTAAATTTTCTTTATCTCTTAATATATAGCACTTGCTGCTAAACACACGAAAGTACTTGACAGTATGCTAGTTACCTTTCCAGAGCTCATATGGTGTTATGTCAGTTTTAGGTCTAAGATAAAGCTTGTTAACAATGTGACATGCAGTGTTGATGGCTTCTCCCCAAAAATGCAAAGCTAGATCCTTACCATGAAGCATGGCTCTTGCCACTTGAAGCAAACATTTTTTCTCTCAACTACCCCTTCTGTTGTGTAGTGATCGACGAGGAGAACTCATGTTGGATTCCCTCCTCCAAGCAGAAGTTCTTAGTATTAGAGTTTTCAAACTCTTTTTCATGATCACTACGAATTTGTGATATGTTAAAATCTTTCTCATTTCTAAGTCTCTTGCACAATAAGATGATAAGACAGAACACCTCGGTTTTATCTCTCAACAACTCAATCCATATATATATTGAGAAAAATCGTCAATTACAATAAAGATATACTGTTTACCACCTAGACTTTCGGTTCTCGATGGTCCCATTAAATCCATATGGAGTAATTCAAGTGGCTTGCTTGTTCCAATTTTAGAAGTTTGTTTATGAGGAACTTTAAGCTGTTTACCTTGTTGATACGGGCCACATACAATGGTATCAGTATTTTCAAGTTTAGGTAAGCCATTTACAAGTTCTTTCTTGGCAAAGTTTATACAAACTTTTATAGTTCATATGACCAAGCCGTTGTTATCACAGTTCAGTTACATCAATCTTCTTAACACTACTGCACACGTAGTGGGAATTAGGAAGAACTCCATAACAATTATCTGAAGTTTTTATACCTCGAGGATAACATTACCAGCAGAATCATATACGGTACACTTTTTTTTGAACGAAACTAACTTCGAAATCAGCATCACATATTTGACTAATGCTAACATGTTGGACTTTAACCCTTTCACATAAAGCACATTTGAGATAACAGGTAGTCCAGATATAGTAATGACACATTTATCAAGTATAGGTGCAGTAGCCCCATCTCCAAAAGTAACAACACCGACATTCCAATCATCTAAAGAAGAGAACAAAGTCTTGTCATCACACATATGTCTAGAACAAACACTGTCAAGATACCACATAGAAATATTTTGAGCCTTAAGTGCAATGTGGTCAACATAACAATTCATCTGATCATCTGACCTAGATAAATCACTCTTCTTAACCCAAACCTTCTCAGAAGTAGAAGTGATTTTAGTTAACCAAGTCATCATCTCAGTTAAGTGGCTAACCTGATTAGAAAGGAAGTTAATCGTGTTCGAGACATCCTGACTTTTACTTTTAGTCACGAGTTTACGACACCTAGGTTTTGTGTGTCCCAGTGCACCACAATGTTGGCAGATAGGAATAAACCTAGATTCAAAAATGTTCGGCGGTTGTTGCCGATAAGTAGGACGATTGGCCCTACGTTGTCTAGTAGGTCTCGATCCTAAGTCATTTTTGTCCTTCGGTTCAGGATAAACAATTTTTCGAGCTTTGTTAATGGCTGGAACGAACGTGGTTTTAGATGTACTCGCAGTAGGATTACCATTATGAACGTAACCTAAACCATGCCTATCTCCAGAAGGCTTGTTCATCCCCAACATATTATCAAATATCTGCAAACCACTGATGAATGATTGGAGTTGAGTATTTGATTTTTCAAGATCGCTTGTTAAAGATTTAATAGTGGCTTCCAAATTGCTAACAAGCTTCAACTCACTTAGATTATTGGTAGAGTCCTGAAGGTCACCAATAAGTTTTTCTCTCTCTTTTTCAAGATCATTAACATTTTTCAGTACAGATTTATTGACATTTTTAATCTTAAGACTTTTCTCAAATAATTCACGATAAGATTCGTAAATATCAAGTTCTTCCTCGGATTCTTCCTCGGATTTTTCATTATGTTCATCAGTTTCAATCTTCTCAATTTCCCTATCAGATTCTATAATAGCTATAGAAGTGAAGGTCATGAACTTTTGATCATCTTCACCACCAGAAGTATCACTCTAAGCACTATAATCTGATTCATCATCACTCAAGGTCACTACTAAAGCTTTACGTCTACATTTATTTGAACTTTTTTTCAAATTAGGACATTTATTCCTATAATGACCGTAACCCTGACACTCATGGCATCTAACAGATTTGGTTTTCTTATTGACAGCCCTAGAGTCACTCTCTTCACGATAATCTTTCACGAATTTACTGGGAATTCATTTTTCCGTTCTTGAGGTTTTCTCCTATTCCTCAACACTTTCTGAAATTTTTTAACGAAATAAACTATTTCGTCGTCCCTAAGTGTCTCAGCATTAGAAGACTCGCTATCTTCTTCTCTAATAGTGTTCATGGCTATAGATTTAACATTTTTAGATTGAGAAACGGTGACTGCAACTAAGTCCTCACTTTCTTCAATAGCGGTGACTTTAGGTCTAAACCTTTCAAGTAGGGATTTAAGGATTTTTCTAACTATCTTGGACTCGGGAATCCTTTCACCTAGGTTAAAGTTCGAATTAACTATATCATTCAGCTTCGCATAGAATTCATTGAAGGATTCATCGTCCTTCATTCTATTTCTTCAAACCTAGTGGTTAACATCTGCAATTTAGAATTTTTAACAGTTTTAGTTCCCTCGTGTGTGGTTTCTAAAATGTCTCAAACTTCTTTAGCAGTCTCACACATCGAAACTCTCCTAAACTCTTCAGCAGACACATCTATGAATAGGGCATGTAATGCTTTACTATTCCAGTTACATTCATTTAAGTTAGTTTTAGTCCATAATGAAATATCAGTGGGTGTAACTACACCATCAACAGTAGTTGAAGGTGGAGTCCATCAAATTTGAACGCTCATTCAAATACGTTCATTCAAAGATTTAAGGAAAGCTTTCATTCGAACTTTCCAATAAGCATAGTTGCTTCCATCAAAAAACGGAGGCACAGACAGTGACTGACTCATCTAGATTTTATTAAGGGTCAAGAATTGAATTAAGTCTTTGATACCAACTGAAAATAAAAAATTCAACCCAAACTACACCAAGAAGGGGGTGAATAGGTGTAAATGCAGAATTAAAAATTTATAATTAATAGCAACAAATCACTAATTAATTATCTCTAGATGATTAAGCATACAATCCGTTTATCCTATGTTTGAATACCGCAAAATACAATAACAGTAAATAAAATAATAAATAATGCACGGTATGATCATGGAGAAATCCCAACTAGGTAAAAACTCCGGGCAATTTACCAGTCAACAATCCACTATAAACGATTTATAAATTATAGTCTACCAGACTGGATGACGACACGTACTATATGATCTCCTTACTGCAATTCCAACAGCACTTCTGAATTCTGTGCTCCTGCAACACTCCCAACTGTAGTTTCCAAAACTCTCCTGGATTGTGCTCTCCTACAACAACTCCTAGCTTTGTAAAATTGTTTATCTCCTATGGATTGACGAAGAACACCGCGTTCTTCAATGACCGGAACTTCAGTCACATTTCCTTGATCTTCAGAAACTCTGACAGATATGAAGGAAGCAACAGTTTGGTATTTTGATTATGAATCTGATGTTTTCGCCACCAAAAGCCAAATCAAGATGAAGGTTGAAGGCAATTATATGAAGGTGATCTCAAAGGAATATGTTTCTCTCAATGTTCAACCTCACCAATTCACGTTCTATGGCGTTTGATTATTTATATGTAGGTTATGGAATGAATAGGTCGGACAAAAAGCTTTTAAAAAAAGAAATAAAAATTTCCTTAATAACACTGTCGTTCGAGCGAAGGGCTAGCGAAAATTGAGCGATGAAGTTTCTGTTGTTGACGCTTGAGCCAAACCTTGGCGAAAATGTAGCGAAATTCCGCACCCTTTTTTCCTTCTTTCCCATTCTCGAACTCTAGACCTAAAATATCACAATTTATACTAATTACACACTACTTCTTAACTTTTTACAACATATCAATTCTAGTTCTTTTTGTTCATAGAATGGCCAATTACATTAAATACCTAACACATTTCATCCATGTCATTTTAGAATGGACAATTACGAAGTGTGGAATATTTTTTATGACTATATTTTTTACTACCATATTGAATGGTCTCCGGTTCACCTTACCAAAGAGACCGTAGTTTTTATTTGTTGCTATAAGTTATTTCATATGAATAATAGATAATCTATCTCTTACAAAGTCAGTTTTACATTCAAATATGCAGTTTTGCATTCAAGAATGCATTTTTACTGTTGATGTGAAGAGAAATATGTAGTAGAAAAAGAAATAAAAGTTATTTATATGATTAAAAATATTATTTTATTGAAAAATGTGTGGTTCAAAATGAGTAGAAAAATAAGAATGAAAAAAATAATACGGCTCAAACAAGGGCTAAGTTGTTCTATGTTCTTCTATCTAAATGACACTTGGATTCATTCAAAAGTTACCAAGGACACTGTTAAGACTTGTCATTAATAATGATGGATATGTTATTCCTATGTATGGCGAGTTTGGGAAACACGTCTATTCTCTTTAGGTGTTGCTTCTTAATTATATATGTTGAAATCAAAATCATCATTTTTCTTTTAATTGGTGCTTCTCGCTATATGTTGCTGCCTTTCAAGCAACTTTGTTATTGAATTTAATATTCATATCGCTCATCCGAAGGAGTTAGAACTGGACATCTACAAAAATACTCACATTTTTTCTTAACACTCAACTCACTAATGTTACCTTAAAAAAAAAACACTTTTCGTGCATTGAACGGGTATGCAACTAGTACATACATACATCCCCTTTCACTTAAAAGAGTGAATGTGGAGGTTACTATTCATTTATGAGTACCTCCATTTCACACTGAAACCGGTTGAGTACTGTTCAGAAACCAGTTCATCCAAGTATCTTCTTTATATACTAGTCTTTGCCCGTGCAAATGCACGGGCTGATTTTTTTTTATAGTACTGTTAGTGTATTAAATGTGGTGGAATTTCGTGAATTATATAAATAACGTTCGCTGTGGTGGAATTTCGTGAATTATATAAATAACGTTCGCTGTGGCAGCATTGTGTGTAAAAATGTTTACCAAGTCATATTATTTTAGGATATGAAAATATGTTTACAAGTGGATAAGGACTATTAAGTTCACATATTCCAAATTAGTGAAACCTTGAGCAATAATTAACAGTATTTCAATCAACAAATCAAGGAATCAGGATGACTTTAATCTAGTAGAATATAAGCCAAAAATATGTTTCTATAATAGTTCAATAATTTAAGCAATTGGTAACAAAAACACATTTTGCAGTCATAAGTTTAAAATAGATAGTTTCAAGTTTATAAATCCAATGTTTGAACTTTAGCTATGCTTATTTTTCATTCGGATTGAATGAGTTGAATACCCACTATTACTTTCCTTTTATTGACAATAGTGTTTTATTTCAATAAAAGCATCATATTTCCAAATTGATTCGAGTCAAATAAAAGTATTGACAATAGTGTTTTATTTCAAAAAAAGGATCATATTTCCAAAATCATTCGTGTCAAATAAAGGTAAGATTTATACAGGTATTTTGAAAAATATTATTTATTTAGGTCCGATTTCTTTTTTATTTTTTTCATAAATTTGTTATAGTTTAATTTGTACTATAATAAAAACTCTAGGGAAAAAATATAAAGGATAACTACAAATTGAACTTTACAAAATCTATGGGAAAAAAAAAATTGTACCTAAATAAACAATATTTTTTATCGCCACATATATATAAAAAAAAATGTAACTCCTATGTTATGCATTGTGGTCCTTATGTCGTTGCACAAGCCAAACATGTCTGATATAATATGTTGCCTTTGTGTATTCAGCATTTGCTCTATTTCTTCTCTTGTGACATAGTTGGATGTTGGAGGAGTAGAACTTGAGGCAGTTGGAAATGAAGTATCAGCAGGCGGTTGTACGGTATAGGGCTGGTGGATTTGTTTTGGTATAGTGTTTAGCTCCCCAGCAACGATACCGTCAAGTATCTGATGGTGATTGTCTTGTAACAGTATAAATTCATGAATTATTTTACTGCTTAACTGTTGTTCTTCTTAAGCTCTATTGGAAATGCCACATATAAATGCATGGAAGTTACTTCCCATTAGATATGCTTGTTGGTCTGCGTTGATGAGTTCGACGAAATTTGTGAGGTATTGATGATTGGGATATATATTGGGTTATGGTAGCAGAATACCATTGGTCTGGAGAAAGTATGTTATAGAGATGGTTCTTATTACTCAATGTAAGAGAACTAACAAAAAAACCTTCAGCAATGAATAATGCGAGTCATGTGGTTTAATCTCAATGATTTTTTCAAAAACACAGAAACAAAAACAACTAAAAGTAAACAATTGCAATTGTTAAGTTGCTACTTATTTATCTTCCTCCTTAAAAAGAGACCCAATAGTTTTCCCATGTTATATTCTGCAAGCTAGTTCACTGAAAAGTACACCATCACTATCAGTTAATCTCATCAAATTTCCATCAAAAGGGTCTAAAGGGTTAAAAATGTTACCTAGCCACAATCCTCCATTGTGGTAGCTCTATCTAGTATATTTTAAATCACATCCCATTACAATCTACCATTCATGCCATGCATGTCGAAGGATGTAAAAAGAGAATCAAATGCTTACATGAAGGAGATGAATGAATATATGAAGGGCACAAAATGAAGAACGGCATACACACACATATGGCCATAAAGAAAGAAAGGCTAAAGAAACATGATCATACCTCTTCTGAATGAATTAGCATCCAATTTCCATCAGGTGATTCAACAAAGATTCTGTCAAAATGAGGGTATTGGCTAGAAGAAAAGACGACAAATTGCCACTAACAATTATGCATTTAATTCGACAAATTACACAACTTTAAAACTGGTTAAAGACATGGATTTACCTCTATACTACATCTAAAATGCTTCATCTTAGACTGTCACCAATCCAAAGTTGTCTTAAAAATAGTTCCATACCTTTGATTCCGTTTAACTTAGATTAAGCCCCTGTTTGTCTACCATTTTTCAAAAAATTGTTTTCTACAGTAATCAATCTCTACCACACATTCAAATAATAAAATATTCTACACTTAAATCGATAAAGTTTCTTTCAATTTCAACCACATATTTTCCAAAAAATACTATTCATTACACCATTTTCTTCTCAATAATGGTTGACAAACAGGCACTAAATAGCAAAACGAGAAATTAGGTATGTAATTTATTTAGAAAATATAAAGAAAACGGTACCTTTAGGTTAAAATTGCTAGATGAGTCGTTGAAATTGCTGAATCAAGATTGTGAAAAAATGGTTGGCCAGAATTAAAGTTGATCCCCTATTAGTTTTGTATTCATTTTTTTGGGGTGAGAATTTCTTCAGGAATCTCAAAGTATATATATGTAAAATAACTTTTTTGTTAAAATTATGTACAAATTCTTGCAGAATAGATGAATTAGCCCAGGAATTCAAGAAACGAACAACTTACTAAACTTAGATGAAAAATACGAAATGGGATATCAACCTTCACATTCTTCCTTGGATCAAACTTCCCAGTCACCAAAAGAAACTCTCAGTTACTCAATCTTGAGTCGAGATTATTTTACTTATTGTAAAATAAGTAACATTAAATACGGGCCGAGTAAATATCAATTGGTTTTGTCATTTTGTACACAGTTATTTTACCAGCCTTGCGGATTTTGTTGACTATGCGTTCTTTGCTTTCCATTTTATTTCCATTTTATCTTCACTCATTACGGGCACACTGCAATTAATGTAAATATTGGCTGTCATTTTTTTTATTTGTCATTTGGCAACAATTTGTTTACTGTTCATCTCATGTCCTCCATTTCACATTCGAACTGGTTGGGAACTGGTTTTGTACTGTTCATGTATATGTATCTCCTACTTCTTTTCCTACTTCCTTTAATTGGCACTTTATTTTTCCTCCTTTAGTTACGCTAATAATTTGACACGTAGGTTACCGTTCATTTTATTACTGTTCATTTGATTACCTTACCATCCATTTCGTGTCGGTTACTATTCAACTTATCTCGATTCCTTTAGACGTTTTGTGAAGAAAAATTTATTCCATCATCGAGAATTTCTTAACCTTCATTGCTGTTTACTGTAAGTATTTATATGTAAAAAATTATTTTAGTTTCTATTATTATATTATTTTGCATGTTTAGTATTTCATTAAATAAATACAATTGTGTTCCATGATTAAGATTTTCGTAAGTAGTTAGGTATAGTTAATTTTGTTTTTTGTATATTTAGGATGCAAATTTCATTATGTTGATCTATAAATCTTGAAAATATTTATTTTACTCCATTATGTTCTTCAGCTTGTACGACTAAATTTTGAAGCTTTGGTATTGCAGCAGAACATAAACTTTTACTGTAAGTATTTATATGTAGAAGTTATTTTTGTTCATATTATTATTACTTTTGCATGTTTAGTATTTGGTATTTCTTTAAGTAAATATAATTGTGTTTCATGTTTAAGATTTTGTAAGTAGTTAGGTATAGTTAATTTTGTTTGTGTAGATTTAATATTTCTCTATATTTCACAATAAATTTTGAAGCATATTAGGTTAACTTAATAAGTTTGTCAACATATCATTTTAGTATTATCAGTATTATTACTGGTAATACTGATATTGATTAAACACATATTCCCATGCCTTTTTTTTTTCCTTTTTTCTGAAAACAATTCTACTTATTTACATTTCACACGAATTATAAATATAATTTCATATATTAATAATTTAACCCAAAATAATTAGCAAATATTCGATGTCATACATACATAAATATCAAAATTCCTTAAAAATAATACTACATTACTTCATCAATACAATTTCTTTTTGTTCTATCTATACTATCTTCTTATACATTACAACAATTTATATGCATAATTTGTAAATATAAAATTTCATTTAAAAGTCATTTCAGATTATATTTATTATTTATTATATATAAATCCATTCAATTAATGTTTATATAAAAGTTTTATATTTTTAAAATTAAAGGCATTGGAAAATCACGTCCATGCATACACGGGAAAACTCGAATTCCCTTGCCGAGAGAAAAGGTTTTTTTCCCAAAAAACAAAAAACGATTTGAAAAATCTATCAAAACTCCCATTTGCGGGATTGGGAGCATCGAAAGAATATTTTTTCCCGCAATTGTTTAAAAAAAAAAAAACAATTCCCAGTGCGCGGACGGGGAACTGGATTTTCCCGTGCACGCACGGGGAAACCAAGTTTTCCCCGTGCGCGCACGGGGAAAACTTGGTTTCCCCGTGCGCGGACGGGGGAACCGGGTTTCCCCGTTTGCGCACGGGGAAAAATTATTCCTTAGACCTGAGGGGAAAAATTATTCCTTAGACCTGAGGGCGAAAAAGGCGACTTCTTCCACCCTATGGAGCTGACGGCTTCTCCTCCAAAATCGACCACGATACCGCCGCATAAACCACAGGATCTCCACACCACCACCATCTCCTACTCCCACTCTACAATTCCATACCAAAAAACAGCACTCTTTCCACTCACTCTCGCCAGTTTCATCTAACTATAGGGTTTCCCTTCACTCCTTCCCAAAACTCTCAGATCCGAAGAAGAAACTCCTCAGCTAACGGAAGCAGTTTTGAAGTTACAATCACGGGTTGGGTCTCCTCCATCTCGTATTAATCGACCCAGTGGTCGAATCAAAATCTCATCATTTCTAAGATTAATTTTGTGATTAGATTGGATCGATTTGGGTTTGGTTCCCAATTAATTTCATCGACAGGGGTAATTAGCATACTCAAAATTTACCATCCTTCTCTCTGTTTCTGTTTTTCTCTATTTGCTCTGTAATTCCTCTTTTTTAAGAATCAAATGAGCAGGTCCCTTTAATTTATAATGAGGCATTATATAATTGTTTGATTGGCGAATCTTTTAAGTAGAAGTATAATGCTGTCATAGTTGAAATGATGAACTTGAGCTACGTGCAAGTGAATTGTGAGTTTCGGGTTCACATTTATAGGAAATCATAGTAATTGCTGGATATGGCAATAAATGGGGTGTGAAGTGTGGAAACGGGAATTAAGTTTTTGAATTTGCATTTCTTTTCAGTTATAAATTAGCTCAATTTGGTACTGAACACTTGTCATTTGCACTGGCCATTGGCAAATGTTGATTTGTTGTGGCTTTGAAAAAAATTATTAAACCTATACAACTACCTTCCCCAGTCTGTTTCCACAACCATTCTGAAACTGCAAAATTATAAGAAGCAATATGCTGAAAAGCTTTCCAAGCTAGCCTCATTCTAAATTGTTGGTCATTTTGTGTTCCTCCCAGAAATTCCAAGAGTGCTGTATAGTTTTCTGAATCAACTACAATCAAAACATCCTTGTGATTCTGTTCAATGAAAAAACATATTTCCCTCAGATTCCAATATGAGAAAGAGCAGAGTTACTGAAATTTGGAAGCCAATGAAGGTGTTACTGAACCAGCAAAATAGTTCATTTTCTATAATAGGCATTGGTTGGTAGCTGAAATGAAAAAAGCGTATGACTACAATAGATAATTTTTTTTTAAGAACATAAGTTGTATAATTTAGGCTAGTCATTTAACCACATATGGTCTTTATCTTCTCTTTGATTGTCTTAGGGAGTAGCATCTCAGTGTTTTGAATCAAAGTTTCATAACTTTTTAGAGTGCTATAACTTTTTTGTGAATTTATCGTTTTTATTATTTGATCATAATCTAATCCAATACATTGAACACCATCATTGCTTTGATAACAAAGTAATATTTTTACATCTATGAACAATCATAAGTGCCAATTACCAAACCACAATACACCAAAACGAAGACCTATATCATGAACCTATATTAAACGTAGGCTGATTAGAATCTAGAATCTAGTAATTCACTAAGAATTTTAATGCCCAGATGATCAAATTGAACTAATTGACCAAGAAATTGAAAAGAAAATCAAGAAGTCAAACTTGTCAGTGAATAGCATTCCAACAAAGAAGCATCTAATACAGAGAAAATAGTGAATTTTCTTGAAATAACATTCATGGTTCAACAGTGAACCAAAAACACAAAAAATAATCTTTCCAAAACCATATGAGCTTATACGCAGAATTCTAAGCCAAGCACATTTTAACACACAAAGCGCCACAACTGCATACACAGACATAGAGTAAGAGCGTAGAGGACTAACTGTTAACAACTTCTATGGCGGATTTGTATTTGGTGATGACCTTAGGAGAGGTGAGATTGAACTCCCTTTCCTCTATTTCCTCATCCGATATCTTTTCAATCTTCAACAATAACTCTAACAATAAATTGAAGATAATTTGTTAAATTAATTGAAACAAAATCGTATGCAAAAAAGGAATTAAGAATCAAGGGAAAGAGAAATTGTATGAAAAAACCAAAGGGAAAGGAAAAGTGAAAAGGAAAGGGTTAAGAAATTGATCTTGGCTTTGAAGCTTATGGTCTCAAGCATGTGAGAGTAGAAACAGCCAGAAGCAGACTATAGACATATTATGCTGCTATTAATAAGAATTATGCATTCAGGCGATTACAATTTGATTGATAGCCAGAACACCAGTAGATTGGGGTAACTATTTTTTAACCATAGAACAAACAATGAAACAAATGATTTCCTCTGAAAAAGTGATTTCCACTTTAAATTAACAAATAGTTATAAAACAATTCTTTTCCACTTCAAATTAAAAAATAGTTCTAAAACAATTCCTGTATTGAACATGAATGATTAACCTCAATAGCTCCCCCAAACACTTGGAAAAACAGTGAAATATCAGAAAGATAAGTAAGAAACGTAAATCCCCTTTTAAAAGATAAAACACTAAATAGTTGATATTAAAACAAAATTGCACATGATCGTAGCCTCTTCATCGAAAAATAACTTTTTCAATTAAACAGTTGAGAAAAAGCTTCTGAATAAAATAAATGCAAAAAGAAGAAAGAAAAAGCTTCTAAATAAAATAAATGTAAAAATGAGAAACGTAAAAGGAGTATTGAAAGTTATCAAACCTTATGCATGCAGAATTGGCCATAAATAGTATCTTCTTCACAGGTATGATTACCCACGAGTGAAAGAGTCAATGAGGATGAACGAAATAATCATTGAAGCAAATATCTAAGGCAATCTTTCGCCTATAAAAAATCATTCTGTCTGCAGAAATTGATTCTATTGGATAACCTCGAACTAAACATTCTATATATTTAAGTAAAAATACTCCAAAATTTGGCCTATGAAAAAGATAGGTGAGAATAAAATTTAATTAGTATGTTAAATGTATAATTATAGTAAACAGAGAATGAAATGGTATAGTACATAGCGTATAATTTAAATACTTACCCATTATTTGCTGAAGGTTGATGCGGCATGATTTCCAACTTTATGTCTCTTTTTGTATTTTTCTTCTTCAAGGATCTGTGGGCCGTGAAGTTCGGATGCATCAGGAAGTGCGTAGTTATAGCAAATGCTGGTTTTGAATGTGCTCTAACTTGCTCCGGTGTATGATTGTTATTGCTACAGTCATATATGTATGTTTTCAATTCATCAATGTTTACACAGTATAAATACCATGTATTTCCTGGATACGAACATGGAATTAATAGGTACTTGCATCTTAACCATGGACGACCATTTATTGGTAAATTGCCATTCACATAGTCTTGTAGAATAGGTAAATTTGGTCCATCGGTTAAGGTATTTGTGTCCAGATTTTGCATTTGCACCATCATCTGACGAGTACACTCGTTTTCATAGTTGAAATCCATAATTGCATATTCTTCTGAAACGGACGTAGGATTGTTGTTTATGAATTGCCTCAACAAGTTGAACTCCAAATCAAAAATCTAATAAAAAAAATAGATGTAAATAATGTGCATTAAATATAAAATTAAATTTATTATAGTAAATCAGTTTACTTACATCAGTAGTTATAGGTTGTGTTATATCCATCATAGCTTCTATTATGCTTCTTCGGTACATATTTTTAGATCAATCATCCAACAATGCGCTGTGAAAAAAATTATAATTTAATTCGAGATGAATTAAATGAATTCAACAATGTGTAAAAGAGTGGAGTAGAATTAGAGCGGTTACCTTGGTGGATTTGTTGCTATCCAATTTGTAAGTGCTAAGTATATGTCTGTTGAGTAGTCTTCTAAAGGATAATTCATTAATGGTATTGAAGACTGTATGCTTTTCCCTTTTTGTATTTGTTGTATTCTCTGTTGTGTAGTGTCTTATGTGGGTTCAAACGTTGATGTATGCTGTACAACAGGACTTGTATGAATAG
Organism: Fraxinus americana; assembly: GCA_035079005.1. Lineage (NCBI taxonomy): Eukaryota > Viridiplantae > Streptophyta > Magnoliopsida > Lamiales > Oleaceae > Fraxinus > Fraxinus americana. Next base: position 20,739,456 of record CM068711.1, on the reverse strand, counting down.
AAGCATCTTGATGAAGAGGATTATGTTGAGGATGCATTCTAGATTGTATGATTTCGTTGTAGTCTTGTTGTAATTTTTCATGTCGTTGAAACAATTCATCTTAACGTTGAAAAATTGTTTCGTACTGACGTTGTTGTCTATCTGATTGTTGTGCCATGGTTGTTTCTAAATTATTGTGTAGATGAGATATGTCTGATACAATGGTTGTTCTCATGTTATCACATAAAGTAGACATATCTGATATCATTTGCTGCCTATGTGTGTTTAGCATTTGCTCCATCTCTCCTCTTGTAAGATAGTTGGAGCTAACATGAGTAGAGGTTGAAGTATCTGAAATGGAAGTACGGTGAATAGGTGGTATGGTATGTTGCTGATGAACTTTTTCAGGAATATTGTTTAACTGTCCTGTGAGAATCCCATGAAGTATGATATGATGGTTGTCTTCTGGCATTGAAAGAGTTGTATACCAAATTGTTTGTAATTCTTCTGCCGTGGGTTGTAGTATTATGTTTGTTTGAATCTGTAAGTGTAATAAAAATAAATAAATAATTTATTTTGATTTTTTTCATAAGTGCAGAAAGTAAGTATTTGTATATGCAAAAAGTAAGTATATGTATATGAATGTAATGATTACGTAGAATACCTCATGGGTTGACAAAAAATGTTTAATTGAATTTTCTGTTAATACTTTATGCGGCTTCCATTTGTACATCCTTGGTATGTGTATTGTTCTGCTTCTAGGCTGTCCAAATTTTCGGCCAATTCGGGGAAATGCTTCATATATCCAGTACTTACATAAATGGAAATATATATTAGATATATAAAGTTATAAATCAGTGAATAAAATTATATATAAAATAGGAAAAACAATATAATAAAAGAATAGCACCTGGAATGCAAGTGGATATCCATGTAATGAATATTTGGATTCGAGTTGTTCATTTTGATGCATTCTCCGTACCCTTTCTACATGTGATGCTTGTAAAGACCTTAGTAGAACAACATATGCTTGTCGACCCCATGGATATGCAAGGAAGGTATGAATGTTTTCAACCATAGATAAAGTTTTTTGGTCAATATATCTTCCCGTAGGTTTTAAAACACATTCTACGAACATCACTAGACCAAGTTTGAATTTATCATCTTCGTTTTGACAAAGGCGAAATGCTTCGAGATAGCATTGTCATTTTGATTCGTTAATACCATTGAAGTACCGATTTCTAAGTCGATTGTTAGTAAATTCACATTCTAAAGGTATATCATGACATGGTAATCCTGTTATAAGACAAAATTCAAGCATACTAAAGCGGGCCAGTTGATCATTTAATTTAACCCAGATTTCATTATTTTTTCCACAATTCACAAGGCGTAATATAAACTCATGAACCAGTTTACCACTAAACTGTTGTTGTTCTTCAGATCTATAAAAAACACTGCATATAAATGCATGAAAGTTACTACCCATTATCTCAGCTTGTTGTTCTTCATTGATTAACTCAAAAAAATTCCTGAGATACTGATGATTGGAATATTGAGTAATGCCAGCAGAATACCATTCGTTTGGAGGAAGGATATATTCCAAAGACATCTGTATAAAGAAATCATCAATAAATATGTTAACTTTATCATTGTTAATTAGAAAGTGGAAAAAAAGATAAAGAAAGAGAAGGAATAATTTACATGAAAACTACATTTGCCGTGGACCAATTGATTAAAATATTAAGGAAAACAGATATTGTATGAAAATGTTACATAAATGTTATAAAAGAAGTAATAAAGTGAATGAATTTATACATTAAATCATTAATTCACGTGAAATTTAGGTCCCACACAATTAATAAATAATAATTTAAATTATAAAATATTATGTGGAAAGAATGTCTACACAATTAATAAATAACTTATAGTAGAAAACAAAAGATTCTGTTTCAAATATCTCACATAATTAATGAATAATAACTTAAATTAGAAAATATTTTGTACAAAGAATTTCTACACAATTAATAAATAATTAGTTACATTACAAAACATAGAGTAATCCTCAAAAATAAAAACCAACATATCTATGTTTCATCTAATAAACATATGTTCTCAATATATATTCTTGAAGAACTAAGATATTGGTGACACTATAATCTCATTATTTAATTCCTTTGTACTGCTCAACATTAAGACTATTTAATTCCTTTGTACTGCTCAAGATTAAGACAGGGAATCTAATGTAAAAACTATAATGATAAATAAATAAGTAATCTTTATTGTTAGTTCAACTTCTCATTTTGTCGATTTTCAACTTTCAACTGCTTCATTTTAATTTGTGCATGAGTAATTAAGATCTTATCGTATATTTTTTTTTTTATTATTGTACAATTCAAAATCTTCCATAAATAAGCACTAAGTAAATTAGAAAATTAAATTAAATAAAAAATCTAATCAAATATTGTGAATAAAATTACAGTAAGTTGGTTTGCTAGATAAAATTACCTTTTTGTTGTAGCAGGAAGTTGGAATGTGAGTGTTGAATTTGTGTATTTGTAGCAGAAAGTTGGAATGTGAGTGTTGAATTTGTGTATTTGGGAAGATGAAATTATAACCTTTGCTGTCGTGTGAGTATTTGGTTGAATGTGGTTGAATGTATGAGTGGAAGTATTGGTGGTATTTGTGTGTAGGTGTGTTGGGTTAATGAAGTGGTAGGTGAGAAGTAGTTGGTGAGAAGTGGGTAGGTGGAAGTTGATGGTATTATTATTAATATTATTATATAATTTTTTTTGTATATTGATTATAGAATTTAAAATTTATTGAAAAGAATTTTGAAGGTTTGGAATATATATTTTTTCATGTAGTTTTAAAATTGGAAGTAAAATTAATATAATTGTTTATTTTTTAAAAAAAAATTTTTAGGGGGACGGAGAGTTTAAAATATATTAAATAATGTATATTTAGGCAGTATTATAAGTATTATTATAGTAGGGAGTATATATTAGTAAATTGTAGTTTTAAAATCGGAAGTTTAAAAAAAAATTTGATGTGTCCTGTGCGCGAATTCAAAAAATATTAAATAATGTATATTTAGGTAGTAGTACAATTATAGGAGTATATATTTTTTCTGAAAAAATAATATAACTGTCGTTTAAAAAAAAAACTCGAGTAAATCTCCCCGTGCACGCAAGGGGAGTTCAATACTCCCCGTGCGCGCACGGGGAGATGGACTGATTGACTACTCCCCGTGCGCGCACGGGGAGATTGACTCTCCCCGTGCACGCACGGGGAGATGGACTCTGCCGTGCGCGCACGGGAATTCAATTCAGTATCACGGTAAACTGCTTTTCCGTCCGCGAAGGAACTGAGAGTTGTTTTTTTTTTTTAAACAATTGTGGGAAAAAATATTCCGACGCTACCCGTTAATGCAAAGGGAAGGTTTGATAGATTTTTGAAGCTTTTTTTTTTTTTGAAAAAACCTTTTTTCCGCGACGGAATTCGGGTTTCTTCGTGTATGCATGCATGACATTTCCCAATGCGTTTAATTTTAAAAATATAAAACTGTTATATAAATGTTAATTGAATTCAGTATGGATTCATATATAATAAAGGATAAATATAATCTGAAATGTAATAACTTATAAAGGCACAGAAGTTCGAAAGTATATATACAGTCGTGATAGTACGTATACAAAAGAGGCTCCCCGGCCGATAACGTACCTTATAATTTCTACATTCAAGAAAAAAAAAACTCCAAAACAACCTCTTCACCTATTAGCGTCAAAAGCGATAACTTATTTTTAACTGGAAAACTTCTGCATTGAAGTTTTATACATGGCACAAGGTGAGGTTGTCTTTCTACAAAACGAAAAGTAAACTTCATTCCATTTTTGTTTTTGAGCGTAGAGAGATTGCTGCGTCACTGATTTGAGAACCTTTGTGAGCTTTCTTCTGTGGTTTCGTATCTGTTTGAACAGTGTTATCTGATCGGAAGAGAGACCTCTTTGGATTTGTTGTAGTTATTTCCTGTGTATTTCCGAACAGTTCAGTAGTTGAGCTACATGTGTTTTCTTTCGTTTTTGTGGATTTGCTGCTTATGTTTACGTCTGAGTCAGCTGAATTGCTCACAGTATTAGCCAAAGGATTTGTATCAGTTTGATTTTCAATGATTGTCCCTGAGGAGTTAAATGCAAAGATAATTTCAAAATGGGATTCAGTAGGGTTTTGCCGCTTTTGTGCCACTTTGATATAAAATAGTAAATCTTCTTCACTTTCAGTGTTCATGAAATTGTTGATGGCTGCATCTGGTTCCTGTAATAGAATAAATATGTTTGAGTAGCAAAATATGTTTGAGTAGCAAATATTTAAGTGTAAACAAAATAATATTTACGCAGGTTAGAACTCTAATTTTACCTCTTTGAAATGGATCATTATGGCATTACCAGTAGTCTGTAATAATGTTTCTGCGGCGTTTCCTATGATGCTTGCATTTAACGATCCAGATTTGTCTTGTAGGTGCACGAAAGCATTTGCTCTGAAAATGAATTATTTGAAAAATATATATTATGTAAGTTTTGAACTATGTTGTAGCATTACGTAAATATTTGGTTATATGTTGAATAGTATAAATTACCTTGGAATAGCTTTTGCATGTTCACTTTTACAGAATCGGCATTTGTGAACTTCTTCAAATTCTGCGTTCGATAATTTGTTGCAGTTATCACAAGACATGTACCAAAACTTTTGATTTGTTGAAGTGATCTTCCAACTTGCCTTTACCCAATAGAACTTTTTCTGTAAAAAAATGAAAATATTAATGTTTGAGTAGGTGTCAAAAACAGTAATGTGTAATTATAAAATATAGAACTATATTAAATGAAATGGGTTAGAAACTACCTCTGGATGGACTCTCAGTAACTCAGCAATTGGTGTGAATTCCTCATCGGTTGGAGGTAATACTTTCAAATGGCCGACAGAAATGTAATGCTTATTTTGTGTAAGTGTGTCAAGAACTTCTTTATTAGTTTCAACCCTGTAACAAGTGAATATAAATGTAGTTATAAAAATCATAACTGTGTAATTTGTATTTATGTTTTTTTGTTATTTTAAGTACCAGTTTTTGTAGTCTGCAATGGCCGGCACGTCAGAATTGATGAAGAAGGTACTATTGGCTTTGGTTGATAAAGTAATACCTGTAAAAGCGAAGAAAAAATATTCAGTAAATCAGTGAGTAATTTTCTAAATACTGTAAATGAATTTGGACGAGGAAAACTTTGGATTAGTATTTATACCATTGAACGAAGAGACTTTAAGGTTAGTAGCCCATATAACTGGTCTGTTGGCCAAGTTTGCAGTAATCGTAACACATTCTCGTTCAACAAAACTGTCCCATAGGGTTAACATCATAGTTTGAAATTCTTTATCTATTAACGTGATATCTTGAAGAGTAGCTTCTGTACCAAAATGGGTTTGGATGATTCTTTTCTGTCTAACATCTACAGCTACAGCTACAACACCTGTAAAAAAAAAAATTTTATAATTTCATTTATTTGGTATGTAATATATTTGAAAAACATATTTATAACGGTAAAATATTTGATAGAAATTTTACTGATGTTACTGTTTTTATCCATATGTTGTTCTAACTCATGAAATGGAGTAAGTTGGTATTGTAAGAAAATGAAGTTCAAGTTGTTCTCGTGCAATTCTTCAATTTTTGTCCTCCCTGTTATTGTCCATATTTTTTCATCAGGCGAAGTTTTAAACTGACTTCTGTTCTCTTTTACGGTTGCATTTGAAATAATGTATGTTTTCCCAAATTGGAGCTGATCATTAAGCGCAGTAATGTTTGTATCATACAACGTAGCTGTAATCTCGTTACCCTATATAACAAAAAATATGGAAGTGTTTACAAAGTATACATGCATATTAATTAAAACTAAAAAGTCATGTAACTGTTATAACTTATGTACCTCCAAATCCATAAGAACAACAGTTTGGTATCTAGTACTGGAATTACGAGCAGTCTTTGGTGATTGCTTTCCGGTGATGACCACTTTTGCGGACCAATTGGTTTCAGAAATTGCAATTTGCGGAATAAGTTTATAGTGTGTAGCCATGTTTGAGAGAGGTGTAATATATGCTTTTTGTTTGATGTTTCAACTCTGAAGTATAAAGTGAGTATTTATAGAAGATATAGAAAATTGAATAGATATTTTGATGTAAATAAATAATTTATTAATTCGAGTATGTAATAAGTTTAAAAGTTTTTGAGATTAAGTTGATAAAGATAAAATTTTCAAGTTTCAATGTAACTACGTGTCGGAAGAAATACGTATTTGAAAAAGATGAGTTGTAAATGTTATCCATTTAGTAGAAAACACATGTCCCTAGATATTTAGTAAAATAAGAAATATATGGGCGGGTAATAAAGTGTTGTACATTTGATTACTTATTTTATTTGATTAGAAAGAAAAATTGTCATGAGAAAGAGATATGCAAAAATTTAAGTATATATAATATCTTAATAAAAAAATTAAATTATTCAATTTTTTTTCCTACTTTATTGTGACAAATAAGAACTTATTTACCAAAGAATGAATTTGGTAGGAATAGAATTAGGTTGATAGAAAAAGTAATTACAATAAAATTAGAACTACATAGTTTATACTATTTAAAGTAAATTGTAACAGTTATTATATAAAAAAGAAATATTTAACAAAAGAAAAAGGGGAAAAAATATTAACATGTACCTTGTGGTGAAGCTGCAAAGTTAAGAACTCAATCTATCCGTTTGTTACATCTGTATATAAAAAATCAGAAAATATAAAATACGAAGGTAGTGGAACGAAATGTAATGGCTAAAAATAAACAGTAAATAATAGGAGTATGAAAATATAAAAATAAAATTTTTGATGTACCTGGTAAACCTGTAATAGGCGAATGATGTTTTTTATTAATGTACTTTCAAAGAATTTCCTTATATACTATATTTTTGGTGCATGTCATATGCAACTTTTCACTAATTGATGGGTTAAGTAGAACTTTTAAACACTTGCTTGTTTTAGCTCTTAATAAGGCTACATAAAGTTGTCCATGACAAAAAACTGGTTCAGGAAGATATAAACCAACAAAATCAAGTGTTTGTCCTTGTGCTTTATTTATCGTCATTGCAAAACATGGTCGAATTGGAAATTGAGTTCTTTTAAATGGAATTGAAGTATGATCACTTTGAAGTGGTATAAAAGGAATTCTTGGTAAAAATACATATTTGCCACAATATTCGCCATATGTAATTTCAGCAAGAATTACATTTTTTTTAAATGTTCGACAAGTAAGTCGTGTTCCATTGCATAGTCCTTCGGAAGGATTAATATTTCGTAACAATATTACAGGACAGTTCACTTTAAGATTCAATTCATGTGGTGGAATACCATTTGAAGTTAAACTATTTAAAAATCTTCTTGCAAGTTATGTTCTGATTGATCGATTGCTTCATCGAAACTATAGTACGTAAAAATTTCTCCAGGGATTTGTTCCAATAAGATTTTATTAATATGATCAACACAATCATTTCGAGGCGTAAGAATAACTCGATTTGTCATTGTATGTAAATTGTCAGCATATTTTTCTATATTTGGAAAAACGTTATGGATTAAAAGTTTTAAAGATGTTATTTCATCTTGGAATGGTATAATTATTTCATTTGGAAGTTGAATGCAATTACAAGAATGCTGTTGTTCGGTTCCATTTCCAATTCTTAATAAGTAATCACAAAAAGTAGGAGATTGGGATTGAGCCTAAGATCAATATTGGAGAAGCACAAATTGTTGTACAAAATGTTGCTGCCTTTGAAATTTTTCGTGTGCGCACGGATAATTTTTCTGTGCGCGGACGGAGAGGCACGAAGAGTCTTTCCGACTTAAATTTTTCCATTTTTCTCTTATGTTATTAAAAAAAAAATAGATGTTAAAATGAATAAGTATTTTTTAAGATAATTTTCTATACTTTTTTGTTTTTTATTTAATAATTATAATTATATATATATTCTTAAATTAGATTTTAGCTACATAAACTTAACATGTATACTACATACGAAAATAACCATGTATGAACTTTGGCTATTTTAAAAAGAACCATATATTAAACTTGGCTATTTTAAAAAGAAACTATATATCAACATTACATGAGCCTTGGGACAAAATGGCTTCTACAAAAACTAAACATATACCAGCTTACAACATTTATTCATTGGGTCAGAAGGCGCAAAAGATACTGCCCAATTTCTTATATGCATAGGCAATTTGTTTTCTTTGTATAAAACTGATTGCCTATCGTTACAAAACATATAATTATAATAAAAAAAAACTACCATTCATGTTGCCAGACGATATTGACCTGATCATTTTCTTTTCTTCTTATTTATCTCGGTGATAGATTCTTGAGATCTTTTTGTTCTAACTGGAGATATATTTTTATCCTTTGAAGACTGCTTGAATTGGTCGCTATGTTCCGCATGCTCGTCACGAAGCCGATCATCAGCTGTGGTTGAAATATTGCCATCACTGATTGATGTGACAATTTCAAATCGGTATTCAGGTGGGGAATGGCGTTTCTCCGACACTTTAAGATAAAACAATACTTCCATTTCGCTTTCCAGCTTCAAGATGTTGTTCAATTCTGGAACTGGTGTCTGCAAATGAAATATATATTATATCGTATAAAAAATAGGTTTAATTTTGTTGTGAAAATAATATTTGAAAATTTGAGGCACGAAAGTTTTACTTCGGGAGAATAATTCATTAATACATCAGCGTTTGTTTCCAGCAATTTTTCTGCGGCATGTCCTATGATGCTTGCGTCCAATGATCCTGTCTTGTCCTCAAGAGAAATCAAAGCATTCGCTCTGCGAGAAAAAAAGACTGTAGTTAGGAATATATATTTATTCAAATTATTATTAAAATTAAAACATTTAAATACAAATAGATTACCTTGGGACAGCTTTTGCCCGTTCACATTTGCAAAATCTACATTTGTGTATTTCTGCGAAATTTGCATTGGATGTTTTTTTACAATTACTACAAGACATGTACCAAAATGTCAGTTTTTTTGTGTTGATTTTCCACGTTGCACTGACCCAGTAAAATTTTTCCTGCCAATATGTAAAAGTGTATATAATTAAATCAAAAAATCCTATGAATAAAAAAAAAAAAAAAAAAAAATATATATATATATGTATATATATATATATATATATATATATATATATATATATATATATATATATATATATAAAATGCGTATATAGATATATAAATATTACTTCTAGATATATCCCCAACAAATCAGCTATTTTCGTAAATTTATTTGGAGGTGTAAATTTAGGCGGGTCAAACGGTTTATTTGTTATGATTTTATCTAGTTGTTCTGCATTCGTTTCCACCCTGCGAAAACAAGTACATGTTCAGTTTCGTAAAATTTACAGAAATATATATTTATGCTGAAGAAAGTTAGATATAATACAATACCAATTTTTATATTCAGCAACAACAAGTAAATCGGCGTCAATGAAGAAAGTGCTGCTGACTTTAGTAGAAAGATTGATGCCTGATTGATGAATTTGAACATTTAGATCGTAATTTTTATTTAAAAGTGAATAAAAAAAACTAAAATATGGATGATAAGACTTACCGTTAAAGGAAGAAACTTTAAGATTTGTGGCCCATATTATAGGTTTATTTGCAATATTTTGGAGTATTTTATTACCTTCTTCATCCACGAAGGTATCCCATAACGTTAGTACGACAGTACGGAATTTACTGTCAATTAAGACAATATCTTGTAAAAAAGTTTCTGTACCAAACCTCGTTTGAATGAGACGTTTCTGACGTATATCTATGGCTGCACCAATCACACCTATAAAAGGAACGAAGTTATTTACATATTTTTAATATATAATGTATATGTGCATGTGGAAGAAGACAATATTAAATTGGAAACTTACTTATGCTCGTATTTTTGTCTAGGTGTTCCTGTAACTCATTAAATGAAGTGAGCTCATAGGTTGAGAACAAAAAATTTAAATGGATCTCATGCACTTCTTCAATTTTTGTTCTTCCAGATATAGTCCAAATTTTTTCTCCTGGCGAACTTTGGAATTCACTCTTGATATCTTTGACGGTTGCATTTGAGACAATATATGTCTTTCCCAGTTTGAGCTGATCATCTAATGCAGTAATATTTGCGTCGTACATTGTAGCTATAACTTTATTTCCCTGTTTAGTTGTGGAGAAAGATATAAATATATATGAATATATTTATTTTATTAATAGAAGATATAATATATATAATAATAATAAAAAAAATTTATGCACTGAATAGTATAATTATACTTGTAAATCCATGAAAGTAAGATTCTGATAACGACTATTTGAATTTCGGGCTGTTTTAGGAGGTTGCTTCCCTGAAACTATAATTTTGGCTGACCAATTGCTCTCTGAAGCAGAGATTTGTGGAATGAATTTATAAGACTGAGCCATCACTGAAATGTGGGGAAAAAAAGTTAGCAAAAACAGAAAAAAAAAAAAAAAGGAAGGCAGGCAGGAGAAAATAAAGACCAAGTTTTCCTGTAAAGTAATTATACCCGAAGTAGTAAATCACGTAGAGGTTGGGTCAATGTTAAGATTTTAAGTGCTGTATTTTTTTCTAAGGTAAACCTGTTGAGGTAGACTATATTTATAGCAACTGAATAGTAAAATATCTAGTCCATTTACAAAATATCTACTGTGGGAAATGGAATTAATGATGAACAATTGGTGATTTGGTACAATATCTATTGGGGAAATGGAATTCGAGTAATTTCTGGAAAATATCTATTTTGGCAATGAAATTTGGATAATTTGTATCCAAGGATTGTAAAATTGCATCCAGGTGTTGTAAAATATCTCTGCTTCTCATGTGGAAAAATCCAGATACAAGTCGGTAGTCAATTTAGTTACAATTAAATAATCTGGCTGAATTAAACTATAATCAGTTGGAAACTATTTTGATGTTTGTTAACGTTGCAACGATTTCGTTGGTTTATGAAACTATCGATTCTTGAAAAGAAGGATATCTAAGGAATGTGTATTATGCCGCATCAATTTTTTTTATTGAAGTTTTCTTTATCTTGCCAAAAACTCTAGCATTGCAGGAGGCGAAGCCATTTTGAAGGCAGTCACAATAAGGAAAAATGTCTCATACCATCTCACATATAAAAGCAGAAGGTTTGTTTTGTGTCGTGTAAATCTTTCATAGAATAAAGATGAAAGCCTATAATAAAAAAATCCATAGAATAAATTAAACAAATTTGTTCCACTGATGGAAAAGGCAATTGAGGAGGAATAATCTTTAAAATTACATAATGCGCAAAAAAAATGTGAACAAATAAATATTTAATTGCATAAACAAAAATATGGAAGGAAGGACAAAAAGTGAACTCGAAACTAATTTTGTGGTTCTCAACGTCGTAAACATTTCGACAGTTTATCAAACTATCAGTTCTTCAAAGCAAAGATATCCAAGGGATGTTTGTTATGCTTCACAACAATTTTTTTTTTTTTTTGAAGAGCTATATTTCATTTGCTTTATCTCGCCAAAAGCGCTAGCATTGTAGAAGATGAATTCCAGTAAATTCAATCAGAGAAAGATGAATAGTAATGACAATTTGATAAAGCTCGCAAGCTGCAATGAAGAAATAAACCATCATTAGATTGAATGGAAAGAGTATTAAAAAGGCGACTGAAAACTAATATCACAAAGCAATGAACATAGGTACTCATTAACATAGATCCAAAACCCGATGAACATAGGTACAATAAGATGAAAGCGAGTAGAAAAAGTCGCAAAGACGAAATAGCTGTTGAACATTATGTTTAAAGATATATCAAAGGTAAACATTAAAAAAAATTGTAAAATAATTATAACTAATGTTTATTAATAATAATAAGATGAAAAAAATAGGGATATTGCAGATTGAATTTTATATTTGAGTGTTTAAGTGTTCCCTTATTGTTCGTTGAACAAAATTTTTTTTTTCTGTAATAGTAGTCATGTGCAAAAACATATTAACTAATTCGAACATATTTATTTTTATTGGTAGGGTCATGGGCAAAAAAATAGACAAAGTATAGTAAAATGATAGGAATATGGAAAAAGAACAAAAATAAAATATGTAGTGCAAATTTGTTGCGAAGGCATATCAAACGGTATCACAACACGAAATTGTTAAAACAATTATGAGTAAGTGATTAAAAAAAATTACAAAGCTCTCAATTTAAATTTGATATTCAAACGTTTTATTCTTTCCTTACCTCTTTCGGAAAACTTTCTATAACAAAGAGTGATGTGAGAAGCCATATTAATTATTACGGACTTTATGTTTATATTGGTAAACAAAATGAACATAGGCTGGGTCTACCAACCCAAACGCCAAAGCCAACCCTAAGTATTTTAACAAGAAAAACCTCCATTCTCCAAAGCCTAGATATAATTTACTCTCTATATGGAAACACAAATAACAAACAACAAATATTTTCCGAAATAAATCAAGACAGTAAAGTTCAAATAAAACCCATTTCATTTATAATTTTACCATAAGAAATGGAGTACGTACAGTGAGGTCTTGAGCGACATTTTTGAACTCTTCCTTGGCTTTTTTTTATAGCCAAAAGCTTCCAGCTTTTATGCTTTTTACTTTCACCAGTGCCTTCTCCATTGTATTTTTTCCCTTTCGGTCGCTCGCACCCAAGATGAAGAAGCTGTGTGCTTTTGGCATTTAATGGCATCCACGGTGCAGGCTGCTTGCTTGGCCTCGGTCCTCAGGGTTGGAGAGTCATCCCTGACTTTGCACACGGTCCACCGAACCACTACAACAGATTCGCACTTTCCACTTCGCAGGCGCTGCGCAGCTGCTGCTTCTGCTTCGAATGGAAATGGAACGGTTTCAAATTATGTTGGATACTTGGATTGGATTTGGAGTTTGGGTTGTTGATTTTGGCTGGGGGAAATACATGGACGGATCCTTGATGATTTCCTCTATTGGGCCTAATGTTTTTAAACAAAAAGAGGCCTGCCCATCCTGAGTCCTAATCTGGTCATCGCCATCAGCCCAAAGAAAAAAAAGGAAAACTGGAACTGGTCTTCTTCTCCTTTTTGGTCCTTCCGTCTCTGCAACTGCCTCCGCCTGCCACCAACACTGTACCCGGCGGGAACTGAACATCCCGGCGGATCCAGCATGGGTGGCCACGGGTGCTCGCCAGGTGCTGGATCCACCCCTGGGCTGAGAAAAAAAAAGACAAATCATATTAGATTATTAAACAATTAAAAAGATCATCAGCCTAAGTAAACATATACATGGAAATCTAAATTTCTTAAAACAGAGCAAAAACCTTTATGAAGCAGTTGATAGTTGATTCAATTCGATAACGAACAAGTTGAACGATAAAAAATATTCATAAAGAATGTAGGTCTACGAATGTACAAATGAAAGGATTTCTTTGTATACAATATTTTTAGTACATGTGGTATGCAAAGTATCACTGTTGAATGGTTTAAGTAAGACTTTGATAGATGTACTTGTTTTTGCTCTAGATAAGGCTACATAAAGCTGACCATGACAAAAAATTGATTCTGGAAGATATAAACCAACAAAGTCAAGTGTTTGACCCTGTGCTTTGTTAATTGTCATTGCAAAACATGGCCTAATTGGGAATTGAGTTCTTTTAAATGGAATTGAATTTTGATCGCTCTTAAGAGGTATAAAGGGAATCCTTGGCAAAAAAACATGCTTTCCACAATATTCACCAGTAGTAATTTCAAAGAAGAATTATGTTTTTCTCAAATTTGCGACAAGTAAGACGTGTTCCGTTGCATAACCCTTCAGATGGATTAATATTGCGTAATAACATTACAGGACAGTTTACTTTAAGCTTCAATTCATGTGGTGGAATACCATTTGAGGACAAACTATTTAGAAAATCTTCTTGCAAGGGTTGTTCTGATTTGTCAATTGATTCATCAAAACTATAGTAAGTATAAAAGTCACCAGGAATAGTTTCAAGCAATATGTTGTTAATATGATCAACACATTCGTTTGTAGCTGTAAGAATAACTCGATTTGACATCAGATGTAAATTATCAGCATATGATTTTATATTTGGGAAAACATGATGTATTAGAATTTTTAAGGATGTAATTTCATCTTCAAATGGTAAAATTATATTATTTGGGAGTTTAATACATTTACAAGAATGTTCATGCTCTGTTCCATTTTCAATTCTAAGTAAGTAATCGCAAAATTCGGGATCAAATTTTGCCCTCATATTCTCAACTAATGGCAAATGTAAAAAAAAAAGGCCACAGATGGGAAAATACCAATGAAGCTCTCATTATGTCTTCTTTTTTTCCTTTTTGTACAACTGGTAGAACCTGACGAAAATCCCCTCCAAAGACTATAACTTTACCGCCAAAAGGCAAATTAGAATCTGTAATATCTCTGAGCATTTTATCTACGGCTTCAATGGCACAACGATTTACCATGGTTGCTTCATCCCAAATTATTAATCTAGACATTTTAAATAAAGTTCCTAAAGGAGATTGCTTACTAACAGAACAACAAATTTCACCAGCTTGTGTCTAAAGGAATTTTAAATCTTGAATGAGTCGTTCTACCTCCGTAAGAGAGATGCGAGATACTCCGGAAGACGCAGCTTGCTAAAGCAATTAAATTTTTAGAACGCACGCTCGCAAGGAGCGCTTTATATAAAAAGTTTTACCTGTTCCACCTGGACCATCGACAAAAAAAGCACCACTTGATTCCAAGTTTATTCTTTTCATAATTGTATCATAAGCAAATTGTTGTTTGTCATTTAAAGTTATTGTATTAACATTGTCATTTTAAACAATCAAATCACTTGTCTCTTCTGCAATCATTCTTTTTAACCGTTCATTTTCGTCTATATTTACATTGAATGATACAATTTCAAAGTCGTTAATATTTTTGCCCAACGGTTCTAAAATAGAGCTGAGATCATGTAGCCCCCGTACTTCGGCAGCGTCAATGGATATATTTTCATGCACGTAATCACCAATCATGTAAGCTTTGAATTTATCCCACAATAATTTTGGATTAGTAGGATTGCAAAGCAGAAGAATTGTGGCAAATAAACGTCTTAAAGAAAATGGCATTTTATAAAGAATAGCTTCAGATAAACATTGTTCACAATGATTATCTCCACTTAATAGACCATATAGAAATGCAGCTTCTCTATAAGTTGTAGTAGTTACCCCATTTGAAGTTCGTAAGGATTGAAATGATGTTGGCCCGCGAATATGATTAAGAAGAATGCGAAGAAAATAACGTTCGCCTTCAGAAGGATTTGCTGTGACAATTCGGCCTACAACAATTTGTTTCTTTCTTAAAGTCCAAATCTTTGTATGTGTATTCCAAACAAAATGTGTAGGGAAATCTCGATATAATAATGTTCGAGCAAATTCATTAATTTCATTGATTCGAAAAAATTCAGTTAACATTATTCGTCTCATATTTTCATTGTTAACAATGGCAGCTAAATCATCGTTCCCATTGTACGTTATTTGGTGTTGGTCTTCGAGATGCAACTGTAAAGAATAGACAGTAGGACAAATTTCGGCCAAATTGAAAGAAAAAATTCGCCACATAGCTTCAGGTGGAGATATCCATCTGGCAGATTGATAAGCAGAGATTTCGTCAATTTCTTTTTCTTGTTCATTTGGGTTAATTAAAAAATTAATACGATCATGTCATTTGTATACATATTTATACAAATATTTTACGGCTTTGATAGAAGAACATACTTCAACATTTATATGACAGTCATATTTTGCACTTAAATAAGGATTATATGGTACAACCCATTGGTTGTCTAACATCTGACCTCTAACTTTAATATAAATACCAGTATCACGACGCCTATACAATGGGTAAGAATTATGACCAAATATAGTAGTGCTACAATAATCTCGAGGATATTTATTTTTACAACCTTTATTTAGCTCCATACATACATTGGTTGGATTTAGATTTCCACAAGGACCATGCATATTATGTTTAACAATAACAGAATGCAAATGCGAGAATGTGGTTTTGTCAGGAATTTCACACGACACAATTTTATCAACATTTTCAGCACATGAAACTTTATGGTTACGGTTAAAAATTAATAATAGATGTGCATGTGGAAGACCTCTTTTTTGAAATTCAACAACAGATATATGAGCAATAACAGGACCTAAAATATGTTTTTTGTATAAATCATCTTTTAGTTCTTCCAATTTTGCTCTAAATATGCGAACGATTAAATCCGGTCGATTTTGGATTTCGTCATTATGCCTTAGTTTTTGCTTAATCTCGGGCCAATTGGGGTTACATGTTATAGGTAAAAATATATCTGGTTTTCCATAACGTTGTACAATGGCCATTGCATCCATATATCGTCGCAACATATCTCGAGGCCCACATGTAAATGATTGAGGTAAAACAAATTTTCTTCCAATTTTGTACCCTCTTGTTTCTCCGTTTTGAACACTGTCTACAACACCTTGATAAAGTTCAGCACGTATCTGTTTTTGATTATTACGAAAATAGTCTAATCTAGTGGTTTCAATTTTAACATACATATCCACAACATATTGTTGAAACAATCTACCACTATGAAGCAATATAGACTTACCTGAACATCTGATTTGTAACTTGTATGAATAGTATTCTCGACAAGAAACATGAGATCGATGCTTAGCTCCATTGAGTACTATATGATGAGAAGCCAAATTTAGTATTGATTTATAATATTTATATGCGCATAATTAGGGAATATATAAAAACAGATATATATATATATATATATATATATATATATATATATATATATATATATATATATATATATATAAACCTTGAACTTCTTTTTCGATAATTTCAGATGCAGACGTAATTGTGGTAGCAAAAGTTGCTAAAGTGGGCAAATTTGTACTTTGATTTGTGCATCGATCAATACCTTCATGCCAACCGGGTTCTTCATACGGAAAAAGTAAAGGGTATTGCAAAGGATCATAACAACCATAATAATAATGAATCTTATGAGAATCACCAGAATGTCCATATATAGTAATGTCACGAACGTTAGCATTGACATTTTTATCATCCTCGAGCCATACAGCAGCTACTTGAGACGTTGTGGGTGTATTGAAGACTCTTTGATCAAGGCCTGGGTGACATCTTATATGTATTTGGTAGTTTTGTAAGTTTGTTATATCACTCAAAGATCTAAAAAATCGGCAATATGGATTTATTTGGAGAATTTCAATTAAGCTCATCAAGGTAGATTCAACAAAACCATCTAAAATTTTCATACGATTTGAAAGTTCATTATCTGTATCATAAAAATATAATTGCATATAACAAGGTCTATTATTTTTAGGTATAAGTTCGTTTACATAATGATATACTTGACCTTGAACTCTAAATGTATATATACCTTTATATGATTTGAACAATTCTTTGTCATACTTTACACCAAATGAAGTAAATGCAAAATGGTTATTATATCCCCTTACCAATTTTTTAAACTCTAAACATGTTGGTTCTGTAGAGGTAAACAAGTTAAATAATATAGGTGGTGAATCAGAAATAAAAAGTTTAATTTTTCCATCAGAGCAACAAAATCCTTTACTTTCTCTATAAAATTTTTTTGCGCCACAATGTTTACAATAAGTACATATTGGTAATACATACGGAGTAATTGGGATATCCAATAGGGGCAAATCTCCTTGTAATTCAACATTGGAAACGTTGGTAGTAAAATCATTCGAAGTAGAAGATTCATAATTATTTATTGTAGATTTCGACGACGCACCTAAATAATTATTTATAGGTAAAATAGGATTAGCTATTCTTTTTCGATGATCTATGGATCCAGTTTGAAGCCGCTGCCGACGATCCTTATGTCTTTGATTTTCTTGTTGTCGAATGAAAGTATTATATGATTCAGCTGTAGTTTTAGGATGACGAATAGTAGGCTTTCCAGACATGGTTAAAGTACCTATAAAAATAATAAAAAAAAGTTCAAGTTGTCAGTAAAAAGTATAAAATGAAACGAAGTAAAATAGCAAAAAAGATAATAGATGTCCCATGTTTCTTTTTCATATATAACAGGAACACAAAGACAACAGGGGAACAAGATTAAGAACATAGTCATAGGCAACCTTACAACCTTAAAAAGAATTTGAGCGAGAGGAAAAGAAACCGTGAATTCTTATGTCTCTTCACTATCTATAAAGGAGCATTAATTAAATTGGTTGGAATAGGAAAAGTTAAGAAGAAAAGATTTGGAAAAAATGCTGCAGAAATTATGGAAGAGACATTTAACTAATATTTTAATTTTTTTATATATAATAATACTAATTGCCTAATAGTATTCTAAATATTATGGAGACTAATATTTTTCACGCAAACATTTTAAAAGTAACGTAAATCAAGTTACTATTATCCACACACCAAATGCGCATTATTTTTGTGTTATGTCGACTCATGCAATAGGAAGTGTAGGCGCAGGAAAATGTATAACCAAACAAAACACATAGTAAAGAAACGATATCAAATTTTGAACGTGAGGAAAACAAAGGAGGCAAAAATATAAAATGAAATAAAGTATTGATTACATAAGAACAAAAGAAATCCCGCAGGGGTAAATAAAATATGGAAGGGTTATCGCACATATAATGATAATAAATCGACATTTTATATATATGAAGCAGTATTAATGAAATTGATTGAAATACGAAAAGTTAAGACAAGATTTTAAAAAGATGCTGAAGAAATTAAATAGAATATGGAAGAGACATTTAACCAATATTGTAAGTTTTTTATATAATAATAATAATAATAATAATAATAATAATAATAATAATAATAATAATAATAATAATTTCCTAATAGTATTGTAAATATTATATTACGGTGACTAATTTTTTTCGCGCAAACAGTTTCAAAGTAACTTAAATCAAGTTACTATTATCCACACACCAAATGCGCATTATTTTTGTATTATGTCGAGCTATGACGGTGGGAATGTAGGCGTGGGAAAATGTGTAACTAAAGAAAACAAATAGTAAAGAAACGACATAAAATTTTGAAAATGAGGAAAACGAAGGAGGCAAAAATGAAATCAAATAAAGTACTTGATTACGTAAGACCCAAAGAAATCCCGCAAGGGTAAATAAACTATGGAAGGGTTATCTCGCTCATATAATGATAAATAAGTCGACATTTTATATAGTTTTGCCTAATAAAATTTCAGATTCTACAGGACGATGTTTAAATTTTTTTCCTTTCTTAAACATACACTAATTATGAAGAAAAAGAAAAATAGATTTTTTATCAAGTAATAATCATTCTCAAAAAAAATTGTATTTTGAGGTTAAACAAACAAAGTATTGGAAAACAAAATCTTAAATCGGCATATGTTATTATTATTTGAAAGGGGGTTATTTGTTTTCAACAAAATAGTGCCTCGAATCCTCATGGCAAGAATAATATAATAAATAATGAATAAGCTCATAAATAATATAAATTTGAGAATTGAATTCATTGAATGAATGAATGAAATAAGAAAACGTACAATTTGATAAAAAATAGATATTTATCAAGACAGGTCACGGAAAAAATAAGTTGGTTATCAAGTGTAAACCAGTACGAATGCGAAAATAAAGGAGGCAAAAATGGAAAACAAAATCTTAAATCGGCATATGTTATTATTATTTGAAAGGGGGTTATTTGTTTTCAACAAAATAGTGACTTTGAATTTCCGCGGCAAGAATAAATTTGAGAATTGAAGTTACTGAATGAATGAATGAAATAAGAGAACGTACAATTTGATAAAAAATAGATATTTTTCAGGTCAGGGAAAAAGTAAGTTGGTTATCAAGTGTAAACCAGTACGAATGCGAAAATATAGGAGGTAAAAATGAAATAGTTGAGTAGATGAGTTATAAAGGATAAACATTTAAGGAGGCAAAAATGAAATAGAATGAAATAGTTGAGTAGATAAGTTATAAAGTATAAACATTTAAGTCGTTAACGCAACTATTGATAAAATGCAACCTAAAGGGAACTATAAACACTGTTTATATGCTACCATCAACGAGGAAGCAATACCGTTTTATTCCAGTAAAACGAAGGGGGAAAAAATCAAGAGGTGATTGATAGATTGATACTGTATAATAAATATTATATTAATCAAAAAAAAAAAAAGTTGAAAACAAATTCAAAATCGAAGAAAAACAAAATACAAATTATAGAGCCCTCAATTTTGTTAATAAATAATAAAATAAAAAATGTAGGGAATGTAAATTTATATTTTTCAAAACGACAAAGTACATATATCACTACTCTATTATAACTATATATTTATATATAGAACTAAAAAAATGGAAATAAGATTTTATGTTGAAAATGTAACATATTGAATATATTGTAGGTGTAAATTTGGTAAATGAATTAAGAATATTTGGTAGGTGAAATGAGAATATTATTTAGCCGTTTGTACAATTAATAAGTTTATGTTCAAAATGTAATAAATTTAATGTATTGTATTTGTAAATTTGGTAAACGGGAAAAAATTTGTTGTTCCTGTTAACGGAAAAAAACACTTTAAAAAAGGGAAAAATATACCTTACACAAACGGAGAGTAATTCGTACCCACACAAACCTCTCCGTGCGCGCACGGAGGAATGGCTCCGGGCTGCACGGAGAGTAACTCTCCGTGCAGCACGGCGGGTAACTCTCCATGCGCATGGAGAGTTACCGACCGTGCTGCACGGAGAGCTAACCTGTGCACCTCGGACTAACTTTCCGTGCACGAACGGAGAGTGAACAGTGCGAGGGATAATTTCAAATTTTTTTGATTTTGTATCTAAAAAAAAAAAATATGATACCAAAATCATCCAACAACATATAGGTAGGGAATTCAGATATTGACGATCTTTGCTTCAACAACATTTCAGTAGTAATATAAACATTTAAGGCACTAACTCAAATATTTACGAAATCAAATCGAAAGAAAAATATGACAAAGAATGCATAGCCAGAAACTACAATTAATGAACTGACTTTATGAAAATTTAAAATTTGCAGGACTTCTTGCACTTTGGTTATCAATAAAGAATTAGTGTCATCCTATTTCCTTAATTTCTTTTTACATTGCAACTTACAAACGTGCTGTTACATAACCCCATGTATCACATAACTATAATCACTAATTTTCATTAAGAAAAATGAACATTGATTGCAGTAATATCCCAATTAACATAGGTAAAAGAGTAATTCTACTTACTTCGATGCACGGGTATTTACACCGGAGTTTTTTTCCCGAGAAGGTAGAGCGGAGATCTTCTTCTTGGCGCGACGGACCTCAAGATGGTTAGTCTAGAACTAAATCAGCTACAGACCAGTCGAGAAATTTTTTTTTTTTTTGTTAAATCTTTTCTTTGAGAAAGAGGAAACTGTGTAGAAAATGTATTTGCATGCATGTATATATAGGGCAGAAAATGTAACTCGGCAACTTTATTTTTTTTTGGATTTTGTGTGTTTTTTATTGACTAATAATATGTTAGTCGGTCATAAAATATCAACAGAAAATACGGCGGGAAATGTAAGTTGGCTACAAATGAAAGTAAGTCGGTTAATAAAGTCGGCCACAAATGATAACCTGAAACCAGTTTAAGTGTGAAAACAAGGGTGCAAAAATGAACAGTAACTTTGCTATCCCCTCTTTTAATAGAGTAGTGATACTTTTTACCTTTCTCTATCCCTATTCCCTAATCTCTATCTCTAACGCTTCGATTCTCTGTTCAAAACAGTTAAAATCCTCCGATTTGGACTATAAAAACAAGTGAGGATTTTGTAGATGGAGAGAAAAATGCGTGGGGTGTAGTAGCCATTTGCTTTTTCCTCAACCTTGATTTCACTCACTCTCTCACTCACAACAATAAATCCCAGATAATCTGCAGAATTCAAACATATGCCTGTAAGTATAATTCTCACGCCTTCAATTTCTTCCTCTTGCGTATGTTTCTTTCGATTTTTTTTGTTGTACTGTTGAATTAGTTATTTTTTCCATTCTTTTGTTTGATCTTCTAAGAGATCAAACTTAAAATACTTAAAATATGTTCCTTTCATATTCTTACTATGTTGTTTGTGCTATTTCTTCGACTTTGTTCAGTTGTACTGTTGAATCTGCAATTTTGTTTCCTTTTCTTTTTCAATCTTTTCTATTCCAGTTAATATTTATTATTAAGAGCTTTTGAAGTGTTCGGTTCATATTGATTTTTGATAAACTTTTTTTTGTGTTTTTTTTCTTCCAGGAAGTAAAAAGTCCTCAGGCCTCGACCGATGGTATTTTTTTCTTCATGTTATGTTTGACAATTTTGCTTATGTGAAAATTTATGAAGTTCGAATAATGAATTTACTTCAAGAGTCAAACGATGAACATATTCTATTATGCTTTTAGCCATTTATAATTAATTAAGACATTTAGTTTAAGAATTTTGGTTAGACAATATTTTAACCGATTTGATGTGTTATTACTGTTAGTGGTCCTTTTCAATTGTTTTACTCAGCAGCTAAATAAAATCAATTTGTAGAATTAGTCCCGATTAAGTTTTCTCGAATTCAAGAGGAAATGCCTTGTTCAAATCAATTTTTCTGTTTATCTGAAAACGAAACCGACTTAGAAATCCTCTCTTCTTGCTTTCTCTCTGCCGAATCAACCCTTTTCGTGCACCATGGAGACACCACTCCGTGGTACATCAGTATTTTAATAATTGAAATTGTAATGCAATTCAGAGAATAATCTGAATTTTACGTAGAGATTAAAGTAGTGGAAGTATTTGATCTATTATTTGATCATTTTGTGGAATTAATCATTGGATCATCACGAGTTTCCTGTTTTGTAAGAAAAGGACTCCCGCTGGTATGTTTCTCTAGATCTGTATATTAATTTTTTATTTATTTACTTCATCTAATTTAAGTTGACGATTTATGGATTCTATTGTGGTTATCTTTTTCATTTTTTTTTAGTTTTGCGTATTTTTATTTGTGAGTTTTTTTATTTTTTTTTCAATAATTTCGACCAGAATGAACTACAAGTCTAGTTTCTTTTATCGAATATAAATAGGGGTTTGAGTAATCTGTTTATCAGTGGGTAAACAAGAGCAGAATTCTAGAAAGCTAATTTTTAGTAATCTGTTTATCAGTGGGTGGCAAGAGCAGAATTCTAGAAAGCTAATTTTTCTTCCAAATTTCTAATGATGCGGATTATCAAATATAATTCTCTTTGTTGATGGTGATTGTAAATAACTGGGTTATTTATTATTATTATTTTTTAAATAGACTGGTTAGCAAAATTAAACCGAAAGGGGCTCAAATTGGATTCTCCTGATATTTGGAGAAGCTCATCAACAACATCCCACATCTCAACGGAAGTGGTTGAATTTTCGTCCACACATTTTGATCAGATAATTGCTTCTCTGATTAAGTTTGTAGTCTATCCCTTTTAAATTTTTAATGCAATTCATCCCCATTAAGGCTTAGGCCTTGACAAACGTAAAAATGATAAGTACTAACACAAAAAACAAACATGAAATTTGAGAAAATACTTTGTTTTACTACTTCGAACAGAATGGTCTTGTTCATGTGCTAAACTGGAAAGTTGGTTATTTTGCATGAGTATGATTTGTATGTCTTTATGCATGGATGTACGTATATGATATTCGTATTGAGGAGTTAAATCATTTCTCCTCCACTCCTTCCCATCCCTCTCCTATACTTTCCAAGTCCGGAAGGGAATGAGTGTTTATCTTAAAGATCAAAATTTTTTTGACATTATAATTGCCAATCATATGTGGTTTTCTTAGGCTATTAATTTTTGTGATGAAGTTCAGATGATAATCACAAAGCAGGGAAGTAAAATTTGCTCTTATTAATTTGGTTATTTCTTTTAATTAGTTTGGGATTGTAAATTTGACCCTAAGCTTTCTAACTTTTGAAATGCCCTAAATCCTTCCTATGCATCCCTTATCCTATAGTGCTTGAAGTAATTTAATGTATGTGTTAACTTGTCATACATGATTCTTAAAAACTACTTTTGTAGGTAGGATCAAGTGTGGACGTAAAAGTCAACGAACTGCTGAAAATGTCACTTAATGAAAATTTGATCTATTTTTAGCTTGTGATTGACCGTGATGGACTTGTTTAGCTTTCTTTCCAGTGAAATTTGATTCAACTGTTTGCGGTAACATTAGCATTTAGATGCTTGGTGTAAATGCCTCTTTTCATCCATGGAAATTGTTTTGTGTAGAACAAAAATGCAGCAGGGCCATCTGAATTGCCTATTTTTAAGGCTCCGGCCATTGAAATGTGGTATTTTCCACTTCCTTTTGTGAAATTACTTGTACAATTGATCAGCTTTTCTTACTATAGGACTGTGAAAAAAAACTTTTCTTGAAAATCAATTTTTCCAATTTGTTATCGTTGTTGATAAGTGCAATTTTTAT
This sequence comes from Fraxinus americana, assembly GCA_035079005.1. Classification (NCBI taxonomy): domain Eukaryota; kingdom Viridiplantae; phylum Streptophyta; class Magnoliopsida; order Lamiales; family Oleaceae; genus Fraxinus; species Fraxinus americana. The sequence continues at coordinate 20,714,850 of CM068711.1, read as the reverse complement.
GAAGATCTTGTCGTCTGATGTGCTTTTATTGATTTATTTCTTGTGGGTTTTCAATGATGGGATGGAATCAGTAACTTGCAGTTGATCATCATGTGATATTTCTTGGAATAATTAGGTTCTGTTTTTGTTATAATCTTGTAGTACTTTTCACTACGCTTGAACAATCTAATGGAATTTCTAAGAGGTAGACAGTTATAGAATGAAATGGAAAAAAAAAAAAATCCACTACTTGTAGGGCTCAAGTTAGATGGTTTGCACTAATGAGAGACTGGATTATAAGATTCGACCAGATAACTGAATAGAATAGAATATTTTGTTATGGATTAGACCTTACTCTCCAACTCCAAGAGTAATACTAAACAGAATAGAATAGGAATATACAAAGCAAACACATAATCCAACACATTTTCTGTGTAACATACTAACACACTCAAGCAAAGTTGCAACATTGAGGAACTTATTATAAATGTTTTCCTTTCTATTAATTAAGAAGTTAATAGGTTTTTGTATCCAATATTATTCTAGCGTATTCTATGATGTGGAATTTTACATACTATTTATGGGTATCTTAGAGATAGCTCCTTTTAGCAATTCTACTAGACTCGGAAAATGTGTTTTTTGGTCTATTTTCATTGGTCAAAAATTGAAACTGTTAATATGAACATCAAAGGGCTTTACTGATTTTGTAATTGGGCACTTGAGTTGCTTTTTGAACTATTCTTCTCTCATTTAGGTGTTTATTCAAATATAAGGAACGTCCTCACGTTCTATGGCACTTATTTCCAATTCTCTAAAATGCGTACTGACATTTCTTTTTATTCTGTTCTAGAATTGCTAGATATTCTCCCTCAAATTATCATCAATTGGGTATGCATCCCCTTTTTCCTTACGATATGTTTTTTGGTCACTATTTCTAAAATTTGACTGACACAAGGTTGATTGAGAACACTTCTCCTTCTGATAGTTTTTTGCATAAGCTTGTGACTGGATTTATCAAGTATTACATGTTCTTGTGTATTGTAGGTTAGTACTATGTTTATATTGTGATGTTCCATGTAGTGGTTACCTGAGTAGTTTCAAAATAAATAAATAAATTCAAATCATACTTGTGTTATAGGCTATCGAACTCGTGTTTCTTGAAATAGTATAATCTATGTCAAAGTAATTCTAAAACAACTTTAAATGTTTGAATATTAAATTATCTGACTTTTGAGACATAATTATGTAAATGTAAAAGAAATGGAGGGATTTTGTAATGAGATGGTAAATGGTAAATGATAAATGCTCGTGTTTCAGAGAATCTCTCTTGGCATTTTGATAGATTCATTTATTAAAAATCATAGGCTCAATGAAAACTTTAAGGGTTCTCTAATTTATGAATTTAAGCAATTTTAAGCCCTCAATAAGTGTATTTAATAATACCATAATGGGTACACTTTTGGAGGAAAAGAAAGAATTTAAGGATGTGTTGTTTCTCTATAAAGAAATGGTGAAATCATGAATTCTTCTAGATATCGATACTATGAACTACCGGTTAGATTCATTGTTTGAGGCTGGGAGAGTTGATATAGCTTTGGATCTGTACAGAAGATTGCATAAAAAAGGATGTAATCCTAATAGTAGGACTTTTGAGATACTTGTTAGGAATCGAGTGGAAGAATCGATTATTTTGCTTCACGAGATGTTTCAAATTGGATGTGAGCCAGATTTGAGTTTCTATATCTGTGTAATACCTATATTCTGTAGGTTGCAGAATATAGAGGTAAGCATGAAGTTGTTTAGGGTGATGAGAGCTTCTCCAGATTCAGCTACTTGTGCGGCTTTGATAAATTGTTTGTGTGAGTATCTTCATTTGGATGATGCTACAAAACTTTTTGAAGAGATGATAGATTGTGGCTTGTTGCCTAAAGAAGAAACTTTTTTGGATATAGTAAACGGTTTTTGTAAATTAAATAACAGAAGCTATTATGTTTTTGGAGGAGAAAAATGTAATTGACACTTCTCCATACAATACACTTTTCGTCTATATTTGGGAGGAATACTTTGTGAGAATGCAACAATCAGTAAAGCACCGGAGTTTCTATGTAGGATAATTGTTTCTTTTTTTGTTCCTGATTCTGGTACTTATTCTGCTCTTATCACTGGTAACTGCAGAATGGAGAAGTTTGAGGTTGCTTTGAAGTTGTATTCCACCGTTAGATCGAAATGTTGGGTTCTAGATTCTATCTCTTATGCTGAACTTGTTGAATGTCTTTGCCAGAGGGAAAACACTCGAGAGGTAGCCAAAGTCTTTTACTACATGTCTAGGAAGGGTTAAGCTCTTCGATCTACCTCATTCGATAAGTTAATCAATGAGACCTGTGCAAGCGGAATGGTCGACGGTGCTACCAGGTTACTGTCAGTGGCTTACTACTCTTGTGCTGTCTGTTTTTGTTCTACTTATAATAGTATCACGCAAGGTTTATTTAAGTTTGGCCACATGGATGATCTCTTGGTCATGGTTTCATAGATGATGATAGCTGGTTGTGCATTTGATGAGGAAACTTACTTCATACTTGTTCAGACCACGAGTGCTCCCAATCGAGTAGCTGACTATCTCTTTTTTCAACTTGATGCTTGAGGAGCATTTCCTACCTTCTTTAGATACATTAGTTAGTTTATTACGGTGTTTGGCTAAGTATTCTCGAGGGCACTTAATCTTGTCGTCATTACATAAGCTTACCTCCAAGTCCGGAATTCTTGAATCTGTGACTTCCAACCTGTTGATTAATGGCCTCTGGGGAGAGGGATACAAAAGTGAGGAAAAACAAATTCCAGACTTGATGTTGGAGAAGGGTTGGAGGCAGTTTTCATACAGTATTTATTGCCCTTTGTTCAAATTTTGGATGCCCTTATACAAATGCGTGTAATGAAATTTTATAATACAATTTCCCATCTAATTTTTACATTCAAGACGCTAATATTACCTTAAAAATAACACAATCCGTGCATTGCACGGTTGTAAAACTAGTATACATAAAACTAGTATACATAAAACTTTGGCCACTATTCCTATTGGACACGTGTTGTAATTTCCTATTGTCAACATGATTTTTTTTTTTAATGCATACATTTGGAGTCGCATGACAGGAGTTGTCCATTTATTTTCATTTCATTCCTCAAAACCTTAATTCCCTAAATTTTCCTTCTTGCTTGAGAAGACCAGAAGAAGAAAGAAGTTGGGGCAAAGATAGCAGAGGCTTCAGGGGTTGGGTCCATTAGAGTGGATGAAACTACCAAGTCTTTGGATTGAGTCACGACACTAGAATGAGTGGATATCAATGAGTTCATGAAGGACGAGGAGGTGGAGGCTTTAGAGGCAGAAAGACTAGCATGCTTGGTTGCACAGGTGGTCGGACCTAAGGACAAAGAAGAAGGCGTTGCTGAGATGTTTGCTTCCGCTCGATTCCGACTTCGAGTTTCCATACAAAAACCCTAAAGAAGCCAAAATTTCATGGTAAGGACTTTTTTTTTTTTTTTTTGTCTTTTCAACTTTTATGTTAATGTAAAATGAGATTTTGGTTTACTAAAAATGAGAGGTTCTTGAATTTTGCTCTGTTTAACAGAGTAAGTTTTGCATAAAAGAAAATAAAACATGTTAGTGGTTCATGCTCGGGTAACCAAAAGGTTATATATCAAACTAAGGGAATTCTTGTAGTTGATTCTTTTTCCTGTCCTTTTTAGTTGTTTATAATAAGCTCGTGTTCTTTTTTTTCCCCAACGGTTACTTTGATACTATTGGAACTTAATGAACATTAGCATGTGAAAAATTTAAATGAAACGTGAGGAGAGACTGTTCTCTTCCTTCTTTTGTTTTTTACTGTACCTTGTAAGGCCTTGAATTATGAGATGATATCAGGACCAAAAAGGATGAGGGAGTCCATTTTTTTACTTTGGTTTGTTTCATCCATCCACTTAGAGATTTAAGTGGCACTAAATGCTCCAATATTTGCTCTTGGTTTCTCAGTTGAATTCGTGGAATTAGAATACTTAACATTTCCAGAGGAGTTCAACTAGACTTGTGCAAAAGAACACCAATTCTAGGGTCCATCACTGCCTAGCAGTTTTACTGGGTGGCAACGCCATCGCAGAGGCTCAAATGAGGTTGGTTATATTTTTTGAGGCAATTTATGCATCATACAACTAAGTCGTTTTATGCTCTTCTCAAACACATAAAATTGGCCAAATTGATTTTTTTTTTTTTTGCTAAGACTTATTTGCTTCAACTAGGAAATACGAAGTACTAAAAACGAAAGAATCTAACCTTTGCCTCATTTATGCTTGGAGATTTTAAATTAATTTTGTATTATTTTATCGAAGTACAACTTTTTTGATGCAAGCTCGATCACATTGCAATAGTCAGTATACCTATATTAGGAGCTATTAGGAAATTTACCTCCTATTTAACTTAGCAAATGCTGAGGAATTTGTTCTTCACATCGTTACTCGGAAACTACAGTTGAAGAACATGTGAAGAAGAGTATTTAAATGTTACTTCCCTTTCGATATGTTTTATCTTAACTTCGGGAATTTAGTTTTTATTATAGTGAATAAGAATTGCGAGGACTACAATTTTGTCCATTTTCGTTTTCTTTCTTTCTTTGTTGTTAAATTTTGTGTCCGAAATATTCTTGAATCAAAATACCTCTTTTTGGAAAAAAAATAAATAAATTATAATGTCGTTTCAAACCTCTTATCTTACTGCCTTTCATTTCTAATCTTTTAGGTTCCTCCTTAAGTTGTTAAAGCAAATGGAAGCCATTTACTTATAGACGATACAAACAAATACAAGTCGATGTTAATCCCTCCCTATATATTCATCCGCTTGGATGATTGGAGGTTTTGCCTTCATAATCTACATGGGTGACCTTTATATCTGGGCCATGGTAGTTTTATCCAATTTTTTTATCGCGAGAGATCTATTCAATTTACTTAGGAGAGCACATGATGACACGTGCCTCCTAGGTTTCAGGCTTTTAAATTGGTGAATAAGCTATCAACCTCTTAACTCGAAGCTTTTATTTTTCATATTCAGCAACATTTGGTTAACTTTCATAATCAAGTTGTACAAGTAATTTAAGTGGAGTGATGCTTATGAATCTATCATAAGTGTGATTAATTTTCGTTGAATTTTTGCTTATTCTTTTTCCAATTACTGTTTAATTAAATGGGCAGGATTTCTGAGCTTTCGTCAGCATCCAAATGCCCGAGAATTCAGGTAGTCACATTACCACACTTCTTTTGTTTATACCTACATTAGATCATGTTTATTATTTTAGCAGTTTCTTGTACGATTTGAAATATTTTAATAATTTGGAACCTACAAAAATAATTAACGAGTTTTGGATTGAAATAATTGGTTCTATGGGTTCTGCATCTACTATTTTTTTGTGAAATCATATAGTCCCATTATTCATTTGTAGTTTTTTTGGGTTAAAAAAAGGCACTTTTATCAGTTTTATGTGGAAATGTGGATTCCATTGAGGTGCTTTTGCTTGTCCTCACTGTTAAAAAAAAAAAAAAAGATATGTAACTTGTATGTTTTGGATAATTTTGATGGTATGGAATTACCTGCATTTGAAGTCTATATGTGTTTTCGAAATATGCACTCATGAACTTTGCTATGTTCATTTTAATTGTATTTTGCAGGTTGTAAAAAGTGCATAAAATAGTTCTTTTATTTATTTAGAGCTAATAGTTGGAGGCAAATAATCAATTAGAGATAGGATAAGAAGTGATTCTGATTCATCTGGTCAATGTAACAGTAAGCGATGAGTAAACCATCTTATTGTATGGGTGACCCAATTTTAAAATCTGTTCCTCGTGTTGCTTAGTTTAACTTGTTTAGGTTTTTCTTGAATAAATGTGCTCATTTGTAAGAAAATTAATTTTTTTTATGCACTGAATACTTAACTAAGGGTGATGCTTATCATTCTGATTTTTGTAGAAATCTTCCATTATTGCATACTAGGACTCTTGTTATATAGCAAAGTTGATCTTGAAGTTCTCATAAAATCCGTCATGCCTTGAGACCAAAAGAATGATGATTAATGGATAATTATTTTTATTGTTGCCTTGAGACTTCTATGATTGTATAGAACTTTAATAAATAAATAGTTGTAACGAGAAGTTAAATTCGGTGAATACCAAATGTTCGTATCAAGAATAAAAAACATAAAAAGAAAAGAGATGAAAAGTAAGTCAATTCCTACCAACTTATGAATATATGTCACAAACACAAATGAATTTCTTTCATATTTATATGCACTTATTTTTAAACATTATTCAGTTAACGTGCAACGTACGTTCACCCCACTAGTAATAATTTTAAAGACACATGTCAACATTTCCTATCGTCAACATTCAATTAATTTTATTTTTCTTTTAGTTGCCCTAATTTAGATTCAAATGTTGCTTTCTTTCAAGCAAATAAACCCTCTTTTCTCTAAAACCCTAAATTTTCCATTTCCTCTGCAGCCATTTCCAGCAATTCATCCTCCAGAAAATCATTTTCATGCAAGAGCTAAACTAACCCATCAACAGGTTTAAGATCCTGTAGTAAATTTAATTCCATCTCTTTATGATCCTTGATTTTTCTCTCCTTTTTACTTGTTTTAGCTAACATTGTGTATGAGATTAACGAGTGAGATCATGGCAGCCCTTCTTATCTTCCATTGAATCAAAAAATTGTCAAGACCCTCGCCATTATTGAGGCTCTTAGCAGCACCCTCACTAACAAGTACTCCGAGGGCATTCCCGAAACTCGATACCACAGAGAAAATGAATACATCGACGAGATTGAAAATCTCACCTGGTCCTGTGTTCTCCCAGCCTACCGCATCGATCCTATAAAATGGGGGTGTCATGTCAATGTGCTGCCCCCACAGTGACTCGTCAGAATTTCATCGCGTACAAGGCGATTCTTAATCCTCATGATAAAATCATGGGTCTTGATTTGCCTTTTGCAGGGTATTTGACGCATGGGTATTATACCTCCGGTGGGAAGAGAATTAGTGCCACTTCGATTTACTTCAAGAGCCTACCTTATATAAAGCGGATTAGAAGATGAGGTACATTGATTACGATAGGTTGAAGAAGAAGGCCATGGATTTAAGGTCTAAATTGATTATCTGTAGACGAAGTGCTTATCTTAGAGATTAGGATTACAAGAGATTCAGGGAGATTGCGGACAAATGCAGTGCCCTTTTGCTTTGCGACGTGACTCACATTAGTGGGCTTGGTGCTTCCTAGGTATTCAAGATTTTTGATGGATTTGATTTATTTTATTTTTATTGTTATTGATCTCACTAAAGGAAAAAAGGTCTTTTGCAATATACAAAAGGCAACATTCATCAATTGCATGTTGCTAAAAGGGGTCTATGGCAACATTCAGCAAGTCTATGTTATTGGTTGACAAAATTGAGTTTTGGAAACGTTTTTTTAATGAATGTTGCTAATACACCCTTTTGCAACGTTTGCGGTCCGTTGTCTATAATTTTTTTTTTTTTTTTGCAACATTCAATGCGCATTGCTGTTAACATTTTACAACGTGCATTGTGCGTTGCCGTAGATTAGTTTTAGCAACGTGCAATGCACGTTGCCATTAGTAGTTTTATAAACGCGCATTCATTACACGTGGTCATTAAATGTTGCTACAACATGCATTTAAACGTTGTCATTAACCTTTTTGCAACGTTCATTGCACGTTGTCATTAATAGTTTTAGAAACGCGTGTTCATTGCACGTTGCCATTAATGGTTTTAGCAACGTGCATTGCGCGTTGCCATAAATTCTTTTTTAGCAACAGGCTTAGCGTATTGCCATTAGATGCTTTAGTTTTTGCAACAAGCTTAATCCAAGCCCCAAAGGCCTAATGTTTTTTTTTTTAGATCGGCCTTTACCAACCAGCCCAACCAAGGAGGAAGCCCAAAAACCACGACAAAATATACTACCCAACGTCCCAGGCCCAGCCCAATCCAAAAAATGTAAACCCCAATTCACTTCCCACCTGTCTCCAATTTCACTTCCCAAATCTGAAATCCCACCCATCTACTCCAATTGCACAGCCTCCACACGATCGCACCACCTCTGCCTCCGGCCATCCGATCATCAATATCTTGAGTCCTTGTGGTTATGGCTCCGCCCCCGCAAGTACCGATACCTAATTATAGGTCTATTCCAAACAATGACAGAGGATATGGTAATGAACAGAGGTAGAATATCCCACTAATTTTCTCGACATTGTTCATTGAATGAAGCTCTTTTTTAACACCAATTTGAACATCTTTTGTACTAGATTAATCGATTTCATGCTAGCAAGGGATGTAATTTACTCGAGTTCCAAATCGAGAAAACACGAGTAGGAAGGGACGGTGATCGAGATACGGGTGGGCTATATGTCCAAGCCCAGGTTTCACGGGTTACCTTTCTTCTTAGCACAGAAAGGGACACCGTGCAGCAGTAGTCTGCTCCGCTAGACTACCTTTCGCCTTTTCTCGGTCGTTCCGGGACGAAAAGAAATTTGATCACAATTTAAAGAAAGCTTACAACACGAAATTGAAATGCATTGAATTAAACTTGATCATTGATTACTAGAAAGCTTGAAAATTACAATTGATTGAAAGCAGGAAATTACAATGGCTAGTGCAGGGGGCGAACACTAGAAAGCTTGAAAGATTTTTGAAAGACTAATACCCCCTATAATAGACTTAGCAACAAAAACCCAGACGACAGCAGTAGACGTCTTTTGGCCGAGGAATCATACTAAGATTTTCTAATTATCAACTATTTTACAATTAAATGAAATATTTACAATGTGCAGCCGAAGTGCAACGGCTGCGATAGCGTCACAGGGCTGAAGTAAAGCTGATGCCCGTGACATTCTCCCCCATTTGCTTTGGCGAAGTCCTCTGAGCCGTTGCTTGTTTTTCTCGTTGTTGCATCCGCTCCATTTGACCAAGTATTCTTGAAGATAATTCCTAGAAGCTCGATGGCCAAGAATCTTTTTAGTAACCTTCATTTTTGATCTTTCAAGTTAAACACAAGTTGCTTCAGATCTTCAGACTTCTTGTACTTTTTCTGTTTGATGTCTGCAGTGTGAGGGAGGGACGGTTGCTGGCCAGTAGTAATCTCAAAAGGACTCTTGTTGGGCGAAGAGGTCTCTTGAGCATTGAAACACATCCGGGCCACATCCGAAAGTTTTTCCCAAACTTCAGCGGAGCAGAGATGAAGTGCCGAAAATAGTCTTCCAGCATATATTTGAAGCGCTCTGTCTGTCCGTCTGATTGTGGGTGAAAACTAGAATTCATGCTCAAAGTTGGGCCAAGAAGTTTGAACAACTTGGTCCAAAGTATGCCAGTAACTCGAGAATCCCGATCACTGACAATGTTGTTAGGCAGTCCCCAGTATTTGACAATATGTTTGAAGAAGAGTTGAGCTGTCTCTTCGGCTGATACATACTTGGGCGCTGTGGTAACAGTTCCATCTTCAGATAAACGGTCCATCTTGACCGTGATAGTGCCAAAATCTCCTAATTTCGGCAATCCACCAATGTAGTCCATCGATCCACTCTCGACTGGTCTACTCGGGACGGAAAGGGGCTCCAGTAAGCCTGCCTTTTTCTGATGACCTGCATGAAGCTCTTCAAGCTTCGGCTGAGTCGTACGGTATGGTGCCTCGCTGGGAGGTTTGGCACCCGAACGAAGTTCAATCCCGCGATCAATCGCCCTCCTTGGCAACTCACTCGGTATGATGTCCTCGAATTCCTCAACACTCCTTCTGACATGCTTTGGAATTGGATCAGCCACCTCTTCGATCTCCTCTAGTCGAAGAGTGCACAAAAATGAGGGTTCATTCCTCTTGAAACCCTTGATATATTGCATGGCCGAGATACCCTTCTCGCCTGCCTTCATAGCTTGTGTGGAGATAACGCATGGTTTACTCCCCATCATCAGTAATGAGTCAGAATGCAGCAACACTGCTGTTTTCGTGTCCCGAAGAAATTCCAATCCCAAAATGAGCTTGAAATCATCTAGCTGAACTGCCGACAAATTCGTCCTTCCCTCGAAGTGACCTACTTTGATCGACACAGATTTAGCTACTCCCGCTATCGGTTGAGCAGCGGAGTTGATTGCTTTGACCTTCCCCTTACCTCTTTCCAGGACAAGTCCGAGCCGCCTTACTTCAGAACTTGCGAGGTAGTTGTGGGTAGCGTCGGTATCAATCATCGCCCTGATTGGCTTCCCATTGATCTTCACATCAATGTACATCAGGCCTTTCGCCCTACTAGTGCGAGCCTTCGGTTCTTCCATCTTCAGCTCTTTCGAGGGACCATCTTCCCATTTAGTAACTCGGTGCGATAGTGTATTGCACTGATGTGAAAATGCACCAACTACATCCTCATCCTCTTCGGAGTCAGTCTCGCCATGGCAGCTACCTTGTGGGGTACCTTGCTTTGATTTGGTCCCACCACTTGCTAGTTTGTAATATGCATTCTGAGGACATTCCGCCACCCGATGTGGTCCTTCACATAAGAAGCATTTCAATTTAGGACTGGCATCGGATCTGCCATCCTTTGCTTTTCCTTGATTCCAATTGTTATTCTAACGGTTGCCTTGATGGACTCCTCCCCGATTTTGAGAATAACGCTCTCCCCCATTTGAGCTCGAGCTAGGTCTATGAGGTCTGTTTCCACCTCCGATAGACTGACTATTTCCCGAATATCAAACATTCGGCAGCTCCAATAGCTGTGCTTAAATCAGCGACCTTCTGTCTCTGAAGTTCCGTGCGCGCCCACGGTTCCAACCCTTCAATGAAGGTGAATAGTTTGTCTCTTTCCGACATGTCTCGAATATTCAGCATATGCCCGGAAAAGGTTTTCACATACTCCCTGATGGAGCTTGTATGTCTCAGATCTCGCAGCGCACGTCGTGCCTGATAGTCCACATTCTCAGGGAAAAATTGAGATCTGATTGCTTCCTTGAGAAGATCCCAAGAATCTATTCGGACCCTGTTGGCCTGAATATCAGCAGACTTCGTCCGCCACCACAGTTTTGCATCTCCACCTAGATACATGGTAGTTGTAGTAACCTTTCTCGCTTCGCCTTGAATCGAAACTGCAAGAAAGTATTGTTCCATATCGAACAAGAAGTTCTCAACTTCTTTAGCATCGCGTGCCCCACCGTAGGTACACGGTTCTAGGATTCTGAGCCTATGCATAGACTCTTGCGCGGTGGCTTACCAATTGCCAAACGCGCGTTGAAGAACTACCAGTAGAGCTCTCAACGTTCCCACTTCCTCCTGTAGATTAGGTATGCGAGAAACAGCTTCAGTCATAGCTGCGCAAGCTTCTGTCACTCATCCAGTTGGATGCGTACCTCCCGAGTTTCCGTCTCTGGCACTTCGACCTTTTCTCTGAGGCCCTCCATAGCCAAACACAACCTTGTGTTTGTCACCTCCAGCGCCTCCAAACGCTGTTTCGTAGTCCTCTTTTGAGGATCCACCACCTCCGTAATGTCTGATTCCATTGTATCCATCGCTTTCTTATCGAGGGTCTTGAGCCGCAGCTCTGATACCAACTTTCACGGGTTACCTTTCTTCTTAGCACAGAAAGGGACACCGTGCGGCAGTAGTGCTCCGCTAGACTACCTTCCGCCTTTTCTCGGTCGTACCGGGACGAAAAGAAATTTGATCACAATTTAAAGAAAGCTTACAACACGAAATTGAAATGCATTGAATTAAACTTGATCATTGATTACTAGAAAGCTTGAAAAATACAATTGATTGAAAGCAGGAAATTACAATGGCTAGTGCAGGGGGCGAACACTAGAAAGCTTGAAAGATTTTTGAAAGACTAATACCCCCTATAATAGACTTAGCAACAAAAACCCAAATGACACCAGTAGACGTCTTTTGGCCGAGGAATCATACTAAAATTTTCTAATTATCAACTATTTTACAATTAAATGAAATATTTACAATGTGCAGCCGAAGTGCAACGGCTACAATAGCGTCACGGGGCTGAAGTAAAGCTGCTGCCCGTGACACCAGGTCATGTAAAAAAAAAAAATTGGTTGATTTGAAAAATTGAAAACCCAATTTGCTATTTATATAAAATTAAAGCCAATCTCCAAACTTTTTACCCTTATCCCGTGCATGGTTTGTTGAGTTCTTCCAATTCGCCCATTACCGAAAGTTCGAAACCCTTTTACCGTTGATGTCCGCCCTTTATCAGCCGAACCTGCTCACTGTTCTCCAAAGAAATAATTTTTGATACAAGTATAATGAAGGCACGAAGCTATTGATTCTGCGCTTTCTTCTTTTTCTTTTGCTGTACTAAAGATTTTTTGAATGTATAGTCAAGAAATTAGTGGGCCATGAATAGACAACAAAATATTATTTTAGCTTCCTCACAATCTGAATTTGTGGTGCTGCTTAACAAATTCCTTCCTGTTTAGATTTCTTTGATCCGATCCCATCCATTTGTTTTTATGTCAGCTGGACAAAACATATTACTGTTCACTGCATATCTTTCTTTCTACTTTAACTTTAATTTCTTCACTAATCCGAGTTTAATTTCTTCTGTTTTGTGTTTAATATCTTGTTTCAGTTTCAATTTTGTAATGTCTTGTAACTCTTGTTTTGTTTCAAACTTTTAGTGTCGGCCCTTGTGTGTGCAGTGCAGTTGTGCTTTTGCTTCAGCCTTCAATTTACAACCTGCAGTGAGGCACTGAGACTGAGGTATGTTTGGTTAGATGCTTAGATTATTTACACTTGTAAGTTGTAACTTGTTAACATGAATGTAGGCCACATTAGACAATTTATACTCCATTGAATTATTTGAATTTGAAGGTCTGTTGGCTACTAGTTGCTAAAATAACTTACTCTTTGCTAAGTTGATTTAGGATTTAGGAATTTATTTAGGAAATGTTAGTTTGGGAATTTAGCCATTAGCAATTTAACCTATGATGTAATGATAAGAAATGTAATAGGCGTCTCTTTCATGGAGAAATCACGGATGACTGATTCGTTTACTAAGGAAAAATTGAGTTGGACAAAGTAAATATTGTACAACGATATCAAAGTATGAAAACTCGAAAGGAATAAGTGTAATTTATAAACTATATCAATCTCATCTGACTTTGCAGGTTACATTGTTTCTTAAGTAGAGCATATGGTCCCATTGTTGAATGGTTTTTATCATTTGCCTATGTTTTTTTCTTTTCCAGTTGAGTTCGACGTTTATAGGTGATAGAATAATAATGGACAAAGCCTGGCTGCAACTATCGAAATTATTGTCTTAATAAGATCTCGTGAATCTACTTACAAAATTTATACAATTTAACATAAAATGATCATAACATTTTACTTATAGGTTTTCAGAACAATATAGAGATGGAGCACGGAATTTTGTTGAACTAGCTCGTGAAAATCTATGTTCAGAAATGATAGGATGCCCTTGTGTTAAGTTAGGAATCTAAAGCATCATCATTATGAAACAGTGTATGAACATTTGGTTATTAAATGAATGGATCCTACGTACACTGTTTAGGTATTTCATGGAGAACGACCATGTGAACTAAATTCAATCGATGTGGAAATGCCTGAGTCACGCAGAAGGGAAGATTTAATCAACGGATCCAAGTGTAAAGGTGCACTACATGCCACTTGGACGAGATTGTTTTGAGTTCTTAAGGAAGCCATGGGAAGTAATGTTGCTTGGCCAAAGAGCAGTATTAGACTCATATAACGAAGGTATTTCATGAATTTTTGCACTTATGTATGTGTTTTTGTCTTCATACTCTGTCTTTTCATATTCTTTGTTTTTCTTTATCTTTAAGTGTGATATTATATTTCATGTTTCTTATTGGAATGGGATTTAGTGGAATTATAATTGCTGCTGATTTGTATGTTGTGAAAGACAATAGTGAATAGTTAGCTTCTTTAAGCCTCACTAATAAATGATGGAGTCAAACTCAAATTCAGTAAAGGGATAAAAATGTGTGGCTAAAGGCTTGAGGCTATATTTTGTTTTGAGTTTGCGTTTTAAAATTGTGAACATTGAAAGTAGAATGTTTAGGTAAGCTTAAAAGGTTTACAATTTCATTTACAAATAAATAAGCAATTTTAGTTTCTTGAGTGTGCATTTGGACAAACTATACTTGCAAGTATTTCTAAGTGGTACACTTGGTGTCTAAAATCTTATTGAGACACTCAATAGCAAAAGATGATTTGGCTGTAATAGGATAAAATTGTTTGTTATAATGATATTGAGTTGCTTTCTTTCGCAGATTGAAGATTTTGGTTGAGTTCCCATCTCAATGAAGTTGAAATAATGCTTGGATAAGCATCGATTTTGTCAAGACGAAGCTTCTATTTCTCCATCCCAATTTCTAGCACAACGCGAGTAATGCAAATAGTTTCCTATTTTGATGTTGGAAAATGGACTTAATATTTTGTACTGCAAGGAATTAAATGTATGCATGCATTTAGTTGTAAATTTGTTGCATGAACCAAGCCTCAAGATAGTGGATTGAGTTTACTTTGACATAGTTTTCATTCTTGAAAATGCAGTTACCTTTTGAATGTATGAAAATTTTCCTTTCATAGAGTTATGTGATGAAGATGTTCAAATGTTAAATAGGAAAAAAGGGGATTTGGAAGGCAACAGGAATGTAGTACTGAACAAAAAAAAAAAAAAAAGCCTATGGCAACGTTCGACGAACGTTGCAATAGACCCTTTTAACAATGGTCGACGAACGTTGCGGTAAGTCTGCCTACGGCAACGTTTGTCGAACGTTGTTAAAAGGGTCTATGTCGAACATTGCGAAAAGTCTATGTCTACGACAATGCTCATCGAACGTTGCAATAGACCCTTTTAACAACGTTCGACGAACGTTGCAGAAAGTCTATACCTGCGGCAACGTTCGTCGAACGTTGTCAAAATGGTCTATTGCAACGGTCGACGAACATTGCGAAAAGTCTATGCCTATGGCAACGTGCCTCGCACGTTGTGGAAAATAATCTACAGCAACGTTCAAAGAACGTTGTCAAAAGTTGGAACTCTACGGTGACGTCAAAGCCCGCAACGTGCACTCGAACGCTGCCAAAAGGCTATGGCAACATTTTTCGCGCGTTGCCATAGGCGGTTTCTGGTGTAGTGCCTACAAATTATTATTAAATTGTTGAATTGTCTTTGAAATGTTAGATCAGAATCTGTGCATTTGGATTTTCATGGTTAAGATTGTAGATAAAATTAACTTTCTTTCAAAATCAAGATCTTATCATATTGAATTGGTTCAATTATAATTATGGTTTGATATGTATGATGGAACCTATATTGCAAGTTTCTTAATCAGGATTTACAATTTTCATGCTTCATAGTGATCAGGTTTTTGCATTTCCAAGCTGTTGAAATACGGTAATTTATAGTTGTTTTGTTATGTTTTGAAAGATTGTTATGCTCGTGAAATTATGGTCTGTCCAATTGAATTCTGGCTAACTTCGTTTCTCTACGATTTGTTGTATTACTTTTCGTCATTAATATTAATGTTGGAATTTGTACATCTAATATGGTAGCTTTTTTTTTTTCCGAATATATTTGAATCTTTATGCCAATAATTAGTTCTTTGAAATATTTTTGCATAAAGTTGAATTTGTGATGAGTTTTATCATATTGTTTCTTGATTATGACACACATTTTTAATTAAGGGCCTCATTTTGCATTTTTTTTTTTAATTTCTTGTTCGATTTAATGAGATGATTTATGCCCCCATCACATTCAATTAGGAGTTCTTCCTTTTCTCTTTCTTTTGTGATGGGAGTGCTGCTTTCACATTATTAATTTATAATTATGATTGTAATAATGTTCTTCTTATTCGGGGGATTATGTTTAGGTTTTACACCTTTATTTTTTTTGCTTCAGTTTCCAACCTTCGCTGCAATCACAAAGTGCTGAATTATGCTCTTCATCTCAAATTAGAGTTCTAGAAAAGTGCAAAGCACAAACTAAGTCTCCAACCTTAGTTGCAGTTTTTGGTCTGGGTGAGCTTATAAAGCACAAATCAGGTTCATTCCCCAATTTTAGAAGGCACAAGCCAAAAGGAAAAATGGAAGAACCATTTTCATCACTCAACTTCATAAGGTACTCTTACTCTCTTTCTTGAAGCTATATTTTTCGTGTTCTATTATTATTTTTGTGCGATCTTCCCATTTAATGGCACTTAACTTCCAAGCATGCCTTAGAATGTTCTTATGCAACTGGTGTTTATAAGAGGCTCAGGAGTGATCCGATGGTTTTGAGTGAGAACATGAGAAATCATATTAACTTAAATGCTTGACACCACAATTTTAACTTTGTCCCTTCTAGGTTTGACTCCACTTTGCTAGAGATTATTCCTACAAGTCATAGTGTCAAATGGTTCCAAGTTGAAATTAGAAAGTGATGAAGATTAAATGTATGGTTGGCTTCAATTTAATTTACGCTGTTTTATCTATATTTTTATATTTCATTTACAATTAGGGGCTTTTAGGAGTTTTTATCTATATTTTTTAACTATCTTTTGAATTGAAATAAATTATTAATTGTTGAGATCTTCTTCAATTTTTTAAATGATCGGTATTGATAACTAAGATCAACGAATTCAAATTCTCTATAATCGACATGAATTAAAGAACTTTTTATGCCTAGATTTTTGGAATTCTTAGTAATCAATAGAAATTTGAAGGTGATCGTGCTACGATATTTCTTTGGAATCAACGGAACTTTGATACCGCGTGAAGTAGGGTGACGAAAGCGATACATATAATAAACGAATGAGTTATCGAAGTTCCATTGATTCTAAACGAATATTGTAGCACCATCACCTTTTATTTTGTGTTGATTCCTAAAAATATAAAAAGTTGGGCACCAATAAGTTTGATTCGCTCATGAATACAGAGAATTTGTATTCGTTGAGTTTTAATATCAAATATCAAGATTTTAAAAAATTGGAGAAGATCTCAACAATTAATATTTTATTTCAATTCAAAAATGATGAAGATTGAATGTATGGCTTCCTTCAATTTAGTTTATTCAATTTTTATCTGTAAATATATTTCATTTACAATTGGCGGTTTTTAATTATTTTTTGGTTAGTATTTTTTAGTAAATAAATTCGGAATACAATTCCAATTAGGACTTAATAGCAGAAGTGAATTTTGAATTAAAAGAAATATTAATTTGATTGTTATCTAGAGTCATCAATATCTAGAGTCTGATTGTTATCCAGAATTTAATTATTGATTTAAATAAGGGTTGTAAGCCTTGAAGCATAACTGATTTTTTAATCGAAATAAATATTAATTGTTGCGATTATCTCCGATTTTCTAAATTTTAGGTATTTGATATTAAAAATCAAACAGTCCAAATTCTCCTTTTTCGTGCCTGAATCAAATAGTTTTTTTATGCCTAGATTTTAGTATTCTTAGAAAGGAACAGAAATTAGAAGGTGCCCATGTTGCAAAATTTATTTGGAATCAATGTAACTTCGGTAACGCTTTCATTCATCATTTCTACACTTCCGTCCTACATCAATTGGTATAAGAGTAAGGTTCGTTCTTGGTAGAAACGGGTGATATTCATGAAATCTAATGACAGAAATTTTGTTTTGGGACGAAACATATGTAACTCTTTTCAATACTTCAAAGGCCATCTTTGGATTTCATTTAAGATGGTCCCCCAATTTTCGATGAAGAAATTGAAGAATTTATGGCTTTGGATAATGACATTTAAGATGGGTCCCTAATCTTCGATGAAGAAATTAAAGAATGTATGGACTTATGTGAAGATAGTTAATGTGATCCACCTAATTTCTACAAAGAGCATGATGTTAATGTCTCTGATAGGTGGTCTAAAGAAATCAAAATTCATTTTAAGCACACAAGAGGATATGTGTATCTTGAGATGCTTATTATAGTTTGACCATCTTTTGAAAAGATTTGTGTTATATGCTGTACAAATTTACCAAGTAAATTATCATCACGACAAGACTTTTGTGATGATAACATAGTATAAGATTCAAGGACAAATCTTTGTCTATTAGAGGAGAATGATGAAGATTGAAATATATGGATGACTTCAATTTAATTTATGCAATTTTTATCTATAAATATATTTCATTCACAATTGGGAGTTTTAAATTATCTTTTGGTTTATATTTTGAAGTAAATAAATTGAGAGTACAATTTCTATCAGGGCTATTAATTTTTATCATTATTTAGACTTAAACATTATCTATACTTTGATTGTCATCCAAATTTTAGTTATTGCTTTAAAAATGTTGCAAGCCTTGATACAGTAAATGATTTTTGAATTAAAATATTAATTATTGAGATTTTCTCTAATTTCCTAAATTTGATAATTAAGATCAACGAATTCAAATTCTCAATATTCCACACGAATTAAAGAATTTTTTATGCCTAGATTTTTGGCATTCTTAGTAATCAATAGAAATTAGAAGGTGATCGTGATGTGATATTTCTTCGGAATCAACAGAAGTTCGATACTGTGTGATGTAGGGTGGTGGAAGCGATAGAAATAATGAACGAACGCGCTATCAAAGTCATGTTGATTCTAAACGAATATTGCAACACCATCACCTTCTATTTTTTGTCAATTCCTAAGAATATATAAAATTTAGGAATCAAAAACTCTTTGATTCGTGCATGCATACATATAATTTGGATTCTTTGAGCTATCTCAATAATTAATATTTTATTTCAATTCAAAAATGATGAGAATTGAATATACTTCAATTTAATTTGTTCAATTTTTATCTATAAATATATTTCATTTACAATTAGCAGTTTTTAATTATCTTTTTGTTAGTATTTTTTTAGTAAATAAATTTGGAATACAATTCCAATTAGGACTTATTAGCAGAAGTGAATTTTGAATTAAAATAAATATTAATTTGATTGTTATCTAGAGTCTGATTGTTATCCAGAATTTAATTATTGATTTAAATTGGGGTGGTAAGCCTTAAAGCAAAAGTGATTTTGAATTGAAATAAATATTAATTGTTGAGATTTTCTCCAATTTTCTAAATTTTAGGTATTTGATATTAAAAATCAAACAGTCCAAATTCTCTTTTTTTAATGCCTGAATGAAAGAGTTTTTTTTTATGCCTAGATTTATGGTATTCTTATAAATGAACAGAAACTAGAAGGGATCGTGTTGCGAAATTTGTTTGGAATCAATGTAACTTCGATAATTGTTTCATTCATCATTTTTACACTTCCGTCCTACATCACTTAGTATAAGAGTAAGGTTCGTTCATGGTAGAAATGGGATGGTATTTGTGAAATCTAATGGTAGAAATTTTGTTTTGGGACGAAACATATGTTACTCTTTTCAATACTTCAAAGAAGGGAGCATCTTTAGATTTTAATTAAGACGGTCTCCCAATTTTCGACAAAGAAATTGAAGAATTTATGGATTTGGGTAATGACATTTACGATGGGTCCCTAATCTCCGATGAAGAAATTAAAGAATGTATGGATATATGTGAAGATAGTTAAGGTGATCCACCTATTTTCTGTAAAGAGTCTAATGTCAATGTCTCTGATAGGTGGTCTAAAAAAAATCAAGGTTCATTTTAAGTACCACACAAGAGGGTCCGTGGATCTTGTAATCTTATTATAGTTTGACCTTCTTTTGAAAAGATTTGTGTTATATGCCCTGCAAATTTACCAAGTAAATTATCATCATGACAAGACTTTCGATGATAACATAGTATAAGATTCAGGGACGAATCTTTGTCTATTAGAGGAGAATGATGAAGATTGAAATATATGGATGACTTCAACTTAATTTATGCAATTTTTATCTATTAATATATTTCATTCACATTTAGGAGTTTTTAATTATCTTTCTGTTTATATTTTTCAGTAAATAAATTGAGAGTACAATTTCTATCAAGGCTATTAATTTTAATCATTATTTAGACTTATTCATCATCCAGACTTTGATTGTCGTTCAAATTTTTGTTATTGCTTTAAAAATGTTGCAAGCCTCGATAACATAAATGATTTTTGAATTAAAATATTAATTATTGAGATTTTTGGTATTTGATATTTAAAAATCAACAAGTTTGAATTCTCTATTTTTGGTGTTCGAATCAAAGAGTTTTTTATGCCTTGGTGTTTTTAAGAAACAACATGAACTAGAAGGCGACCATATTGCGGCATTTATTTGGAATCCACGAAATTTCGATAACTTGTTTGTTGATCGTTTCTACGCTTTCACCTAGGTTTGGGCATGGTTTGGTTTGGATTGGCTTCGACCTCAACCCGAAACCGAAACCAAATTAATCGGTTTGGTTTAATTTCAACCCAACCGTCACTTTAGCTCATAAACCGAACCGACCCAAACTAAATCGGTTTAGTTCGGTTAATCTGCTTACATTGTTAGTCCAAATTGACTTTTTTTTAAAAAAAAAATTTGTCTCGAGTCTAAAGTAACAATCATAGTGAGCTTCATCGAAGTTACAATATTAAATTTCAGCATAAAGTAGCACACTCATAAACTGAACCGATCCAAACTAAATCGGTTTGGTTCGGTTAATCTATTTACGTTGTTAGTCCAAATTGATTTAAAAAAAAAAATTGTCTCGAGTCTAAAGAAACAATCACAGTGAGCTTCATCGAAGTTGCAGTATCAAATTTCAGCATAAAGTAGCACACAAAAGTTCATGTTCAATTCATAAACCAGCATATGATAAAAACTTTACCCACCCTTATAACAAATGTTGAAAACAAGTTAATGAGAAGCTTATATACAGATCGGTTAAAAGTGGCATTTAGACATATCGTGATACAGTTTATATATAGATAAGTTAAAAGTACAATTAGACTAAGGAAAACAACAATTTGAATGAATCGACAAATTTGAAATTGGAAACAAAGGATTGCTAGCAAATATCAAAAGTTCTATAAATTAAAAATATTGATTTCATAACTGAATGCTTATGTAGACATATGGACAATTTCAAACAAGCCAAAGGTAGTGCATCAAATTTAATAAAGCGAGTTTGGTAGGATCGTTTAACCGTCGGGTTGAAGTCTTAACCCATAACCAACCCAACCTGACATAGGAGTGGTTAAATATTAACTGAATTGAACCGATTTGCTATTTCAAACCAACCCAAAGTTCTATTTTGGGACGAAACCTTTTTTACTCCTTTCAATAATTCGAAAAGGGAGAATCTTTGAATTTCAATTACAACAATCCCCCAATCTTCAATGAATAAATGAGAAATTTATGAATTTGGATAGTGACAGATATGATGATCCCCAATCCTCGATGAAGAAATTAAAAAGTGTATGAATTTGTATGATGACAGTTACAATGGTCTACATATTTTCTATTAAGAGTTTGATGTCAATGTCTATTGTCAGTGGTATAAATATAAATAAATAAATAAATAAATAAAGATTAATTTTAATTGCCACACAAAATGTGTGGTTGAAATAGAGTTAAAACACTATTTAAGAATGCATTTTTTTCAAAAAAAAAAATGGGGCTCAAAAAGGGCTAAATATATTATCGAATTAATTAATCACAAATAATTTCTCGTTCACAAATCAAAACTTTTATAGGTCGCAAATTATTTCATTGTCACAAATCAAAATTTTACAAGTCACAATTTATTCATTGATCACAAATCAAAAATTTTATAGGTCACAACTTATTTACCGATCACAAATCACAATTTTTTTATGAGTCACAGATTATCAAATTAATTGATCACAAGTTATTTCTCGATCACAACTTAACAAATTGAGAGTCACAATCACAGTTTTATTAATCACAATTTAACCAAATTTATTGTCACAATCAATGAAATAATTGGTCATAAACACCCCCGTCCTTTCCCATTCCATCCAATCACATCCCATCCACAATCACTGGACAATCGCCACGACCACCATCGCCTCCATGTCCACGACCACAATCTCACTAGACCACACGCAATGGCCACAACTCTACCTAGCTCCATTTTCTGAGTTTGATTTCTCTGGAAAGGACCATCATGAACCGCACATAGTAACCACTGTGCTCATCGTCACTTCAAATCAACGATTATGCAACTTGCATAGGCAATCGCGACACTTGCAGCGCCGCTGTGCGCTTAGATCTAATGTACAACGGACTCGCCTGCGCCGTGCCGTGTACCGCCGCCGCTCATCGTCGACGAGGGGATAGAGAGAGGGTAAGAGAAGAAAGAATAGAGAGGTAAGAAGTTTAGAGAGGAAAGAAGGGAGAGATATAATTAAGGTTTGGGATTGAAATTGTGTAGGAGTACATTAATTAATTTTATAATATTATTGCTAATATTAAAAGTTTGAATAAAGATTTAAATTTTGTATAAACAAATTTTAAATCTGATTTTTGAATTGTGATCTCTAAAATTTATGTGTAACAATCACTTCATAAAATCGCACTTGTCTCCGGGCCATAAAATGGTCAGACCAATATTATTTCCTGCATTCTGCCTCTAAATTGATTTAATAGGCTTCGTTTGGGATTGCTTTTGAGGCTTAACTTCTGATTAACAAATAGTCATAGTTTTTTTATGTGTTCTAAAAAATTGATTCTGGAATAGAGATGGCAATGGTGTGGGTTCGCCCCGCCCCACCACTCCCCCACCCCGCCCTGCGCCTCGCCCCACCTTAGACAGGTGAAGCGGGTTCGGGGCGTGGACTTGCCCGGTTTATTTTTCTTTTTTTCAAAAACTTCCAATTAAGTATTTTTTTGTTTTTAATTTGTAGTTAATTATTTTTTTTATTCTTCACGGGGCGGGTTTGAGGCGCTTCGGTGTGGGGCACCCCTTCCTCGCCCTGCCCCGCCCCACCAACCCGTCGGGGCGGGTTTTTTCGCCCCATTTGGGGCGGGGCAGCGCCGAGGCGAGACGGGTTTTTTTGTCATCACTATTCTGGAAGAATCTTCACCATCTAATGGTAGATTTTAAGTAGAAGTAAAAGAGTAGCTTTTTAGATTATGATTTTAGTTTCTCTAATTAATCATATTATATCAATTTTAACCCTTAATTATGTTATAAAACTATAGAAAGAGACAAAAAAGAATTATAGAGTGGATACATATTTAAAAGAAAGAAATGTAAAGAGAATTAAAATTCAATTTATTTTTATTATAACGATGGACACATATTTATAGGTTCTAATGAGAGATACAATTTGAGTACAATATTCTTCCATAGCAAGTAAAAGTTATCTAAGTACCCTGATAAGATTGATTATTCTTTAGTAATTATACTCGAGTCTGCAAATCATTTTCTCCTTTTCTTTACTTCGAAACCATGTGGCTGCATCATGTAAATTTCTTCCACAAAATCACCCTCAAGAAAGACCGTCTTTACATTCAATTGCTCTAAGTGCAAGTCTTCATTTACCAATAATCCAAATACTACTCTAATTGTGGTTAATTTCACCACAATTTACATGAGAGAATCTCAGTGTGGTCAATGTCTTCTTTATGTTTAAATCTCTTTACAACCAATCTTGCTTTATATCACTTGCTTCCATCATGTTCTTCTTTTAACCGGTAAACACATTTATTCTGCAAAACATTTTTTTAATTTTGGTAACTCTGTCAATTGTTATGTCTGATTGGACAATAATGAGTTAATCTCATCTCTTATGACCAAATCTCACTTGATTGATTCATCAACATGGACAGTGTCATTATAACTTTCTGGTTCACTTCTATCAGTCAATAGAATACAATACAATGTTGGAGAATATCTTTGTGGAGGTCTAGTAGTTCCACTGGATCTTCTGGGTTGAGTCACAAGGATGTTCAGTCACAACGTTGTTCTGATGTATTTCTAGGGCTATTATTTTTTTCAATTTTGATCATCAACCAGAACATCCATGGTAACCTTGCGTGTAATCTTATTCATTTAGCATGCTCATTTGAAGTCATGTTTATCATCTCAATCACGCCATTTTGACAAGGTGTTTGTGTAATGGTCTTCATCTTGGTTCTATTATCAACATAGTACTTCTTGAAATCATCATGTATATACTCTCTCCATATCTGTCTCATTTTCAACTAAGTCTTTCCATCTCTTGAAAGCATAAAAAATTTAGATTTATTCTTAAAAAAAATCTATACCTTCCTGCTTGAGTCATTAATAAATATCACAAATAATTAGAACCTCCAAAGAAGGTAACAATTGAAGGTTTCCATACATCCATATGAATTAATTCCGATTTTGTATCTTTTGGCTTACTTCGATTTTAGAGAAACTAACAATTTTCTGCTTGTTGAAAATACAACCTTCATAAAAAACCGTGTTCAACAAATTTCAACCCCGGTATCTTCTCTTTAGACTGAAACACTTTCATTCCATTCTCACTCATGTGTCCCAGTCTACGCAAAATGCCACAAATCAAAACTAATAGCTGATTTAGCAACTGCAGCCATATCTTTACAATTGGAAGAGATGTAAAGCGTTTTAGCTCATTTCCTCAAGCAACAACCATGGCTTCCTTAGTAACTTTCCAAGTACCAACACCGCGGTCACATTATGAACTTCATCATCAAGTTTTCCAACTGAGATCAGAATACACATCAAGTTAGACACATGCTTCACCTTATGAATTTTCATACTGGCCCATTTGATATCCTCAAATTGACATCACAAATACCTACAATATCCATAGGTTCTCTATAAGGAAGATGTACATTTTCATAATTCCCAACAATATAATTTTCCATAATCATGATGTGCAGTGTTATGAAAAAAAAGAAGCTCATGAATCCATCACCCAATAATTAAGCTCATGTTTGGTCTGGATTAAAATCTGATTTCAATTCAAGTCAAAGTCAAACATTCAATATTAATCACATCTTTCATGGGTCTCACAACTTTTCAACCACACACTTCAAAAATTTCTATTACAATCCACTAAAAATCTAATTTTAATCACACCAAACACCCTCTAAATAGGACTATAAATTGACAAAATAAAATATTTTGTACCTCTTCAGTCACTACATTTGCATTATCGTTATTCTTTTCTTTATTCTTCTTTAGTACTCTGCAATTCTTCTTCATGTGGTCAGTCTTGCCACAATTCTAGTATTCCAAATTCTTTCCAAGCCTGGTTTGCTTTAGACACTCCTCCACTTCCCATTGTTGCCTTTATTGGAAATTTTCTCAAAATCCATTCCCATATTCTCAACATTAAGAGCAGAACTTGATATTGAAAATTCTCCAAAATCTCTTCTGCAAACTTCTTCATTAATAATAGTATCATGAACGTCAATGAATTTTAGTTTCGCATTGCCTATAGAGTTACTAACCACAGCTCTCCGAGGCTCACAACTAATTGGTAGTGATACCAATAGGATTAGGGCACAGACCTAGTCATCAAATTTAATCTTGATTGATAATTGTATTAATTTTATTAAGATGTTGTACTGTTGGAGCACCTTCAACTATCTTTAAATTAAATAATTTTTCATCAAATGTGCCTTGTTACATGAAGATGTCATCTCATACACATCGGATAGTATCTTATTTAAATATACCATGATTTTCTTGTCACCACGTTGTGACTAACATTCTTCGACAGTGTCAATCGAATAACACCTAATACCTGAAGACTGAGGACTTTTCACTCGTTGTCCTTCATTCCTTTCGAATTTTTATTCAGAAAAGGATGGTACAGTATGTAGACATTTCACTTGCTTTTCGGTCGGCTTTTCTACCAATGTTTTCCACTCTTTGAAGGTTCCAAACACATCACTCTTCTGCTTTAAGAAGAATACCCAAACTTTCCTGGAGAAGTCATCAATTACTGTCAACAAGTAATAATAGCTACCTTTAGATGGCACCCTGGCTAGTCCCCAAAAATCTGAATGGATATATTCAAGTGTTCCCTTCGTGTTGTATCTTCCTTTAGTGAATCCGACTCTCTTCTGTTTCCCAAAAACACAATGCTCACAAAATTCAATTTTGCTGGTCTTCTGCCCACTCAGCTCCGCCATCCTATTCTCACTTATATACCCGAGCCTCATATGCTAATTTTTTGTAACTTCATCATCCGTCAAAGAAGAAGCAGAAACTACTGCATCCCCAATCACTGTGGAACCCGTGCAAATTGTACAGCTGTATAGAGTTTTTAAGCCCCTTCATGACAACAAAAGCACCATTGCTCACCTTCAAAACTCTACGTTCATCGATGTATTTGTAGTCCTTTGAGTCAAGTGTACTCAAAGATATGAGATTCCGTTTCAGTTCTGGGATATGTCTTACATTTGTAAGTGTTCTGACAACTTCATCGAACATTCTGATTCTGACTGTACCAACTCCAGCAATCTTGCAAAGCGCGTTGTTTCCCAAAATCACAGCACTTCTCGAAACTTCTTCATATGTAGAAAACCAATCCCTATTAGGACACAATTTTTTTGAACATAGTTAAGTGATCATCTAATGACATACCTTCAGACATCCGATGAGAATACAAGCGTTGTTTCAAGTGTAGCTTACTGGTCAAGCTCTTTGTCATGTAAAATTGCTCCAACTTCAACCACAATGCAGATGCACTTGTAACGCCCCGAGTTTCGTGAACCCGGATTGCCACGTCATCGTCTTTTGTAACTAATTTAACTAACAAGTTTTGCAGAAAATAACTAAATTTTGAAACATCGCATTTATAGCGGTAAAACCATGTCGGCAACAAAATTCATTTGATTACTTAAGGAAAATTGTTTAAACTTCAGAACTCAAGTTTGAAATAACGGATACAACAAAATAAGTCCATAATGCGTAAATTTCAAAAGTAAATAACTTCGACTATTAAATTTATGGCAACACTGCCCATCACACTCGACCGTCTCCGAAATCTGCAAATATTGCTAAAATAACGGAATGAGTATTTCGAAAAAATACTCAGTAGACTCATCGAATTATTGACTTTAATTTCACATTTCAACATTAAATTTTATTACACATTTGAGAGAACAATTCAACATTTTTTATCCTTTAAATATTCTTCCATCTCCCTGTGGATACGACACCCAAAAGCCGTGTTACAACTACCGCGTTATTCTTTGGGCGTAATCAAATTTTGGCGCCGTCGCCGGGGAGACGGTACAAAATACGCAAGGATCGACTACAAAAGTGTGACATCGTTTCTTTTATTTTTTTTTGTTCGTTTAATTTCTTTATTATATTTTTCCTCTTTTCACTTTATTTTCTTTTACTTTTTCTATGAGCACCTATCAAGGAGAACGAGGACAATCTGTGGACAGACCCGACACAGAGTTTGAACATTTTTTTTAACCCTGCTTTTGATTTTGCATCTGTTAAAACTGACACCACATCACATAACACAATGTCTGAAAGTGAGCATGATGTACCGTCTAGAACTTTGCATGATTATCTGCACCCCACGCGTACATCTACACCTTCATGTATTATGTTTCCACCCAACATGCCACGTGTAGATTTTAAACCTGGAACGATTCAACTTCTTCCTAATTTCCATGGACTTGAAAATGAGAACCCGTATGTGCATGTTAGGGAATTCGAGGAGGTTGTAGCAACCTTCCACAATCAACATGGTACAATAGATGCAATTATGCTCAAATTCTTCCCATTTTCTCTTAAGGAAAGGGCTAAGAGCTGGTTGTATTCATTGAGACCACGTTCGATTGGAACTTGGGCTGAGATGACCCAAGTGTTCTTTAGCAAATACTTTTCCCACCACAAAACTACTGCTTTGAAAAAGCAGATCTCTTCTTTTATCCAAAAGGAGAGTGAAACTTTATATCATCAAGCGTGGGAAAGGTATAAAGAACTCCAAGCTCTTTGTCCG
Organism: Fraxinus americana; assembly: GCA_035079005.1. Lineage (NCBI taxonomy): Eukaryota > Viridiplantae > Streptophyta > Magnoliopsida > Lamiales > Oleaceae > Fraxinus > Fraxinus americana. Next base: position 20,686,923 of record CM068711.1, on the reverse strand, counting down.
CACCATGGTTATGAGAGTTGGCGCATCGTGAGCTTTTTCTATGAAGGGTTAACATCTAGAGAGCGTCAGTTTGTTGAAATGATGTGTAATAGTGATTTCCTACAAAAAGATCTAGATGAGGCTATAGGATATTTAGATGACTTAGTTGAGAAAGCCCACACCTGGACTGGCCCTAGTGCTACTGATAGCACCAATAGATCACGAGCTGTAGGAAATCCTTCTAGTGCAGGTATCTACCATCTTAGGGTAGAAAACAATATAAAAGCTAAGTTAGAAGCCCTAACTAGAGAAATTGAGAACCTACGCACTAGTAGTTCAAAGCCTACATCTACTGTTGCTCATGTTGAGTCTTCTGGGCCGTGTGATGTGTGTGGTGGACTAGATCATCCAGTGCAAGAGTGTTTTCCTCTAGCTGAGATGAGGGGGGTTTATAATGAACACTGTAAGACTTTAGGTGTGTACAAAAAGCCTTATGCCCCATATTCTGAGACCTACAATCAGGGGTGGCGGAATCATTCTAATTTCAGCTGGAAATCTGATAACCAGCAACCTACTCAGCCACCTAGAGTTTTCAATACACCATCACATCAACCCTCAACGTCTAGGAATTCTTTAGATAACACCTTACATGCTTTTATGGAGGCTCGGGGGAAAACAAATCAGAAGTTTGAAACCATGATCAATCAAATTGTTGAGCAGAGTAAGGAAATGAAAAGCCATATAACCCAATTGACTAATGCCTTAGAAATAGGGGAACGTGGAAAATTTTCGGCTCAACCTCAACCTAACCCTAAGGGACAACATATGGCTCAAACTTTAGGTGTACAAAACAACCTTAAGGAGATAAATCATATCACCACTCGATCTGGGAAGGTTCTAGAACCCATCATTAAGCCTAGGGAAGCAGAAGAAAAAGAGAAAGACTCTAGTAATTCTGAAGAGGGTGAGCCTAGTGATAAGGTGGTGGAAAATCTAGTTAGAGACTCTTGTGATCGGTGTAGATCTTACATTTACTCCCATATAGATAGCGACGCCAAATCTTAAGAGCGTGCACAACAGCTGCGAGCTCTAAATCATGTGTCGGGTAAATCTTCTCATGTGGCTTCAACTGTCTTGAAGCATATGCTATCACTCTGCCATTCTGCATCAATACGCAACATAAACCATGTTTAGATACATCGCTGTAAATAACGAAACCATCAGACCCATCTGGTATAGTCAGCACGGGTGTTGAGACGAGTCTGTTCTTAAGTTTCTGAAAGCTTTGTTCACATGGTTCTTTCCACTGAAACTTAACTCGTTTCCTGGTCAACTCAGTCATAGGACCTGCTATTTTAGAGAAACCCTCTATGAATCGCCGATAATATCCAGCCAATCCAAAAAAGCTTCTCAAATCTCCAACATTCACAGGTGTTGGCCAATTCGTTACAGATTCAACTTTAGAAGGATCAACCTCGATGCCTTTAGCTGTAACAATGTGACCCAAGAAACCTACTCTCTCAAGCTAAAATTCACATTTCTTGAATTTGGCATACAACTTTTCTGTTCTGAGTGTTTCTAACACAATCCTCAAATGTTCTTCATGTTGTGCAAAATTTCTAGAATAGATCAGTATGTCATCGATAAAAACAACAATGAATTTATCAAGATACTGATGGAAAACTCTGTTCATTAAGTGCATAAATATTGCAGGTGCATTCATGAGGCCGAAAGGCATCACTACGAACTCATAATGTCCATATAGTATCCTGAACGCTGTCTTTGGTACGTCAGCTGGCGAAACCTTTAGCTGATGGTACCCAGATCTCAAATCAATCTTCGAGAAAATTGCTGTACCTTTCAACTTATCAAACAAGTCTTCGATCCTGGGGAAGGGGATACTTATTCTTTATCATCAACTTTTTAAGTTCTCGATAGTCGATGCACATCCTAATGCTTTCGTCCTTCTTCTTCACAAATAGAACAGGTCCTCCCCGTGTAGATACAGTTGGCCTGATGAAACCCTTCTCGAGCAATTCTTCTAACTGCACCTTCAGTTCTTGCAACTCCTTCGGCGCCATTCGGTACTGAGCCTTAGAAATAGGAGCAGCTCCTGGTACCAAATCGATGGAAAATTCCACTTTCCTATCTGGCGGAGTGCCTGGTAGATCGTTTGGGAGGACATCACCGTACTCACGTACTACTGGCACGGAATCCAAAGCGATATCTTCTGCGGGTTTGTCTTGAAGACTAACCAAATAGCCATGACAATTGTCCTTGGCTAATAGCTTCTCCGCTTGTAAAGCCGAGATAAGGCGAGGAAGTGACTTAACCTTCGTTACATCAAACCATACTACTTCTTCACCATCTTCACGAAAAACAACCTCTTTCTCATAGCACATAATTACAGCACGGTTGGTGCTGAGCCAATCCATACCCAGAATGATATCGAAGTCTTTCATTCGGATAGTATTCAAGTCTGCCTCTAAAATTTGACCATCAAAATCTATTTGTACAGCTTTGACTATCTTGTTGGTGTCGATAGTTCCTCCGACGGTAAACTAACCTCGAGTGTACTGTCAGTCTCTTCTCCTATTAAGTTCAGTCTTTCTAAATATGCATCAGCTATAAATGAATGCGTGGCTCCCGAGTCTATTAGAGCATATACGGGGATACTAGAAATAGATATTATACCTGTTATCATAATATCATGCTCAAAATGGGAAGGAAATACAGTATGGAGAATAGTTAAGACTCTTGTGATCGGTGTAGATCTTACATTTACTCCCATATAGATAGCATCGCCAAATCTTAAGAGCGTGCACAACAGCTGCGAGCTCTAAATCATGTGTCGGGTAATTCTTCTCATGTGGCTTCAACTGTCTTGAAGCATATGCTATCACTTTGCCATTCTGCATCAATACGCAACATAAACCATGTTTAGATGCATCGCTGTAAATAACGAAACCATCGGACCCATCAGGATAGTCAGCACGGGTGCTGAGACGAGTCTGTTCTTAAGTTTCTGAAATCTTTGTTCACATGGTTCTGTCCACTGAAACTTAACTCCTTTCCTGGTCAACCGAGTCAGAGGACCTGCTATTTTAGACAAACCCTCTATGAATCGCCGATAATATCCAGCTAATCGAAGAAAGCTTCTCAAATCTTCAACATTCGCGAGTGTTGGCCAATTCGTTGCAGTTTCAACTTTAAAAGGATCAACCTAGATGCCTTTAGCTGTAACAATGTGACCCAAGAAACCTACTCTCTCAAGCAAAAATTCCCATTTCTTGAGTTTGGCATACAACTTTTCAGTTCTGAGTGTTTCCAACACAATCCTCAAATGTTCTTCATGTTGTGCAAAATTTCTAGAATAGATCCATATGTAATCGATAATAACAATAACGAGTTTATCAAGATACTGATAGAAAACTCTGTTCATTAAGTTCATAAATATTGCAGGTGCATTCATGTGGCCGAATGGCATCACTACGAACTCATGATGTCCATATCGTGTCCTGAACGCCGTCTTTGGTACGTCAGCTGGCGAAACGTTTCGCTGATGGTACCCAGATCTCAAATCAATCTTCGAGAAGATTGCTGTACCTTTCAATTGATCGAATACGTCTTCGATCCTGGGGAAGGGGATACTTATTCTTTATCATTAACTTGTTTAGTTCTCGATAGTCGATGCACATCCTCATGCTTTCGTCCTTCTTCTTCACAAATAGAACAGGTGATCCCCATGGAGATACATTTGACCTGATGAAACGCTTCTCGAGCAATTCTTCTAACTGCACCTTCAGTTCTTGCAACTCCTTCGGCGCCATTCGGTACGGAGCCTTAGAAATAGGAGCAGCTCCTGGTACCAAATCGATGGAAAATTCCCCTTGCCTATCCGGCGGAGTACGGGGTAGATCGTCTGGGAAGACATCACCATACTCACGTACTTCTGGCACGGAATCCGAAGTGATCTCTTCTGCGGGTTTGTCTTGAAGACTAACCAAATAGCCATGACAATTGTCCTTGTCTAATAGCTTCTCCGTTTGTAAAGTCGAGATAAGGCGAGGAAGTGCCTTAACCTTCGTTCCATAAAACCTGAATACTTCTTCACCATATTTACGAAAAATAAAACCCTTTCTCGTAGCACATAATTGCAGCACGGTTGGTGCTGAGCCTATCAATACCCAGAATGATATCGTAGTCTTTCATTCGAATAATATTCAAGTCTGCCTCTAAAATTTGACCATCAAAATCTATTTGTACTGTTTTGACTATCTTATTGGTATCGATAGTTCCTCCTGACGGTAAACTAACCTCGAGGGTACTACCAGTCTCTTCTCCTATTAAGTTAAGTCTTTCTAAACATGCATCAGCTATAAATGAATGCGTGGCTCCCGAGTCTATTAGAGCATATATATGGGGATACTAGAAATAGATAGTACACCTGTTATAATATTATCATGCTCAAAATGGAAGGAAATACAGTATGGAGAATAGTTAAGACTCTTGTGATCGGTGTAGATCTTACATTTACTCCCATATAGATAGCGTCGCCAAATCTTAAGAGCGTGCACAACAGCTGCGAGCTCTAAATCATGTGTCGGGTAATTCTTCTCATGTGGCTTCAACTGTCTTGAATCATATGCTATCACTTTGCCATTCTGCATCAATACGCAACATAAACCATGTTTAGATGCATCGCTGTAAATAACGAAACCATCGGACTCATCTGGTATAGTCAGCACGGGTGCTGAGACGAGTCCGTTCTTAAGTTTCTGAAAGCTTTGTTCACATGGTTCTGTCCACTGAAACTTAACTCCTTTCCTGGTCAACCGAGTCACAGGACCTGCTATTTTCGAGTAACCCTCTATGAATCGCCGATAATATCCAGCTAATCCAAGAAAGCTTCTCACATCTCCAACATTCGCAGGTGTTGGCCAATTCGTTACAGTTTCAACTTTAGATGGATCAACCTCGATGCCTTTAGCTGTAACAATGTGACCCAAGAAACCTACTCTCTCAAGCCAAAATTCACATTTCTTGAATTTGGCGTACAACTTTTCTGTTCTCAATGTTTCCAACACAATCCTCAAAGGTTGTACAAAATTTCTAGAGTAGATCAGTATGTCATCGATAAAAATAATAACGTATAGATCAAGATACTGGTGGAAAACTCTATTCTTTAACTTCATAAATATTGCAGGGGCATTCATGTGGCCGAAAGGCATCACTACGAACTCATAATGTACATATCGTGTCCTGAACGCTGTCTTTGGTACGTCAGCTGGCGAAACCTTTGGCTGATGGTACCCAGATCTCAAATCAATCTTCGAGAGGATTGCTGTTCCTTTCAATTGATCGAATAAGTCTTCGATCCTGGGGAAGGGGATACTTATTCTTTATCATCAACTTGTTTAGTTCTCGATAGTTGATGCACATCCTCATGCTTTCGTCCTTCTTCTTCACAAATAGAGCAGGTGCTCCCCGTGGAGAAACACTTGGCCTGATGAAACCCTTCTCGAGCAATTCTTCTTACTGCACCTTCAGTTCTTGCAACTCCTTCGGCGCCATTCGGTACGGAGCCTTAGAAATAGGAGCAGCTCTTGGTACCAAATCGATGGAAAATTCCACTTGCCTATCTGGCGGAGTACCGGGTAGATCGTCTGGGAAGACATCGCCGTAATCACATACTACCGGCAATCCAAAGTGATCTCTTCTGCGGGTTTGTCTTGAAGACTAACCAAATAGCCATGACAATTGTCCTTGGCTAATAGCTTCTCCGCTTGTAAGGCCGAGATAAGGCGAGGAAGTGCCTTAACCTTCGTTCCATAAAACCTTAATACTTCCTCACCATCTTTACGAAAAATAACCTCTTTCTCGTAGCACATAATTGCAGCACGGTTGGTCTTGAGCCAATCCATACCAAGAATGATATCGAAGTCTTTCATTCGGATAATATTCAAGTCTGCCTCTAAAATTTGACCATCAAAATCTATTTGTACGGCTTTGACTATCTTGTTGGTGTCGATAGTTCCTCCGACGGTAAACTAACCTCGAGTGTACTGTCAGTCTCTTCTCCTATTAAGTTCAGTCTTTCTAAATATGCATCAGCTATAAATGAATGCGTGGCTCCCGAGTCTATTAGAGCATATACGGGGATACTAGAAATAGATATTATATCTGTTATCATAATATCATGCTCAAAATGGGAAGGAAATACAGTATGGAGAATAGTTAAGACTCTTGTGATCGGTGTAGATCTTACATTTACTCCCATATAGATAGCATCGCCAAATCTTAAGAGCGTGCACAACAGCTGCGAGCTCTAAATCATGTGTCGGGTAATTCTTCTCATGTGGCTTCAACTGTCTTGAAGCATATGCTATCACTTTGCCATTCTGCATCAATACGCAACATAAACCATGTTTAGATGCATCGCTGTAAATAACGAAACCATCGGACCCATCTGGATAATCAGCACGGGTGCTGAGACGAGTCTGTTCTTAAGTTTCTGAAAGCTTTGTTCACATGGTTCTATCCACCGAAACTTAACTCCTTTCCTGGTCAACCGAGTCAGAGGACCTGCTATTTTAGACAAACCCTCTATGAATCGCCGATAATATCCAGCTAATCGAAGAAAGCTTCTCAAATCTTCAACATTCGCGAGTGTTGGCCAATTCGTTGCAGTTTCAACTTTAGAAGGATCAACCTAGATGTCTTTAGCTGTAACAATGTGACCCAAGAAACCTACTCTCTCAAGCAAAAATTTCCATTTCTTGAGTTTGGCATACAACTTTTCAGTTCTGAGTGTTTCCAACACAATCCTCAAATGTTCTTCATGTTGTGCAAAATTTCTAGAATAGATCCGTATGTAATCGATAATAACAATAACGAGTTTATCAAGATACTGATAGAAAACTCTGTTCATTAAGTTCATAAATATTGCAGATGCATTCATGTGGTCGAATGGCATCACTACGAACTCATGATGTCCATATCGTGTCCTGAACGCTGTCTTTGGTACGTCAGCTGGCGAAACGTTTCGCTGATGGTACCCAGATCTCAAATCAATCTTCGAGAAGATTGCTGTACCTTTCAATTGATCGAATACGTCTTCGATCCTGGGGAAGGGGATACTTATTCTTTATCATTAACTTGTTTAGTTCTCGATAGTCGATGCACATCCTCATGCTTTCGTCCTTCTTCTTCACAAATAGAACAGGTGATCCCCATGGAGATACATTTGACCTGATGAAACGCTTCTCGAGCAATTCTTCTAACTGCACCTTCATTTCTTGCAACTCCTTCGGCGCCATTCGGTACGGAGCCTTAGAAATAGGAGCAGCTCCTGGTACCAAATCGATGGAAAATTCCCCTTGCCTATCCGGCGGAGTACGGGGTAGATCGTCTGGGAAGACATCACCATACTCACGTACTTCTGGCACGGAATCCGAAGTGATCTCTTCTGCGGGTTTGTCTTGAAGACTAACCAAATAGCCATGAAAATTGTCCTTGTCTAATAGCTTCTCCGTTTGTAAAGTCGAGATAAGGCGAGGAAGTGCCTTAACCTTCGTTCCATAAAACCTGAATACTTCTTCACCATATTTACGAAAAATAAAACCCTTTCTCGTAGCACATAATTACAGCACGGTTGGTGCTGAGCCTATCCATACCCAGAATGATATCGAAGTCTTTCATTCGGATAATATTCAAGTCTGCCCCAAAAATTTGACCATCAAAATCTATTTTTACTGCACTGACTATCTTATTAGTATCGATAATTCCTCCTGACGGTAAACTAACCTCGAGGGTACTACCAGTCTCTTCTCCTATTAAGTTAAGTCTATCTAAACATGCATCAGCTATAAATGAATGCGTGGCTCCCGAGTCTATTAGAGCATATATGGGGATACTAGAAATGGATAGTACACCTGTTATAATATTATCATGCTCAAAATAGGAAGGAAATACAGTATGGAGAATAGTTAAGACTCTTGTGATCGGTGTAGATCTTACATTTACTCCCATATAGATAGCGTCGCCAAATCTTAAGAGCGTGCATAACAGCTGCGAGCTCTAAATCATGTGTCGGGTAATTCTTCTCATGTGGCTTCAACTGTCTTGAAGCATAAGCTATCACTTTGCCATTCTGCATCTATACGCAACATAAACCATGTTTAGATGCATAGTTGTAAGTAACTAAACCATCGGACCCATCTGATATAGTCGGCACGGGAGCTGAGACGAGTCTGTTCTTAAGTTTCTGAAAGCTTTGTTCACATGGTTCTGTCCACTGAAACTTAACACCTTTCCTGGTCAACCGAGTCATAGGACCTGCTATTTTAGAGAAACCCTCTATGTATCCCCGATAATATCCATCTAATCCAAGAAAGCTTCTCAAATCTCCAACATTCGCGGGTGTTGGCCAATTCGTTACAGTTTCAACTTTAGAAGGATCAACCTCGGTGCCTTTAGTTGTAACAATGTGTCCCAAGAAACCTACTCTCTCAAGCAAAAATTCACATTTCTTGAGTTTGGCATACAACTATTCAGTTCTGAGTGTTTCCAACACAATCCACAAATGTTCTTCATGTTGTCCAAAATTTCTAGAATAGATCAGTATGTAATCGATAATAACAATAACGAGTTTATCAAGATACTGATGGAAAACTCTGTTCATTAAGTTCATAAATATTGCTGGTCCATTCATGTGGCCGAATGGCATCACTACGAACTCATGATGTCCATATCGTGTCCTGAACGCTGTCTTTGGTACGTCAGCTGGCGAAACCTTTGGCTGATGGAACCCAAATCTCAAATCAATCTTCGAGAAGATTGTTGTACCTTTCAATTTATCGAATAAGTCTTCGATCCTGGGAAAGGGATACTTGTTCTTTATCCTCAACTTGTTAAGTTCTCGATAGTCGATGAACATCCTCATGCTTTCGTCCTTCTTCTTCACAAATAGAACAGGTGCTCCCCCTGGAGATACACTTGACCTGATGAAACCCTTCTCGAGCAATTTTTCTAACTGCACCTTCATTTCTTGCAACTCCTTTGGCGCCATTCGGTACGGAGCCTTAGAAATAGGAGCAGCTCCTGGTACCAAATCGATGGAAAATTCCACTTGCCTATCCGGCGGAGTACCAGGTAGATCGTCTGGGAAGACATCACCGTACTCACGTACTACTAGCACGGAATCCAAAGTCATCTCTTCTGTGGGTTAGTCTTGAAGACTAACCAAATAGCCATGACAATTGTCCTTGGCTAATAGCTTCTCCGCTTGTAAAGCCGGGATAAGGGGAGGAAATGCCTTAACCTTCATTCCATAAAACCTGAATACTTCTTCACCATCTTTACGAAAAATAACCTCTTTCTCGTAGCACATAATTGCAGCACGGTTGGTGCTGAGCCTATCAATACCCAGAATGATATCGTAGTCTTTCATTCGAATAATATTCAAGTCTGCCTCTAAAATTTGACCATCAAAATCTATTTGTACTGTTTTGACTATCTTATTGGTATCGATAGTTCCTCCTGACGGTAAACTAACATCGAGGGTACTACCAGTCTCTTCTCCTATTAAGTTAAGTCTTTCTAAACATGCATCAGCTATAAATGAATGCGTGGCTCCCGAGTCTATTAGAGCATATATATGGGGATACTAGAAATAGATAGTACACCTGTTATAATATTATCATGCTCAAAATGGAAGGAAATACAGTATGGAGAATAGTTAAGACTCTTGTGATCGGTGTAGATCTTACATTTACTCCCATATAGATAGCGTCGCCAAATCTTAAGAGCGTGCACAACAGCTGCGAGCTCTAAATCATGTGTCGGGTAATTCTTCTCATGTGGCTTCAACTGTCTTGAAGCATATGCTATCACTTTGCCATTTTGCATCAATACGCAACATAAACCATGTTTAGATGCATCGCTGTAAATAACGAAACCATCGGACCCATCTGGATAGTCAGCACGGGTGCTGAGACGAATCTGTTCTTAAGTTTCTGAAAGCTTTGTTCACATGGTTTTTGTCCACTGAAACTTAACTCCTTTCCTGATCAACCGAGTCATAGGACCTGCTATTTTAGACAATCCCTCTATGAATCGCCGATAATATCCAACTAATCCAAGAAAGCTTCTCAAATCTTCAACATACGCGGGTGTTGGCCAATTCTTTACAGTTTCAACTTTAGAAGGATCAACTTCGATGCCGTTTAGCTGTAACAATGTGACCTAAGAAACCTACTCTCTCAAGCAAAAATTCACATTTCTTGAGTTTGGCATACAACTTTTCAGTTTTGAGTGTTTCCAACACAATCCTCAAATGTTCTTCATGTTGTGCAAAATTTCTAGAATAGATCACTATGTAATCGATAATAACAATAACGAGTTTATCAAGATACTGATGGAAAACTCTGTTCATTAAGTTCATAAATATTGCTGGTGCATTCATGAGGCCGAAAGGCATCACTACGAACTCATGATGTCCATATCGTGTCCTGAACGCCGTCTTTGGTACGTCAGCTGTCGAAACCTTTGGCTGATGGTACCCAGATCTCAAATCAATCTTCGAGAAGATTGCTGTACCTTTCAATTGATCGAATACGTCTTCGATCCCAGGAAGGGGATACTTATTCTTTATCATCAACTTGTTTAGTTCTCGATAGTCGATGTACATCCTCATGCTTTCGTCCTTCTTCTTCACAAATAGAACAGGTGCTCCCCATGGAGATACACTTGACCTGATGAAACCCTTCTCGAGCTTCTTCTAACTGCACTTTCAGTTCTTTTAACTCCTTCGGCACCATTCGGTACGGAGCCTTAGAAATAGGAGCAGCTCCTGGTACCAAATCGATGGAAAATTCCCCTTGCCTATCTGGCGGAGTACGGTGTAGATCGTCTGGGAAGACATCACCATACTCACGTACTTCTGGCACGAAATCCAAAGTGATCTCTTCTGCGGGTTTGTCCTGAAGACTAACCAAATAGCCATGACAATTGTCCTTGGCTAATAGCTTCTCCGCTTGTGAAGCCGAGATAAGGCGAGGAAGTGCCTTAACCTTCGTTCCATAAAACCTGAATACTTCTTCACCATCTTTACGAAAAATAACCTCTTTCTCGTAGCACATAATTGCAGCACGGTTGGTGCTGAGCCTATCAATACCCAGAATGATATTGAAGTCTTTCATTCGAATAATATTCAAGTCTGCCTCTAAAATTTGACCATCAAAATCTATTTGTACTGCTTTGACTATCTTATTGGTATCGATAGTTCCTACTGACGGTAAACTAACCTCGATGGTACTACCAGTCTCTTCTCCTATTAAGTTAAGTCTTTCTAAACATGCATCAGCTATAAATGAATGCGTGGCTCCCGAGTCTATTAGAGCATATACGGGAATACTAGAAATAGATAGTATACCTATTATCATATTATCATGCTCAAAATGGGAAGGAAATACAGTATGAAGAATAGTTAAGACTCATTTGATCGGTGTAGATCTTACATTTACTCCCATATAGATAGCATCGCCAAATCTTAAGAGCGTGCACAACAGCTGCAAGCTCTAAATCATGTGTCGGGTAATTCTTCTCATGTGGCTTCAACTGTCTTGAAGCATATGCTATCATTTTGCCATTCTGCATCAATACGCAACATAAACCATGTTTAGATGCATCGCTGTAAATAACGAAACCATCGGACCCATCTGTTATAGTCAGCACGGGTGCTGAGACGACTCTGTTCTTAAGTTTCTGAAAGCTTTATTTACATGATTCTGTCCACTGAAACTTAACTCCTTTCCTGGTAAACCGAGTTACAAGACCTGCTATTTTAGAGAAACCCCCTATGAATCGCCGATAATATCCAGCAAATCCAAGAAAGCTTCTCACATCTCCAACATTCGCAGGTGTTGGCCAATTCGTTACAATTTCAACTTTAGAAGGATCAACCTAGATGCCTTTAGCTGTAACAATGTGACCCAAGAATCCTACTCTTTCAAACCAAAATTCACATTTCTTGAATTTGGCATAAAAGTTTTCTGTTCTTAGTGTTTCCAACACAATCCTTAAATGTTCTTCATGTTGTGCAAAATTTCTAGAATAGATCAGTATGTCATCGATAAAAACAATAACGAATTTGTCAAGATACTGATGGAAAACTCTGTTCATTAAGTTTATATATATTGCAGGTGCATTCATGAGGTCGAAAGGCATCACTACGTACTCATCACGTCCATATCGTGTCCTGAACGCTGTCTTTTGTACGTTAGCTGGCGAAACCTTTAGCTGATGGTACCCAGATCTCGAATCAATCTTCGAGAAGATTGCTGTACCTTTCAACGGATAGAATAAGTCTTCGATCCTGGGAAGGGGATAGTTATTCTTGATCATCAACTTGTTAAGTTCTCGATAGTCGATGCACATCCTCATGCTTTCATCATTCTTCTTCACAAATAGAACAGGTCCTCCCCGTGTAGATACAGTTGGCCTGATGAAACCCTTCTCGAGCAATTCTTCTAACTGCACCTTCAGTTCTTGCAACTCCTTCGGCGCCATTCGGTACGGAGCCTTAGAAATAGGAGCAGCTCCTGGTACCAAATCGATGGAAAATTCCACTTGCCTATCTGGCGGAGCACCGGGTAGATCGTCTGGGAAGATATCACCGTACTCACGTACTACTAGCACGGAATCCAAAGTCATCTCTTCTGTGGGTTTGTCTTGAAGACTAACCAAATAGCCATGACAATTGTCCTTGGCTAATAGCTTCTCCGTTTGTAAAGCCGAGATAAGGCGAGGAAGTGCCTTAACCTTCGTTCCATAAAACCTGAATGCTTCTTCATCATCTTTACGAAAAATAAGCTCTTTCTCGTAGCACTTAATTGCAGCACGGTTGATGTTGAGCCAATCCATACCCAGAATGATATCGAAGTCTTTCATTCGGATAATATTCAAGTCTGCCTCTAAAATTTGACCATCAAAATCTATTTGTACTGCTTTGACAATCTTATTGGTATCGATAGTTCCTTCGACGATAAAGTAATCTCGAGGGTACTATCAGTCTCTTCTCCTATTAAGTTCAGTCTTTCTAAACATGCATCAGCTATAAATGAATGTGTGGCTCCCGAATCTATTAGAGCATATACGGGGATACTAGAAATAGATCGTATACCTGTTATCATATTATCATGCTCAAAATGGGAAGGAAATACTAGGGCTGCACAAAAAAATCGCGAAACCGCAAACCAAACCGAAGTCGTTGGTTTGAAACCGTTGGTTCGGGTCCACTTGGACCCGCGGTTTTTTTTTCTCAAACCGAACCAATCCATTTCAAAATGGTTTGGTTTAGGTTTCAAATTTTGAATATAGCAAAAAACCAAACCGAACCGTGTTTTTTTTAATTTATTTTTTTTATTAAATTGTAAATTCTCAAACCAGATTTTTTTTTTTTTTAAAGTAATATGCTAACTTTCAGTCCAAGGATAAAGCCCAAACCATACCAATACCCACTACCCTAATGTAAACGGCCCAAGCCCATTACCCAGCCCAATCCAAATAATTAAAAACATCAGAATTGCAGCCTCTGGCCACCCATCCCGCATCAATTTAAATGATTTCAATCCATTTTCCATCGACTTCTACCTGCGCCTCCGCCTCCGCCTCCTCCTTTCCTCCAGTCACTCCATTTCTTTTCCTGATTTTTGACTTGCAGAACGGAGTGGCTTTGTTAGAGTTAATGGTGAGTTATATTCTTGCTTGGTGATGGTTAGATATCTCTGCTTGTTGCTGTGAACCCAAACAATCTAGGTCGATCTTCTATAAATTAGAATAAGAGTTTCATATATGATTATAATCCACTCTGATGAAAATATATTAACAGTTTTTGTGCATAAGCTGATAATTTTTGGAAGATTTTGTGTTTTTCTCTGTTTAGAATTTACAAAAATTTTTGTTCCATGTTCAAAGCAAAGTGACGGGGGTAGCATTTTCCAACTGCTCGCTTGACCTCTGCCTAGGATCTTAGCAGCACTGTGCCAATCACCACTGTTATTTCTAATTTATTGACTCCACCCGGCATAAATATATAGCCCTATGTTGATATTGTTGGTGGCTAGAGAAGTGATGATGGTTGAGGTAGTGGACACTATTTAAGAAAATTATTTTCCAAACACCAAAGAGGAAACTGTAAAATAGATTTTCAAATGAAAACAAATTTCTTTACAAGTTTGTTCTAGACTAGAAAGTTGCATGTCTAAATAAGGGAGTTTGTTTGTAATCAAATTAATTTTACAAGGTAAGCACTAGTTATTATACTGAGAATTTCTTTGATTCATTTGATGCTAATCCAATAATGTCATTGTGTTTTATAGCCTCTTTACTTCTATGTACCATTTCGTGAACAACTACTAGAGTATTATTCAAGCAACAAAACTCCTAGTGAAAGAGATGAGAATCTCTTGACATGTCTGGTAGAATTTTTCTCACAGGTTATTATAATCATAAGTATTGGGGCCATGTTGAAAAGTTTAATCAATTGTTGTTCATTGCAACGGTTCTTGACCCAAGATGCAAGTTGGAACTTCTTAAAGTCAGGTTTGAACTTATTTATGATGTAGAAATTGCAAAAATGTTGTTAAAAAGAGTTGAAGAGACACTCCATAGGTTGTATGCATGTTATGAAGAAATGGCGATTTCAATCACTTCACCATCAGCTTCATCAAAGGAGGCTACCAAAAATAGTAGTCCAAGTCCTTCACAACCTGCTTTCGGTCTTTCTAAACAGATTCCTTCTATTTTCAAAGCTAAACTTATGCAAAACATGCAATCTGAGAAGAATGATTTGGTTGATTATTTGTCTGATCGTTGTGAAGATTTGACCGATCCCAAGTTTGACGTATTAGTTTGGCGGAAATTGAATGCGCACAAGTACAAAATTGCCTCTAAAATTGCCAAAGATGTATTAGCAATTCAAATATCTACGGTAGCTTCAGAGTCGGCATTTTGCACGAGTGGTCGGATTCTTGACTCCTTTAGGAGTTCATTGAGTGGAAAAATGGTTGAGGCCTTAATATGCACGAAGAATTGGTTGCATAGAGCAATGAACCTATAGTGCTTCGTCAATATTTGGATGAGGTAAAAGCATTGGATGACTCTGAGAAAGCTGTGGAAGGTGACATTTATTTTCTATTATCAATTTTGATATTTTATGCCGATTGTTTTTTAGTTGCTTGTTAATGATACTAAGAACTAATAAATATTTTGATATTTGCATATCATACAGAGGTCGAATCATGTGTTACAACAGAAAATATTGATCCAGTTTTTATCAAATGAGAGGTTAGTACTCTTGTACTTATTTTGATATTATTGCTTGTAAAATTTGGAGTGTTTGTTACTAGATACTAACTTGATACTATTTTTTTGTCTTTTTGTTTATATATCAAATTTTAAAAAAATATGAATGTAATTTAACATTTAACATTAGTAGTTCTTGTTTAAATGTATATGATAACTTGTTTTAAACATATAACTATAATGTCGATAGGTAAACCGCGGATTAAAATCGAACCAAACCGCAAATAATGGTTTGGTTTGGTTTGGTTTGAAAAATAAAATGGTTTGGTTTGGTTTGGAAAAATTCAAAACCGTATGAAATGATTTGAGTTGAAAATATAACATAAACCGCCCAAACCGAACCGTGTTCACCCCTAGGAAATACAGTATGGAGAATAGTTAAGACTTGCACAAGGATACGAGAATAACTAGTATACTTGCAATCACGTCAGAATCCTCCACTGCATCCATTGCAAATACTCTCTCTCTTCCTTTTCTGTTCTGGTCCAGGTTCGTCTTCTGATTGGAACCCTAGGCAGACGGAGCACGACAATCTGTCGCAAAGTGACCCGGCTGGCCGCACTTGTAGCAGACACCCTTTCCAAAAAGGCACTCTCCTTTATGCGACCTCTGACACTTAAGGCAGGGTGGACTGAAATTGGTCATCTGTCTCACAGTTGGTCTTGGATTCGGCCTCTTGTTAAATGCTTGATTCCGATTCCGATTATGATTATGATTTGGACCTTTTCACTTCCTCTTTCCTTGATACCTCTGCTCATTATGGTTGCTTTGGTTCTCAACTCTCACACTCGTATAGGCTACTGCTTGAGCCTTCTTCACTACCTCCCTATAGTTCGGCAGCTCATGTGAACTGACGAATTGACAATCTGCCTGACATCAAAGCGTAGACCTCTCTCAAAACGTCGTGCCTTTTGGAACTCAGTATCCACTAGATGTGGAGCATAGCATGATAGTTCCTCGAACTTCCTCTCGTATTCAGTTATATCCATTTCACCATGTACCAAACGCAGAAACTCAGACTCCTTATGGTCTCTGAGGGCTTGAGGGAAAACTTTATCCCTGATCTCATTTTTAAATTTATCCCAAGTCAGAGCTGCTAGCTGCTCTTCACTCTTCGTCCGAGATGCCGATTCCCACCCAAAACCAGCTCTTCCGATTAATAGAAACTCTGCACAGCCTACCTTCTTATTCTCGGGACAAGATATGTGCCTGAAGATTTCTCGATGGACTGGAGCCACTCTTCTACTACTAGTGGACCATCTCCGCCATCGAACGTAGGTGGGCGGTATCTCCTGAACTGTTCAATCACTGGTACTGTAGGGTTAACTGGTTGGGGAGCTTGTCTCGTCTCTTGCACCGCATCAAGTAATTCCCTGATGATGTCGGCTTGGGTCGGTGGTGCCAGAACCTTCATAATGTTAAAAGTTGTACGTAATTGTTGAACTAAGTGTACCAACATCGAAGAAGATAACTCGAAAAATGAAAATTGGAAAACCAAACATCATTTCATTTAAAACTCAACTTTTTTTAATGAAGGTACATGGGTAGGAAGGCATGTATGCCGAACATTTTTTTATTTATTTTAATACAAAAAATGTCGAGTCCACTCTAACTTCTATCTCTCTACTCTCCTTCGGTTACACATGATTCAGCGTCCGAGAACTCTCCTAGCGCTGGATCAGCGTCTTCTTTTGGGTCTTCTTCGGGTTCCTCCTCGGGTACTAACCTATCTTCTTACTCCGGTTCGGGCTCGAGCATTGGCTCATGTTCTGGCTCCCCTTCAGGTGTAATCCCAAAGCGGTTCTCAAAGTACATGGGCCAATATACCACACATCTCACGCAGAAGGTGTCATACTCTATTTCCACAATAGGAGACACTAGAGCATCTGCATATATGCTATGAGCTACCTCTGCATAGTCGCTTCGAAAAGTTGAGAGTAAGTGATGGATCGACTGACGATTACAGGTCATGTAGCCATGCAGTATGGCCCGCTCACGTACGACATTCAACTGTTCTACGTGCTGGGCAATTGTCCAATCAAGTCTAGGCCTAAAGCAGTCGTAGTCTCTAACGGCTTGTTCAAATTTAAAAATTTAAAAACTTTTTCAAATTATGCTCGAATTCGTCTTTCTTTCTGTCTAATTCGGATACACTTCTTTCTCTTTCTTCTAAATCTCATAAATCATTACAATAGGTATTCGAAATAAAATAACGATAAACTTCTCTACCTTCGGAGTCGGCGGATCGAATGATGGCAGTGGCAACTTTCATTAATGATAATTTAAACAATTTAGAATGTCTCCTTAAAAAAATTCTTCTTTTTTTTTGAAAATTTTGCCAGTCTACAGAAACGCAGACCAGCACTGATACCAAGCTGTAACGTCCCGAGTTTCGTGAACTCGGATTGCCACGTCATCATCTTTTGTAACTGATTTAACTAACAAGTTTTGCAAAAAATAACTAAATTTTGAAACATCGCATTTATAGCGGTAAAACCACGCCGGCAACAAAATTCATTTGATGGCAACGGGGCGGGGCAGGGCTGGGGCGGGGAGGGCGGGACGGGGGTAGGTTATTTCCCCGTTTATTCCCCGTTTAAATTTTTTTTTTTTTAGTTTTTGATAATTTATTTTTATTGTCCATAGTCATTATATTTAAACAAATAATTTTATTTGCTATTTTCTATTAGAACTAACGAAAATGTTCATTTAAAGTATTGAATTCTAAAAAAAAAAAAAATTTTTTTTTTTAACGGGGCGGGGCGGGGACCCCGTTACCCGTCTTTGCCTCGGGGAATAATTCCCCGCCCCGTTACCCGTTTAAGCGAGTTTTCCCCTCCCCGTTCGGGGCGGGTCCCTGCGGGTATCGGGTTTGTCGGGTTTTTTTGCCATCCCTACGCGGGGTGGAGGTGGCATGGGTTTTTTGCGCATAGGTCGAAGGCAACTGAGGCGAAAGGGCTCGGGTTCTTTGGGTTTTCGGCTGGAAATGGTCAGAGATGAAGGTAAGTGTATGGTTTTTCTATTCTCTTGTTTTTTTTTTTTTTTTTTTTGTGGTTTTGCTTGGTTTAAGATGAATTTGGGTGAAATGATGGCTGTTGTTTTTAGAGGTGAAGGAGTGGCGATTTAGGTATTGGAGATGGTGGTGTTGGAGTGTGGAGTTGTAGGTGGTTGTTTGATCTAGTGGCAACTCCTTTAAGTGGTTATGGATGATTTGGGGTGGATTTAGGCAGTAGCGGTTTGGGCAGTGAGCTTGGTGGTCTCGTGAGTGATGGTTTGGAATTTGGGTTTGTGTGAAATCATCATCTCGTTGGTGCTAGAAATTGAGGTTCTACTATCAACGTGATTTTTCCATGTGGAACTAGATTGATGAAATTTCGAGGGAGTGGACTCTTACCCTTCTTGACTACGTGAATTGTGAAGGATGAGGGAAATGAGAGTTCTATATGAACAGTAACTTAGGGCACAAAAATCTAAGTAACCAATTGGGCTAAGAACTTAGGTCGTAAGAATTTTCATAATTGGGCCTAAGTGAAATTAGACCTAAACATCGATATTTGGACTAATATAATTGGACTTTAGATGATAAGGAATTGGATACATTTAAAATATTCGGGATTTGGCTCGATTTGAAATATATTTAAATTTGTTTTATAACGGCTAGACGAACACCTTTTCACTTTAACGTTAGGGTTTAAAATTTAACGACACGTTTTTCGAGAAAATATAGTTTTATATAATTTAAAATTCTTGGTTACTACAACACTCTTCTCCTTAAAAATATCTTGAAGAATTTGATTCGAGAGATGTAGATGAATTTGAGATTGGGCTTTCCAATCCCTACGTCGCTTTTCATCTTGTGCCGGCAGCAGACATCCTATCAAAGCCAAGCAAGGGCACCAACACCGCTTGCATCTTCACTTGTCATAATGTGAATCTCATGTTCTATCCAACAACGGAATGTCATACTTCATTGTCACCATGCAGAACAATCAACATTGCCCCTCTGATACCACTTGTTATGAAACAGATTGCAAGATAATGGCAATAATGAAATAAAGAAGAAGAAAACAAGAATTTACGTGGAAACCAAATTCAGGTGAAAACCACGGGTAGAGGAGAACAATACACTATCAATAGTTTTGTATTTACAATATCAAGATTTCAATAATCTCAATTGAAATCTAAACTCTCAATCTCTCAATATGTTGTTGAAAATATAAAGAATAATATATAAATGTTGTATTATGGAGATACAATGTGGCTATATATAAAACTAGGGGTGTACAAAACCCGATCGAACCCGCTCAAACCGAACCAACCTGACCGAGTTGGGTTTGGGTGAGTTGGCTATGCAGGCGGGTTGAGTTGAGTTGGGTTGGGTTGGGTCGGATTATGGATTAACTTATGAAAACCAAATAAACTCACCCAACCATACCCACCACTTCAAAAAAATAAAATAGAATAAAATAAATAAAATGCCTAAAAAGTAAAAGAAACCTAAAAAGTATGAGTAGATAATAACTGTAATTACCTTGGTATATTTTAGAGGAGAAGCTTATTATTCTTCCCACAAGAAATGTAGTATAAGTTTTTCATGTTATGTTAAATGCACTTTGTTCTTTGTAGATTCGGCTAATGATGATTGAATAAGATAATAGATAATTTTATTTATTTATTTATTTACTTACTATTTAATTTTGTCTATTTGAATTTAGTTTAATAGAAAATTGGATGATTTTAATTTTTGTTGACACGTCGCCCCAAACAGACCAAACCAACCCGATCGATACTTGATTGGGTTGGGTTTCAACCTTTGCATGAGTTGAGTTGGGTTAAATTTTGATCAAACCGATCATGTTGGGTTGGGTTCGGGTTGAGACAAAAACCGACCCAACTCAACACATGCCCACCCCTATATAAAACCTCTTATTTAAGTTCAAGATGGGGAAAGAATCCAAAATATGCCTTTAGTCATCCAAGAGTCATCCTTCAAACCAAACTCCTAATTATTTTTGAAATTTGATTTTCAATCATATTAGAACTCTACAAGCCCAGATACCTTAGAGTTTCTCAAATTAATCAATACCAAATCACGTGGAATTTGGATCACATCACAGCAAATAGCATAATATTTAGCCTTTTCACATTTTGATATACAAATTAGTAATCAAATTATAAAAATCAAGTTTTTCCAACACATTTTTTTCGATAAAAATTATAGTTAATCCATTCAATCTCTTTTGTGACATGGTTGATCGAAAAATAAGACTTAATCAACTTCAATTTATTCAATTACATGTTTTGATTTATCACTCGTCGTGGTCAGTTATCTAAAAGATAGAAAATTCCATACGGTAGTATTTTTAATATCCCTCGTTTGGCTCCATTAAAATTATTATCAATTTTTCTCTCTTCTTATCAAACACACATTCTCACATAAAATAATATTATACGTAAATTCAAAACAATTTCTTCTTTTTTAACCATACATTTAAAAAAAAAAAATTATTTCAAAAATTATAATCTCAAATAATGACAAATAATGGTGACCAAATGGGGTAAAATTTATAGTTGTTTTGATATTTTATAAGTACAGTAACATTTCTAGAGTTTCTATTAAAAATGGGTCTAGTAGTAAAATTTTCCATTAAATATATATTGTAATATTCAAGCTACGGTAGTTAGACAGCTCAAGGCTTGTCACTTCTACAACCACAAAAATTGTGATTTAACCTTTTTTTATCTCTCTATTATTTTTAAAATATATTTTTCTTTTTTTCATTTTTAATAGCACATTTTTCAATTAAATAATGTTACACATAAATTCAAATTTTTTTCTTATTTTTAACTATACATTATTTATCAAAATACTATTCTAAAATAAATTTTGGACAAAAGATGGGCTCAAACACGATGTTAATTTGCTTTCTCTGTCAACAGTCTAAAAATAAATTTTTATTAATTTTAACCAAGTATTCACGCATAAAAAAAAACAATTTTCAAATAATCAATTCTAAAAAAAAAAAATTATCAAACAAGAGCTAAAATTCAACTGTAGGACGTGAATGATTAAGAACTTCAGCTGCCTTTGGCGCATTGAATTAGTCTAATATGTATAACGAATTTAGTGCAAGAATTATAATGGATATTATTATATAGAAGGTATTATGGTGAGTTAAAGATATTATTCTTTCATTTTTATCAGGAAAGATAGTTATTTGTATTATCAACTGTCTACAAATACAAAGACACATACAAATGAGTGCAAGCGAATTGGTACACTCAAATTTGGGTAGTCCAAGTAAACAGAGTCAACATAGATCAATCGTTTTTATGGTTAGAAATCATGGTGAAATTAAAAAAGAAAATGTAAGAATTGTTATAAACTATAAAAGACTAAACGATAATACTATTGAAGACATATAAAATATTAGATAAAGACATTTTAATAAATAAAATACAAAATAGCAAAATATTTTTAAAATTTGATTGTAAATCCGAATTTTGTCAAATAAAAATGGCAAAAGACTCTAATTTTTCTAGCTTATTTTAAGTTGTCTAAATTTTGCCTAGTATCCATTAACTTCTTCTTTCTAATATTTAAACTCTACTTTCTAACTTTTCTAAGTTGGGATTAATATCTATTTCACTTATATTGTAAAATTTCATTTTTAATATTTCACTATTTTTGTTTTTAATATATTCTACAGTTTCTATATTTTTATGCTTTCCAATAAAGTTTCTTTTTTTTTTTTTTAATTTGAATTGTTTCTTTCTAAGTTTTCTCCAAAATTTACAAGCAAATCTATTTCATTGGATATTTTATTTTGATCAAATTTTCAATCACAATATCACAAACTTTTATTAAAATTTAATAAAAAAGTTAATTTTTATATAAACCAAACAGGGCTAAATAGCCAAAACTTCGCCCAATGCTAATTTTTCATAAAATATAAAAATTTGAAACATAATTAAATCGGCAAGCTAAATTTGAAACCTTATCCCCATTAGGGCTGTAAGCAAAAATCGTCAAACCGAAAAATCGAATCGAAACCGCAATTTCGAAACCGACGGTTTGGTGCCACGTGGACCCGTCAACGAAAATGTTTTGAACCAAACCAAATCGGTCAAAAACGGTTTGATTTAGGTTTGAGAATTTTAATTACGATTTAAAATCAAACCGAACCGGCGAAAAAATATATAAAATAAAAAATAAAAAATTGAATTTTTTTTAAAATTTATCCAAAGTTTCAATTTTGTAAATTCAATAATTTTGTCATTTTGTTGATTTTTTTCAATTTCTAATTTTCTATTAGTTATTACGATTTTCGACCCGCGCCAAATCCCAACCCAACCCCCTATCCTAATTTAAAAAAAAAAAAAAACGAACTCAAACTCTCACAAACATAATCCTAATCCCTAACCTTCTATTTCTCTCTCTCTCGCTCGTTGCTCTCTCTCGCTCCTGAATTTTCCTCAAAAGTCGGTATTCTACGGTCAGAATTTTCAATTGCCAGTGACAGTCGTCGGTAGTTTACGGTCAGTCACAACTGATAGCTTTCAATTTCGTTGCAAGACTGCGTAATTTTTTGTGACCTGTGGGTTAGTTATGTGATTTTAGTTACATAACTTCGTGTTCTTGATTTTTGAACATGGAAACTGTCTAAGTTATTACTAAACATATTTGTCATCTCAATTTTTTAAAATCCACTAATTCGTGATTTTTTGTTACCTGTGAATTATTTTTATTTTCGAACTTCTGTAATTTTAATTACATAGCTGCG
The DNA here is from genome assembly GCA_035079005.1 of Fraxinus americana. Classification (NCBI taxonomy): domain Eukaryota; kingdom Viridiplantae; phylum Streptophyta; class Magnoliopsida; order Lamiales; family Oleaceae; genus Fraxinus; species Fraxinus americana. The sequence continues at coordinate 20,663,794 of CM068711.1, read as the reverse complement.
TGTTCTTGATTCTTGAACATGGAAATCGCCTAAGCCCCTGTTTGTCTACCATTTTTCAAAAAAATTGTTTTCTACGGTAATAAATCTCTACTACACATTCAAATAATAAAATATTTTACACATAAATCGATAAAGTTTCTTTCAATTTCAACCACACATTTTCCAAAAAATACTATTCATTACACCATTTTCTTCTCAATAACGGTTGACAAACAAGCACTAAGTTGTCTCTTGAATTATATGACTGTAACTTTAGTTTATTGTGATTTTACTTTGATTTTGTTCGTATTTACATTTATAATAGATATATTTAGTTTATTTTAGATTTATTGCCAGTAAGATATAAATATATTTTGAATTAATGACATAAAAGTAGACACTAGATATGGCAAAAAAATATACGCGAAACTGGCGGTTTAAAATCGGACCAAATCGTTAGGTTTAGGTTTGAGGTTTTTTCAAACCGGTCAAAATGGTTTGGTTTAGGTTTGAGTTTTTTTCAAACCGGTTGAAACGATTTGGTTTGAAAATTTGTCTAAAATCGGACAGCTTATACCCCTAATCCCCATATCAAACTTCTTTCTTAAAACAGAGGGTCTCAAATTTTGAGGTCATAGATCATTGCTTAGGTTAGGTCGCTTTGACCTAAGGCCAAGCCTGAGTGCATATGAGAATATCGTTGTAATTTGAAGATATATTAATACTACTATATGTACATTATGGTACACATAAGGGTGTCCATAATGTACATGTGGCGCCCTCCTATTGGGGGGAGTGCCTGTGGGCCAGGTGTCCCCCCAATAGGGAGACACCACATATACATTATGGACACTATTTTGTGTATAATAATGTACATGTAGTACAATCCATATATTTATGGGTGTTTAATATGGTATCTCTTATTTCAGGGCAGATTTTAACATGTAATAAAAATATTTACAATGGTGTATTTGTTAATATTTTTCGAACAATTCTTTTTCAAAAAGTGAAAGTTGAAGAGCAGTACGTGGCAAATACAAAATGATTTGACAAATGAAATGACAACTCGACTCGATTTAATGCTCGAGTCATCCCAACCATCAATTGCCAAAGTAAAGCTTCACCAAATTTGGAATATTATCCTCCTTCTGCAAGAAAAGGACGATGTCGACAGAAATCTATTAGGTTCTTGAAAACTTTAAGATACTTTTGATATACAAGTTAGGAAACTAGACGATTGGAATAGGACGATCTTGGTTTTAACTAGAAGCCAGTTACCAAGAAGCCAGTTATAATGGAAACAGATAACCTCTCAGGCTTCGGTACAGTTAAAATTGAAATTTTTAGTAGATTTTGATAAAAAATATATGATTCAAAAATTATGAATCTCATAAAATAGTTAAAATTAATTGTTGATTTTGATTAAAATATTAATCCATACCAAATAGGAAAACCACCTCGAACAAAAAGCATTAGGTCAAAAATCGGACAATAAGGGCAAATTCAGTTAGGGTGGACGTCGGCTGATTCGGTTTCAGGTATTTGAAGCATCGACAATATTTATTAAACCAACTGTTCCAATTAGGAAGGTTTGTTTTCAGATAAAATGTCTTCCATTCAACTGATAAAATTGGAAATCAATCTGGTTATATGCATGAAACTGAAAAAAATATAAACTATTTGATATAAGTTAAGAGCCGGCTTGCTCACATTCGAATTTCGAAAATTTATTGTCTTAATTTAATTTTTGTTCGAGCTCTATTTTGAGAGGAAAAAAAATGCATTCTTGGGAAGTGATTTTTGCAGAATGTGTGGTTAAAATTAAGAGTTTTATTTTTGATTTACTTGTAATGTTATGTTATTTAGTGGTTGAAATAAATTTTGAAAAATAATTTCTTAAAAAAAATAGAACTCAAACAACCATATATTTTTATTAGGAGGCTGTGTTTGAGCCACATTATTTTTAAAGAATATATTTTGGAATAGTAGGTTGATGGAAAATGTGTGATTGAAAAAGAAAGAAAAGTTATTGATGTGATAAAAAATATTATTTTATTAAAAAATGTATTGTTGAAAATGAGAATGAAAATTTTAATGTGACTCAAATAGGGGATGAATTTGACCTCAATTGGATGCCAACTTGACCCTTTGACCGTTTGATCTCGAATCAATCCTAAATTGACCATCTGGGTCAGTGTTCGGCCAACTTCAAAACATTGCGTTAGACCCTTTTAGTGTAGGTTCCTATCATTTTAATTAAGGATTAAAAACCATTGTTAAGGCACTGAATTTAGGGGCATGAGATATTTTGGTTAGTAGTCATTATTATTATTGCAACTTTAGCACTCAATTTTCATTTTCTCACGGTGTAGTCATTCTTCTGGATTCCATCAGTACAGACTATTTGAACTTCCACGTGGATGACCGAATTATTACTTGGCGATAACTTAACTAGGACAAGTCAAAAATGGGGTTTAAGTTTCACTAAAATAAAAACTTGCATTAAGCGGTTTCATGTTTCAATTTAGTAAAACCAAGTTTCAAACACACTTAATTATAATTTTTTGGAAAATAAGTTCTAAGCAATTATTTTCTTTTCACCCTCACAATTAAACGGACCCTTAGTGTATCAATTTATCCCATATGGCTATAACCTGATTTATATCATCAACAATTCGTTCATCCAAATGTGCATTTCATTAGTTTTTATGGAAAATTCAGAAGAATAACTAACGTGTAAGAAATGAAAGTTGAATAATAAATTTCTAATAAAAAAAAGATCAAAATCTATGTTTAGTGCCTAAATAGGCTTTTGACACTTTTAAAGGTAATTCAAAATAATTATTGCATAATAAATTCAATAAAACATGAAGACTTATAGGAAATGTTACGTAGTCACATGTTTAATATACATGACTTTGGAAAAACCCTAATCTCTCAATTCCAAACTCTTCTGGTTTGCTAAAGGAACTGGGCCTTGTACTTGTTTAGCCACCATTTGACGAGAATTTATAAAAGATATAATTTATCAATAAATAGAAATTATAATGAATAATATTTATAGATTCATTAAGTTGAAATGTACTATTAAAAATAAAATTTAACAATGATTCATAGATTTTGCTAAACAAAGACGTTATGTACAGTATAGTAAATCTCAAAGCCTTCTCGATACCAATAATAGAATACTATGATTTCGTACCCATATAAATGAGGTGAATAGTACCCAACTTTATCTTTTGATGGTGAGCCATACAGCTGTTGGATTGGATGTATAACAAGTGTACGAAAGAGTGTTGTCTAATTCTTCAGTGGTAAAATTACCCAAAATACATACTAAGAGTGTACTATGTATTGATAACTGATGATTTCTGCAGTCTGTATTGAATCCTTTCACTGCCCACCTTAGATTTTCATGTCTCCTTTGCGCCCTTGGTCCATCTATATATACCATTCACACTTTTCTTCGTTGTAACTGACTGGTTGAAGAGCATGTTAAGCTGAGCTTATTGATTTTACAAAATTACTGCTCTTTTATATTTTGCCAGACTTTTAAGATAGCCGAACTTGCTCTCGAGTGTGAGATTACTGCTTCCATGGAGGATTCTTTCTGGTTACTGTGTTATGCATGGAGCTACGAAGGATGGAGCTTCCTTCAGTCCAGTCCGAGGCAGGTTAAGGCTGATATTGCAGCTGCTGACTCGTTGGTTCATGAACTCACCAAAATTGAGGAATGGTGTGTTTTTGATCCAATGATGCAGGAGCTGTGTTCAGTTGTTACTGTCACGTCTTGGACTGAAGGGAGCTCCCTACTATTTTGCTTTCCCTAAATATCAGGAACTTTAGCTTTTTGCTTGTTTAATTCTATACATTGGGCTTACTTCTTAGTTGATTATGAGATGTAATTCAACTTTCTTATTAATATCTTTTTTCTGCTTATGTTTGCAGGTGAAAGCTAGCTAGGGTTTCTGTTGCTTCTGAAGTTGTGACTCTACTGCAGAGCTTTAGCACTACAAGAAGTATTACTAAAGAGAGTCATTTACATTTAGTTCTGTTAGAAAATGGTTTGTGTAGACCCTTGTTTTCGTTATTAAAATGAAGTTTGTTGTAGTGTTTGTCTAAGCTGAGCTAGTCATTGGGTACTGGTCGCTGATGAGAGTACATAAATGTTCATAAACCCTAATAAGTATATTTCAGATTTTGACTTTTAAGTTTGTGGCTTTTCAGTTTGAACCCATTTTCCCTAACTCCAAGTTCTATGGCCTGTCAAACAAATTATCCAGCTATAGGTTTTTATGTTGAAAGTAGGGATCTCAAAAGATAGTAATCTGTTGATTTATGTTCCACCGAGAAGTTTTTGTGAAAAGTTGGTCTTATAAATTGAGTCCTTGACCTGTTAATGAAATTGGCAAATAATCCTTGGCACCAGGAGATGATGTTTTAATTTATTAATTAATTGAAGGATTGATGAATGAACAGTAGTACCTAATATAGAGAGGTTTTAGGATTTTATGATGTTCCCGTCTTTGTTTTTTGGAAACGTAAATGGATATAATTTTAGGATTTCCCAAAAAATCGATATGTAGGTTTTGGTCAATTAAAATCTCCTCCTTGATTAAGAACGAACAAGAAAGATCGTGAAACTTTTATTTTTAATGAAAATGTAATCTGTTCTGTAGCTGTGAAACGCGGCGTGTTTTGTAGAGATTAAAATTGAAAAATTAGTTGTTGATTTTTATTAGACGAGTGAGATTTCAAAATGGTTATATTTTCGATTTTAATTGGATTTTAATCGCTTCCAAACATGCCTGTAATATTCTGATAATGCTTAGTTTACTAGTATGCTTGTGTAATTTTCAATGTCAAAGCTCGTTCTTATGAACAAGCTTGTTTGTACCGATCATTTATCACGGATTCTAAGACTCCCTCTCAAACGAGATGATACCTCGCGTAAAATTTGCTCAAGAGATCAGCAGCCTGCTTGAATCTTAACTTAGATCGAGCTCTTTCTCAATCCTTTTTTCACTTGCCAAATAATTCAAAGCTCTTGCGCATGCGTAATAATTACACTCCTGCTATAGAACCAATTTTACTGTAGTGACTGCAGTTCAGGTGTCTTAAACAAGGATTGCATCCATCAAATTTCTATTGCTAGCTATGCTATGGCTTCTTGAAGGACCCCGAGATAATAGTAGCTCAAAGCAACATGATCTAGTTATGGATAATTCATTCATCGAGGAAAGAAAGCCTAATCGGAATATGGAAACCCTAAGAGCTAATTAATGATATAGAGTCTCTTTTAAGGTATATTGAAAACCTATTTGCATCTTGCCAGCGTTTATCAGTTAAGATCCGTTTGATTGTAAATGTGAAAAAAATAGGTGAAAAGAAAATATTTTACAGAGAATCGGATGTCTACAAATTGTTTTACTGAGAATTGTAATTAATTGTATTTGATTGTTATAATTTTTTTATGAAAAATATTGAAAGTTTGGTGTTCTTTTGACTTCATTTTTTATGAAAATTGTTCACTAAAGTGATCATGTTTTCTACCATTTGGGTCTAGAATATATTTCAATTGCCAAAAAAAAGTTGAAAAAAAATAACGATACCGAATACCATTAGTTTTGTTTTGTTTTGTATGGAAATTGTTAATAAAAATGAATTTTTTTTTATTATTGTGTCTAGAATTTTTTTCAATTGCAAAAAAAAAAAAAAAAAAAAAAACCTGGAAAATATTTACTCACCAAAACATTAAGAATTTATTATCTTCAAAAACATGGAATACTTGGAAAGTTGGAAAAATATTTTCCATGAAAAATTTTGCCTATCAAACATTATAAAAGTGCCATTTTTCATGAAAAATGTGTGTTATCAAACGGGGCCTTAGTGATTGCAAAAATTGACTTTCTTTAAGGAATGAGTTAGATATTGCACAGCCCCCTACAGTCCATACGCGTGTTAGTGAAGCCTTAGGTTTAATCTATTTTGTACCTAAACACTTAGTTCATGTTTGATCCTTATTAAGAGGGTGTTCAGTGGAAATTAAAATTAAATTTTTAGTAGATTTTGATAGAAGTTTTTGGAATATGTGGTTGAAAAGTTGTGGGACCTATGAAAGATGTGGTTAATATTGATTGTTTGACTTTAACTTGAATTAAAATTAGATTTTAATCCGAACCAAACATGGGCTAAATTTTACTTCATTGTTCTTTCCTTTTATTAATCACATTCTCTCAATAAAATAATATTAAACATAAATTCAAAAAATTTCTTTATTTTTTAACTACACATTCTTAAAAAAAAATACTATTCCAAATAATTTTTTTTTTCAAATAATGGAACTTAAACAATGGTAAAATATGATTGATGCATTTTATTTATGGCAATATCTATTATTTAATTAAATTAATATTCTAATAAACTAAATAATATGATCCATATATTCAACTTTTGGTAGTTTGTTAATCCCAAATAGTTTTGATTGTGAGATGCAAATTATATATGATTGAATTTTAAATCATCCGTTATCATAAGTAATAACGAGATATATATATCGTTATTATAAATAGACCATCATGTATGACATTTCTTACTTGTAATGTGAATAGTCGATCTCACGAGTTAACGTGTGATGTCACTTAAATGATCACGATTTCTTTTTAAACACAGAAGATCATTGGTGAGATTCAAAATTGTTTTATTTTTTGCTGTGCATGATTAAGTAAATTCTGAACACTGGTATCAGAGCATACTTTGTGCTTATTAAATTTTTTTTTTTGAATATTTGGGAACGATCAAAAGTTGATTGTTGTTCTTTTTCTTGTTTCTAACAATTAAGAAAATTTGATTTTCATATTAAAAAAAAATAGTTGACAATGGATTTGAACATGGCAATCGATGTCAACACTCGCCACCGACACCGAAGGCAGGGCACGCAGTAGCATTAGCTATAGTCGCGCTGCATTTAGAGGCTCGTCGTTGACTAATGTAGCCTCAAATGCTTCTATTTGTTAAACGGTGTTGTTGCAGTGCTCAGTCGTTGTTTGCACAGCCTTCATGATGGTAGAAGCTAAGGTGCAATGACAGGAAATTGGAAGAAATCATTTTAGGGTTTGGCGGTGATTGGACGGTTGCCTCACGTGCAATTTGTGAAATTGCAGGCCATTGTCTGCAATTTACATATATATGGGTCAATTTGCAAATGTTTATTGAAGAGTCTGTTTGCAATTTAAGAAATTAGATGGGCTTGCTTCTAATTTCAAATAAGTCGTGAATTTGATATTTTAAAAGGAGGACCTATTCTGCAATTTGTGAAATTGGGAGGTCTTGCATTACAATTTTTTAAAATTGTTTAGAAAATGATTTTAAATTAGATTTTAAAAGGTTTGACCTTAAGTTCGATTTTGATTAGAAATTTGACTTTGATCCAATTTTTAATTCTGACCCATTTAAAATAGTATTTAAAGTTGATGACTCTTTTCAATTAGAGATAATTGTAGCTGAGACCCCCAAACTTTTCAAACAGTGACAGACATTCCTCTAACCTTTCAATCGAATAAGCCCTCAACCCAAACCTTTCAAATCGTAACAGTTAAGGCCTCAATGGACGGTTTACATCAAATATGTCATTAGTTGACCTAAAAAAAATTCATTTTGACCACATTTTAATCAATTTTAAAAAATGTAAAACAGTAATTTAATATTTTTCCCATAAAATAATTAAAAACGTAAATAGAAAAAAAAAATTTTAAAAAAATGGAAAAACTATCTTCTTTATCAACCCTCCCAACTCAAAGCTAGAAATTTGTCACCGACCACTATCCCCGCCTTTGCCATTGCCATCGCCATCTCCATTGACCACCGCCACCAATTTATTCTTAAAAACAAACAAATTGGCCATTAATTGGGAAGCTTGTAGAAGAACCTTGGTAAATATTGTTGGGTTGAACTTGAAATGCTCCTCCCATAACCGATGGAATTGGTTCCAAAAATAGATGCATCAACATTGTTAGCCCCATTTCCATTAAAACCAGCAAGAATCATCATACTGTTCAAGTGGTTTCCCCTTTTGACTTCAGCGACAATGATATTGGCTGTAAGTGGATTTGCTTTCATTTGAACATTGGGGGTTAAGATTCCCCCTTTTTTCCACCATTCCCATTTGCAGGATTGTTAATCTTCCCGTAGTTTGAAGCTCTAGCCATGGCAACCATATCTTTTCCGTAGTTTCAAATTGGTCGAACCAATCAGAACTTTTTACATTGTTAAAAATGGCATTGTGGTAGCTGCAAAGGCTTGACGACTAATTTTTCGATGGCAAATTTCTGGTTTTAGGTTGAGGAGGTTAGGGTTAGGGTTAGGGTGGGGTGGGGTGGGGTGGGGTGGGATGGGGGTTGATGAAGAAGATAGTTTTTCCTTTTTTATTTTAATTTTTTATTATTTTGGTTTTTGATTTAAGTTTTTAATAATTTTATGAGAAAAATATTAAATTACTGTTTTGCCCTTTTAAAATTGATTAAAATATGGTCAAAATTAATGTTTTGGGTCAACTAATGACATATTGGATGGAAACCCTCCATTGGGGCCTCATCTGTTACGATTTGAAATGTTTGTAGGTGACAGCTATAATGATGGAAGGAAAGTTTGCCACTTTTTGAAAGGTTCAGGGCCTCAGTTGCAATTATCCCTATCGTTAAAATTGGATTTTAGCTTACATTTTAAACTTTGATCGTAAATTGAATTTTATTTTATTTTATTTAGAAGTTTTATTCTAAATTAAAATGTTAATTCAATTAAATTAGAGGTAGATTCTAATTTGATATTTAATTAAAATTTGATTTTAATTAAATTGTTTCTTTTGAAAATATTTCTCAGAATTAGAGTTGGATTCCAATTTGATATTTAATTAAAATCAAAATTTAATTAAATAACCTTAATATCTTGAAATTAGAGTTGGACTCTTATTTGGTATTAAATTAAAATTTGATTTTAATTAAATAGTCACTCCCGATAATTGTGGAATCGGAGTCAGACTCTATATAATTAAAATTTGATTTTAAGTAAATACACACACTAATTAAATAAATTGATTAATATGATTAATTAATTAATTAATTAATTCGATCTTTTTGTCTAAATTAATTTAGACTACCTTAATTGCTAGAAATTTGAAACATGTTTGCATATAATATTAGATATTATATAGGAAAACATTTATATAATGAATATTTTATTAGCGAATGATTATGGACTCGACCATGTGAATATGTTGAATTGTTAGTTTTATTTTTGTATTTTTGGCATGTGAGCTCTTATTTATTTTGTTCCTGCGAGTCTATTGTAATTATTTAGGCTTGCGTGTCAACTAGTATATGATATAGGTTGCGAGTGGATTAATAGAAAATGCAAGAATAGGAAGAGGCCGTAGAGATAGAACATTATATAAGTCAATACAATACCTTATATGAACTGACCAACATGTCTTTCTTATGACCTGAGAAGATTAGATAGTAAAAGTCCATAATCGTCCAACTATTCTATATATGTTTATTTAGATATATAATAAAAAATATATAATTATTACACCGCGTTGAATGATAAATCCCTCGATAAAGTATTAAGTCGGATTTATTATTCGTCTTCAATCATTATAGTGAAAATCAGAGTTTTCAATTGATTTTAACTTGTTAAGTACACTCAAGGCTGGTCTATTATGAACATGTTTGACACTATGAAATATTAGATATTTCTGAATGATGGGTTTGAATTAACTAAAATTTATCTTTTGTTAAGTATATTCAAGGAGATAAACTCTAAAAGTATGTTAAGCTAACACATAAGATATGTGAAAATAAGTAGTTGTCAGCTTAATAATCTGATAGCTAGTATCTACCCAAATGTTTTATTAAGGTTTGTTGAGTACACTTAAAGTCCTAATATAACAAATGGGATCCCAACCCATGGGGATCAAGTACAAATTCTATAAATTTATGTGAGATTGTCATATCTTTGGGTTAAACAGTTGAATCATAATTAATTTAATAAAAAATCATGTTAAATTAATTGATTCATTTTTATATATTATTCTTTTACTTTTTGTCATTTGCGTTTATTGAATTATGAGTAACCATATATTTTTGGGGTTATACTAGATGGCAACAACCAAGCCAAATTTTCTTGATTAGCACTGTAATTTGAAAATTGTTATCAGGCATGAGAAAAATAGTTGTCATGGAATAACCCTTTCCAAATATACATGCGGATGACTCGATTAAAAAAAGTTGGCTATAATAAAAACAGTTATGACGATAGTAGAACAACATGTGTGATGCTTGCAGCTATGCCATCTGAGTTACAAAAGCAACATGAGGGTATAAATGCTAACACAATGATTTTTCATCTCAAGGAGTTGAACGATGAACAATCACGTGTGGAAATATATGAGATATCCTGGCAACTGCATCAGTGTATAATGATAGAAGAATCTTCAGTCAATGCTTGTGTACTGACAACGTTAACTACATTGAGGAGTTGTCTCAATTGAGTTCGGTAATGAACCATGAACCAAGCTAGAGAGCTATTCACAATTTAATATGAATTTAACATGAATAAACTCGAATACACACTCATTGAGTTGTTAGACATGTTTAAGACTGTTAAATTCAATATCAAAGTTTGTAGTGGGCAAGTATTGGTCTTTGATTCCTCTAAGAACACTAAGAGGAAGTCTAAATGAGGTTTTGGGAAAGCATTTAAGATGGCTAAGATAGTCAAAGCAAATAAGGATATTATCAAGTCTAACGACCTTTGATATCATTATCGAATGAAAGGTCATTGGAAAGGAGAATGCAAGGGTTGTCTACTTTATTAGCTTTTTAGGTATTAGATACCATATATGGATATCATATTTGTATAAAAATGCAGAAATTAAATAGAAGTATACTACTGCTAAAAGGGAGGACCTGCACGTTGAAAATGAGCAAATATTGTTACATTGTTTGTAGGAGTATGCTTATTGCTATTGCTTTTTTTTTTTTTTTTTTTTTTTCAATTTGAAAAAAAAAGGGGGAGAGAGTCAACCTAGTTGGGATGTACTTAAACTATAAATTATAATAAAAGTAGGTGCTAATTTAGTTGAGATGTACTTATTTTATAAATATTTGATAATAGTAATTAGAAATATATTTAGTTGTTATTTGTTTAAGTTAAATTTAACTTTGCAAAGTTATAAATAATTCATGTAACATTAAATTTGAATTCTATATAAACATTTTTTGGTATAAATATGAATTTATCATTTTATTCAATTCTTAGTTTACATTTAACAAAAAAAATATTTTTTGTTATAAATATGAAAAATTCTATATTTTTATAATTTTATTTATACAATAATATGAGTCAAATCGGAACAAACCTCGACCCATGACCCGCATGGGCTTGATCCGGATGGGTCAGCGGGCGGGCCGGGTTGTAGTTTAAAATTTGTGGGCCGACACGGAACCAGTAGCGGGCAGGCTTTCACGTGGGCCGTTACCGGGCTCATATGTTGGTGGGCCGACTTGGCCAGGACCACCCGGATTGACACCTCTAGACCCTGCCCCACCTTAAACGGAGTAATGGGGCGGGGAGCGGGGAGGGCCCCCCTTGCCATCCCTAAGAACGAGTTCATTATAGTAGATGACAGTTAGAACAGAATAAATTTTGAACGATTTCAAGAATCCAGAGATGTAGTTGACTGAGTAAATGAACCCGAGTCTGATTCCACACCTATTGAGGGATATATTCTTAATCAGGAAGTAGAAACTCATGAGGACACGTTGCTCTGTGTAAATTTTGTAGGATTATTCGACCTCCTAGAAGGTACGAATCCATGATTACTAATCAGGCATTACTAATCGAAGATGATGAACTTACTAACTACAGAGAAATAAAGTCAAGCATTGACTCAAAGAGATTGCAAGAGGCCATGAAATCTTGGCTCGTTCGAACGAAGCAAATAGTCACGAACCATTTCTTCGGAAATGCGACAATATCCAAGCCACATTTCAATGTCCTCTTCGAGTTGTTGCCTGACGACCTCGTCGTCAGAAGTATCAGACACATCGAAGTTTGCTTGAAGGTTGCAGTGTCGGAAATGATATTGTGACATGTTGTATGTTTCCTAGAACACAAAAGAAAAATATTACTTTAGTGAAGGCCAAAACCTGCTTATGGAGTGGCCTTAAAGGGTATTCTTTGATGTATGCTCAATGAAAGTCAGCGAACCACGCTTGTATATATATTGGCCTGTAATGGTGTTGTTTCATGCATGAATAGACAATTGCAAGGAATCAAACCTTTTTCATATATTTTGCATGCTAATTGATTTCATGTCATGTAAAGCTGATAGACACGATGGATCACCTTTTTATATTTCCCATGTCAAAAATCTAGTGTAAGAAGGGGTAAAGGGCATAACATGCAGAAACAATTTGTAAAATCCATTCAAACGCAAGTACATATGTAAACTAACCGCAAACAGTTTGGCACAGCCTGAAACACACTGTGGAATGCACCAGTACGAAAATATCGTAAAGTAGGCAACAAAGGAAAACCAACGACACAGGACCTAAACAACTAACCAAACTAGCAAATGTAAACATCCAACCGTTCAGATAAACGACTACCCATCAAAAGGAAGACGACGTGATGCACCGACTTTACGTTCCTTGTAGTCATCATAGGACCACTTCAACCAACGCATTTTTGTGTCCTTGTCTTTGGCAGCCCTCCATATATCTCTGTTTCCACGAATGCCGATGAACGACAAAACGAACATGAAAAGATCGATGTTCCTGTCAACAAGTCCAATTGCATTGATCTCCTTGATGGAATCGTCCATGGAACTTGAAGTAGCGCTTGTATTCTCATCACTTGACAGAAGGTGGACCTTTGGAAGATCATCTATCAATGTTCAAGAAAATCATTGTTGATTTGGAGACCATGGAGGTCAAGTACGAAAAAGAGGATTAAGGGTTGATATCGTTATGTTCGTTGCTGCCTTCGTATGTGACTTTTAGAGATACAATTCTTTATAGTTGAGATACACTTAATATTGACGAGGTTTTCATCGCTTTATTTAGAGGAGAAGATGAAGCATCTAGCATTGGATCTGAGGCCAAGGTAAAGGGTTTTATTATTCGTGAGAGGAAGACGGATGGTCAAGGAATGGTCAAAGTCAAGGACAGAAATAGTGATAAAGTTTGTTGGTATTGCGACAACAACGAGCATATGAAGGAGGATTGCCATGAGTGGTAGAACAAGAATAAGTTTGCCAGAAGGGACAACCAGGAAATTTCGATGATGCAGTCTTGCAGGAGAATCCTACAGTGATGGAGATCTTCTGGTGATTTTTTATGGTAACTCCAAACCTAACGAGGAATGGATTCTTGAAACAGCTTGTTCTTTTCATATGTGTTCTAACCGGGGATTAATTTTCTTCATATAATGAGCCTTGTGAAATAATGGGTATCTATAAAGTCAAAATCAAGATGTTTGATGGGATGATCAGGACACTTGGTTTAGTGAGAGATTTTCCAAGTTTAAATAGAAATATTATCTCATTAAATATTTTTTATTCTAAAGGGTATAGGTATACCCATGGAGGTGGAGTTCTGAAAGTTGGCAAGTTAGCAAGGGTTGTGTTAAAAGGGTGGAGAAAGTTCCAGTTATATGTTTTGATAGGTTTGACGGTCACTGTGGAAACAGCTGAACCTGTGGTTTGATAAGCGATAACTCATGTAGAGTTGGTTGTGATCGAGTTGATTGTGGTGATTCATGCAATTATATTAGGGAATCTTCCAATGACTTAGGTGGTGCTAGTTGTGATCTTATTGATCATATTGCTCATGGTTATTCAAGTAGGTTTGACAATTCAGGTGGACATGGAAGTGCTCGCGAAGATTCGAGCATGTTTAGTGGCTCTGCTGGAGCTGGAAGTGAATACGATGATTCAAGCAGGTTTGGCGCACAAGGTAGATTTGCTGGAAATAGGGCTTGAATTTTGTCCACAATTTCTGAGTATGCCTGGAAGGGGAATGGTAGAGAGTTGATGAATGAATTTTCTTGCACTAAAATTTGTGTCAAGATGGAGATTGTTAGAAAATAATCCAAATTCCTGTTGGGATTATGATTAATTTGGTAAATTGATAAAAAGAACAAGAGTCTTCTTAGTTTGAAAGTTCAGTTGAAAATGGATCAAAGTCTATCAAGGATTGAAAGTTTAATTGGTAAAATGACTTTAGATAATTGAAAACTTGGTTTTGGAGTTCTTATGGATAGAAAAAAGGTCACTGCAATTTCTCTAGATGGCCGCTAGCTTTGGTTCTCAAGCATCGAGCATGAAAAACGAAGCAAAGAGTTGGCGCCCGCCAGTGCCAGAGTTTCACTCTAGCTGCGAATTTGTTTCCCGCCTGGCTCTCGAGCAGCGGTGTTATCTGGGTGGGCATCCTTTTCGATTCTAACTCGTTTCTTGAGTTGTATTTCATTCAAAAACACTTGTAATGAGTTCCTGTATATACTCCACGTAGTATAGGCTCTTCATAGGTTTAATGTAACAATTATATCATTATTGTATACATTAGAAATTTGAGAGAATTGTTTAGAATTAAATTCTAAGTATCAAATCTTGTAAACACAATTTTATTTTATTGGTCTATGAAATTCTCCTTTTCTTTTTCCATAATGCCTATAGGATCAAATTATAAAATCCTTGTCTTAGGAGACATGCATTAGGTAAGTAACATATTCTAGATCCCCGACAAAAACATTAACATTTGCCACCCAATTCATATCCAAAATATTGCAGAAAGCTAGTATGAAATAAGACTGATTTTACCAACTAAAATATCGACCAAGAACAAAATGTTATTAGGGGCCTTTATACAGTATGACCTCCTTAAATCTAGTAAAAAGGAAATATAGCGGTTTCTCTTATTGATCGATCATATCATGTGCTTCAGGGCTCATTTTCTTCACGAACCCATGGCCAAGGTATCTGTTGATGGTAGAAATTCAATCAAAAAATTATACTCACCTAACTATGATTTTCACTTCCTAAATTCACTAGTTTTGGCACTCAAATTGGAGCAAGAAGAAAAATAGCTATTTGAGAGGGAGATGTTTGGATTCCATCCCTTTTTTCTTCACATGTGGTGGAATTATAAACTTTCCTTCAAGCCTCGAGGTAATTGGTTCATTTAGGGAGAATGACAGATGCAGCTCCTAATTGGCTACTTAGTAATTGATTGGGTTAAAAATGTCATGCTTTATGGGTGTGTTTGATGGCCTGGATGGGGGTGGAGTTCACGTTATCTTATTTGAACCTTCTGGTCATTTATTCTTCTTACAAATTGTTTTATGTGTTGCAGGGATTTCGGTAAGGTTTGCATTGCGAGCTTTCTTGGTCAAGCATCTATTGATGTTTTACGGCCACGATCATGAGAAGGGTTTGAATGGTCTAGATCTATTGATGATCCAATCGATGGTTCAAACCCTTTTGTCCGAACCTATAAATATACTATTCTGTTTAGCATGACTTCTACCAACAATCTTTCTTATCATCGATTTTGTTCTCTTACGTATTTCTGTTTTACTTTGTACTTACCCCTTACTTATTTGATTTAATTTTGCGAAACACAATCCATGGCTCTGGGAGCTGAAAGTTTTTAATTTGAGGATCCCTCTTTCTAGTGTTGTTACCCTTCTTGAAGAGGTTTTGATCCTTGGGGAGTTGTTTGATATGTATTCTCTATGATTTCAGGGTTACACTTCAGTTTACGAGGGATTGTTGTGAGATTACATAGTTATCGTATCCCGAATAATCTCAAATTACCAACTTTTCCTCTTGTGGATATATATTGCCTTTTATGGAAATGAATATCTTCTTTGTTTGTGATAATTAAGGATTTTGTCCTTTATAATGCTTGTTTATTTGTTGTTATGATGTCTATGAAAAACCTTAATTCCATTTTTATGGGAATATTTTTCTTTTTTGGATGTTTGGTTATACGATGTCATTTATTTGTATAGATAATATCATTATTCACGCTATCATGATGATGAAGATTAACTTGACATTGATCCAAACGTCAAAAATTAACTTCTCCTCACCCCTAAGGGGGTGCCCCCAGGGGCTCTAAGAAGGACAAGGGTGAGGCTTCGTATAGAGGCGATGGTACAATTAAGCGACCACCATTTCAAAGGGTTAGAGGGTCATCCACTGCCATAGCTTAGGAGTCTTTTCCCATGGAATCTGGGTCCCAGTCACTATCGAGTTTGGCAAGAGACTAGCAAAAGGGAAAAAGAAAGATGCCAGAAAGGTCTGAAAAACATTGCAGACACGAAGGCTTTATTTTTCCCCGCCTCAACGAGGTGTTGGAACTAAGGCCTTATCAATGATTCCCGCCTTTGTCTTAAAGGCACTAAATCTATTTTTTTGTTTTTTAACTCTGTTTGGGAGAAGTTTGTAGAGGGTATGACTCCCAATCAAAGGAAGAATCTTTGTTGCTCATCTCTCGCAAACTGATGTTCTTCATCAAGATCAGCAAATTGAGTACGAGGTTCTTGTTTTGTGGTTGATAAATTGGAGAAGAGGTGTGAAACTCTCCTAAAAAGGCTATGGAAGGCTGAGAAAGAACAGAAAAGTTTCTAGGGGATGAGAAAAGGCTACAAGGCATTTTTTGCGAAAGAGGCTTCTTTGGTGGCCGATATTACCAGAGTCACTAAAGATTTGGAATTGGCCAAAGAAAACCGTGTTGATTACTTTCCAGAGTTGATACTGAACTTTTATACCTTAGAGATGAGCTTCAATCAGTTAAGGCTGAAATTTTGCCATCTCCAAGGTATTCCTCCTAGTGAAGCCACTACTAAAGAGAAGCCAGCGATGTTTTTAATGATGCTCATCCTTTCCCCAAATCGAGTGTGCCCTTTGAGGTTAACACATCATTTAGCCTAGAATACCCCACTTTTTGGAATCTTCAATTTAGATAGACAGCTCAATTTTTGTCTCATCATCATTTTTTATTAATGAAATTTCATTTCTATTTGTTTGAAAATGCTATTTCGGCAATTCATTAATTTTCATTGTTTATGTTGTATGAGTTTGTTCATTTAGCCATCTTTTGGGCTCACATTGAATAACTCATTTGTTACTTAATTGTGCTTTCACGTGGATGCACTTATAATGAGTATATTATATGAACGATAGATTATATCATTCTTGTGTTGATTTTACTGTTTGACAATCACAAATTTTCAAATGAAACTTTATTAAATCGTCGTAACAATATAAGGGGGGTGCGAATTACTATCATCTCCCTTGCTTTTTCATTACGTAAGTACTTCGTGCATTATTACAATATGTCATGACATTTAAGTTTATCTAGACATAACCATATCCTTTCTTGACTACAATTTTCTTTGGGTGGAAATAAGTTCCCGTATTCTTTTGGCTAGCACCTTCAGTAGAAATTCCTTTGGCGGGTTAGACTTTACCTTATTTGAAATTCCATTGGCCGGTTGAAACTCATCTTTAGTTATCTTATTTTCGTGAACCTTATTTCAAGTTCAATATTGGTCTATGTTTCAAAATCCATACTTCCATTAGTACTTGCGAAGTTATCTTTACTGGTACCTATCCTTCGCGGCATCAGATACTTGCTTTCCTAGAAAAGGACTTTCAAGAATGTTTTCATTCTTTTCAACCATAAATATGGTATTAATCATTAGGGATTTTGGGTTACTTTTTGCAGAGCTTTGAAATAACATTATCGTGCAGCAACTTGGTTTCCCTCAATACAAGCTATTCCTTGGGGAGTTTCAAATTTCAGGCATAGGTGGTGGATAGATGTTACTGCTTTTATTTGCTTTAAAGAGAGTTTTTCTAAGATCCCGTTATAAGCAATTTATTTATCCGTATTACTGTGTTGGTTTTGCTCTCTACGTTCTCACTGGGGGATGGAAACAAGAGAGGTGAAAGATCACTTTTCCTTTGTTTCGAATTGACATCGGGAGACTCGGGTCTTTTAATTTCTTTGTGGGCAGGCTGAATTTAATGAACCTCGAATAAACCTGAATGAAGCACGTCGCCTTTCACTCATGAACGAACTATGAAAGTTAGTAATTTTCAGAAAGTTCTCTAGAAGCCACTGGAAACATGCTTTTATCCCAACATCGATATTTCCAATCTCCAAATCTAGTTGATTTAATGTGCACGAGTGTAACCCAGGCAGTTCCTTTTCAGACGGCTGTCTAGAAAGTCCACGTGCTCTTGAAATGTAATTACCTCTTCGTTGAGCTCAACTGTCAACGTAATTTGTCCCCCCTAGTAAAACCATTTATAGGTTCGATCATAGGTATCCAAGGATGATCAAACTACATTTGGTCTGAAACACCTTCAAACTAAATATTAACGGAGCTGTCATTATCCGCTAGTATGTGACTAAGGCCATTATGAGCTATTACATCCCATACTACCTACGCATCACAATGGGGATATATGACCCTCCCCGCCATTCATATCTACTATCAAAACTAATTAAAAGAGATTCAAGTTTAGGATTATCTTAAATCCAAAATACTTCCTGTATAGGCTTTCTTGCTGCACGAGCCTAGCTCCTTTGTTCGCTTGCTGTAGTCTTTTAATTAATTATGGGCTGTTCATGTTTTGATCAATTAGGATTTTAACTTTAGTCTTTTAATTATCTTTGGGCTCTTTTAATTAATTATGGGCTGTTCATGTTTTAATTAATTATGGGCTGTTCATGTCTTCTTCAATTAAGCTAGGGATTTGTCTTTAAAAGATGGCAGCCATGTTATTTGTAAGGGACGTTTTTTGAAGCTATGGAAAGAAGCTCTTGCTTGCCTTCTTCTTGTGTTCTTGGTAGAATGCTTGAAATTTGACTTATCAAAGGAGTGATCACCTTTGTGGCGTCTCAAGGTTGGGGTTTTAAGGAATTTGTTGCCTTAAGGTCCTAATCTAATCATCTTTATTCGCGTTCATACCAGGTCTGATTTTCTCCATTTTACGTTGTATTTGTGGGTTTACGAAGGGGGTCTTTGTCAGGTTTTACCTCTGAGCTTTTCCATTCAAACTTGTTCTACCTTCTTTTGGTTGGCAATAGTGTCCTCTGTTTGGATAACGCTTTGGATCAAGTTCACCAACTGATGATAGAAAGTAGGATTTCAATTGCCAACATCCTGGCGAATGAATTATCCATCAGCAAACCATTTCATAAGGCATCTCTGGCCCTTTAGGCTGATATAGTCTCGTAAGCTATTAATTCAGCAATGGATCGTGCGAAGTAGCTTTTAAGTGACTCGCCTTTTTCCTACTGCATATCATTCAATCTCATGGCCGGAGCTTGCCTCATTTCCTAGATCATTTTGGCAATAGATGTCTATTTCCTCAAGTGGTGACGTTGAGCAGGAGGGATGTTAGTTTGCGATTTTGCTGATGTCTCCTCTTGTCGTCGTTTTGAATTAGCATCACTATCCAACAACTTATCTCTACTATCATTTGATTTTAACATGTGATGATAATTTTTCTTTTAGATTTTCCTTGATCTGACTCATGATTTCAGATTCTCAAGAATTTCGAGCTTTTCCAAATATAATAAGATTTCGTGGCCTGTTCAATTTTTCTAACAGATGGCGCCAAATTGTTCAACAAATCCTACTTACCTAACTAGTTTTGATGCTCAAATTGGAGCAAGAAAAGAAATAGCTATTTGAGAGGGAGATATTTAAATTGCACACCATTTTTCTTCATATGACCGGTATTTATAGACTTCCCTCCAAGCCTCGGGGTAATTTGGTTATTCAGGGAGAATGATAGATGGAGGCTTGTGATTGGACACTTAGTTAATTTGGTTAAATGATGATTGACATAAATCCCAAAAGAATGATGATTGACGTAAACCTAGGTCATTCACATACACTTACCGACCAGTAAGACTCAGACCATAGCCAACCCCTAATGGTTATTCACACACTTAAATGATGATTGATGTAAAACCCAAAAGAATTTCACCATTTTGCACAACCACATAAAGAATGTAAAACTCTATTACAAGGGGTTATTAGTGACAACTTTGTTCTCCTAGAGTGCAAAGTATATGTGAAATTTCAAATGCTTCATTCACATAACAAATTTCAAAATTCCCTACTTCAATATAGAAAATTACCTTCTACGAGCATGAGCACAGAAGAGCTTGTTGTTCATCAGTGGACATATCAAGTAGGGCATCAAGATCAACACTTTCGAAGCTAAACTTCTTGAACGATCTCTTCTTTAGCTGCATTGTGCTGTCTCTAGGTCAACATTCGCCAGTACAAATCCACACATATACAATTAGAAAATCGAATACAATATATGCAAATTAAAGAAGAAAAATGGGAACAATACAGCTAAGCAAAACAGATCCTACTAAACAATAAAAACAGAACCTAGAAGGTAAAAAGTTGGACACCTGAGCCTTCGTACTCCTCCTTACCCCTGCAATCCTGTCTTGAGGTTTTCCCTATCAATCCATAAAAAAACTTGAGAATGAGCCACGAAGGGTGCAATTCGTAAGACTAATTCCATCATAAACGGCATTACATTACTGAATACACACACATATGACTTCTGTTTGAACCTCGAAGTCCGAAACCTGAAGAGATACAAATTATGAACAGAAAGTTTACCTAGCTGTTCCATTATTTGGGTTATGCAAGATAACATTTAGCTTAATCTCCAGAGGACCTATAAAAAATGCCACGACCACCACTCATGGTACAATAGATGGAAGCTCTATCAGCTTGAATATAGAGAGGGAGAGGATGCAATGGGATTAGGGCTTTGAAAATTTTGAAGGAAAGGGAAAATGAAAGGTGTGGATAGGAAAGACATGTATGTTTTTTAAGAAAAAAGTGGAAATGGACAACTTTAAAGGGAAAATTGAAAATTTCAATGGGAAGTGAAAATTTCGTTAAGAGAGAAAATCAAATGAGAATAAAAAAAAGGGAAAATTGAAATGTTTAGTAGGAAGTGAAAATTTCATTAATTTAAACGTTGAGACACACCATACAATTATCATTTAATTGATTGATATGACATGTCATCTGTGTTTAGCATAAGATGAGCACTAGTGCTCATTAGATCATTCACACACACACACACACACGGAACTATCTTCTAAGCACTGTGATGTGACACACTATAATATGTGGTGTAATCAAACTGGCCATTATATTTCACCACCTATTATAGTAAGTCATGTCACCCTAGTGTTTAGCATAAGCTAAGTATTTGTTCTTAGGAAATCAGTAATGTGTGTGCGTATTTGAATTAGTAAATAAGGTGTTAAATAATTAAAAATATTTTTATTTTCATTTTTTATTAAGAATATTTAATGTTTATGTAAATTTTGTTATTTAATAGATTTGAATATCTAATTGTTGCAATTGAATTCGAATAGACGATTAAGGTTTTTGTTCCGGCATGGTTTCAATAATTACGTAAACTTGGATGGTTTTATTTACGAAATACTCGAAGCGTAATAATTGTTTTCGGGTATTGAAATATTCGTATTGATCCAACTTCCGCCCCAAACCTCGAAGATGGTTTAGAAATAGGCCTTTCAGACAATAGACGAAGACTGGTTGAGATAGATCTAATAGATGAGGAATAACAATTTTTTAAAAGTTTTTCTAAACCAGCACTAAAATTAAAAATGAAGTTGTACAAGGATCTTCTTCTTCTTGTTTTTTTTTATCAATAGAACCAATGATTTGATTTTTACAATTTCTAATGAAATTAGTCTAATTCAATTTTGAAAAATCCACACCAAATCACTCCCTGACCTACTTAATTAATTATATCTTTCTTCACTTATAAGTAACCAACAAAAGTTCTTTACTTTTTGTGGTTATCAAATAATTATTTTTGGACTACAGTACACTCATTCTTCCAATTCCACATTTTCTCATAATATTTGAAATATTTTAGTAGCTTCAAGTAGGCATTTTTTTTTCCCAATTTTTACTGAATTAGTGCGACTGGCACCATGAGATCACATGCACTACCTTTTTGCTCGACTTTTAGTGCACCATTGCCCGGGGAGCCTTTCTCACCTAGAGGGGCTCCTTCTCCCAGGCTGGATCCTTCTCCAAGCAGTGAGTCCGACTACACTAATTAGTACGACCATGACATGTTCGCTACTAGATGCATGACTAGGTCTTTGTCCATACACCCGAGGGTGGGTCGGTCCATGGATTTTCCTTCCTTTTCTTTTGCCGCATTTCGTTCAAAGGGTTTATCCTCACAAATACCCCTGAGGATTTTCATTTACTTATTGTATTTACTGCTTTCATTTGCATTTTCTTGATATATTTGTTGTACTTTTTATTTTTTGGAGTTCAGGTTTATGTCCCCTCCTTTATTTGTATTCCTGCTTTTATATGATATGCAATAAGCCAAACTAGTGGTATTTACTTTAAAAAATGATATAAAATATTTTTTGAGAAAAAAAGATTATTATTCTCCAATTATCACATTTTTATTTTACAATTTTTGCTATATTTCTTCCAATTTTTTAATTATTAGAACATAAAAATAAAATTTTTATAAATTTTTCTAGTGTAAAATTTTATTGTGTACCTCAAAATGTATGTACTCAACACATTGAGTTACTCACTCAACTTTACCTATTGTCATCATGTTATGGTCACTAAACTTTGATATGCTTATGACAGGTCATTGAACTTACACGAAATTGGCTCCATCCATCACTCCAGATACATCAATTTGAAGGGCTTCTAAGGTGCATAATAGTGTCCCCGATAGCAACAGACCATGTCTTCTCTTCCCACATGAAGAAGCCTTATCTACTGAAAACGCGATTTTGTCTCAGTAAAATGAAAACATACCCTTCAATTGAAAGAGCCATAATTCACTCCCACCCTAATTGAACCAGTGAAGAACCCTAGAAATTAAGTTGCACAAACCTAAATTCGATTGAAGGCTGTAAAGCACCCAAATTTCCACCTAATTCAATCTGCGAAGGAAGAATTTCCTCATGCCAGATCACTTGCTCGCACGATGAAGGTAATTTCAAGGTTATAGGGCCATGAAATGTTCTCCTCATTTTGCATTTATTTGTTTCAATAAGGTTGAAGGGAATGTGGAAGGATTTAACTGCTTGGCAATGTTCGGACTGTAGTTAATTTTGTATCGTCCACGTTAAATTTGAAATATTAACATGCATTTCTCCGTCTCTCTTTCGTTAGCACAAGATAAATGATTATAGAAAGATGGTTTCTGCATGGGTTTTGGTACATGAAAAGACTCTTTCCATGTTAGTTTTTTGATTAATTCAATAAAAAGAATGGATTTGATCTCTTTCTCTCTTTCATTTAAATTAATTTTCTTAAAAGGATATGCACTCTGTCCAAAATGTGACATCTTTGCTATGGGAATTGAAGATTAGGACTTTATTTGCCAAAAACATTAACTTATATGTAGTTTGATAATTACATTGGACACCTACCCACATTTGAAGCATTATGGTAGGGAAGAAAATGGGCATATGTCACAGTTGTAGAAAGCCCGGGTACTACTTGCCGGACTGCCCAACAAAGAAATGATGCCCAAAATGTGGTCAGGGATTCGAAAAATGCATGGAGGTAGAGAAAAATGCTTCAAACATAAGGGAGTTGTTCTTATGTTGTACTAAAGATTTTAGTCACTTTGAGTGGATGGATGAAGACCAGTGTATTGCAAAATCAAGTTATGTTTAAAGCTAAATATTGTGTTTATGTAATTCGAATTGAACTTGTAGTAAATTATGTATGTTGTAACACTTTTATGTAATCATTTTTTATTGCATTATGAAATTCTTTGAAGTTATAGAAACTATTTATCCAAGTTTATTTGGCAGAAATTTTTTGAATTTTTAATAGATATGAACATAGTTATCCAAGTAAATATTTGGCTATTACTAGTAAGGTTGAGGTTGATGCAAGTATACGGTGGATTGACAACGAGGAAACTGTTACTAGTAAGATTGAAATTGTAACTAAATTAAGCAATTATACTCATGTTCTTATAATTTGTGGTTATATATTCACACTTGTGGCAAGATCATGATACAGAAAAGGTTAGCCATAAAATTCCTTAAAACTCACATAAAAGATTGACATAAAAGCTCCTTAAAATTCACTTCACAAGCATAACAAAAAAACCATTTACAGCACGTTCCATCTCAAAAGATACGATAAAGTTCACTTAACTATCCAGAACAAAAACAACCATCAAATTCACAAAAGCCAGTCATTCCCTTCATGAAGGATCTGCCAGTGCACTTGCTGTTGGGCTTGATCTTAGCTTTTTTTTTTTGTGTGTTTCTCTAGCAATCACGAGGGTAGGAATGAAACACATGGGCTCTTCTTCATTTGAGTTTTGGGCCGACGACGATCCCTTACCTCTTGACGACACCATTTACCCTAGAATCCCACAGAAACCATGCTTTATAAAAAAATAACAAATGTAGTGAATTAGCTAAAAAAATGAATTTGATATTTACTCACATGTTCGCTGACCACTATGTTGCTATTTGATTCAACTTATTCTAATTCAGAACCGAACCATTCCTATTTGAAAGTAAAAGGTTAGCATATGAGGGCATTATCACTCGAATGATAGAGAGAAATACATTTCTAAACACCCACATCCATCACTGGAATGATATCCTTTATTGTGTCCCTTCAATCCACATATCGAGCACCTTGCTTCTTGATGTATGACTTTCCTTGACTTTGCACTACCATTTCTTCAACCATTCCTTCTCTTTTTCTGTTATTTTCCCTTTTGAGGTACAGTCCACATAGACCGGATGATCCTAGGGACATCATTTTGTCGTTGATTGGGTTCATGATATTATTATAATGATTCATGTACATCTCAATCTTGTAATAGTTGTCAACAAAACCCTCTGGCTCATTCCTGCAGTCTCGTACAACTGCCACATCATGCATACACGGTATACCCGTAAACTTCCATTTCCTGCATATTTACAAATGTTCTTCGAGATTAACTACATATGTCCCATAACTATAATCAACTTGACACTCGAGCCTCCGACAACAACGTACATTTTCTTGAAATCTCAGAAATCTTGTGCCTTTTTTTTGTAATCTTTGGACACAAAATGACATTACCTTCGCATTGTCTCACATTTTTTCGTTACTTTTGTATCTGTGTCATGAACATCATTTGCATTGCCGTTAACATATTTAGAATCAATCTCTCTGTTCTCCAGCAACATTTTCATGAAAACTTCGCATATATTGTTCAGTAAAATGTCGCACTTGGAGTACACTGGAAAATGTGATCGACTCCATTCTTGAGGGTGCCTCTTTATCAGCCATCCATATGCAGATTCATTTACTTCACGAATTTTTTACATCCAATATTTGAATTCAATAGTTATTGAATTTGCAGTATACCAAAGAAGATTTACTCTCACAAATTTTTTGAATTAAATTTGAATTCTTATTCATCAAACTACTAGCTATTTAAATACAAAGAGGTCCACGAACTTGACAGCTAGAAAATCCCAAATATGCTGCCATGAATTCGCAAATACCTATCCTAATCAATGCTGGAAATTGATTCCTAATGGGTCTAAATCACGCATAGTCCACCATCAAATAAGGAAAGTATCTAAATTAGCATGAAAGCCTTACAACTAAGCAAAAATAATCAATAATAAATAAGAAAGATGATTTAGCTATGTTAAGAAGATTGTTTCTCTTTTAAATGACAGCCAACCAAAATTGTGTAAGTCACCAATTTAGGAAACTAAACTTTAATTCACACAATCTTGAGTCGTTCTCCTTGAGAAACTTTATTGCCTGATTATTCCAAAGCTTGAATCATGGAAATCCATCCTTGTGAGACACGTGGAGCATCTTCCTCGAGCCTCCAAGAATTCACCTCAGTCCAGATATTTGGAATCAGCCCATTGCGAGTTTCCTTGAACCTTTTAGCTCGAGCTCTTGTAACCGGACCAATTGGAACTTGAATAGGATTTGCATTCCTTTGGTTAGCCATACCCTCATCATTCCCCTCCTCTTGAAAAGGATTTGTCCTCAAATGATCACCTACATCAAAAGGACTTAAATCAATAACATTGAAAGTGCATTGTACTCACCTGGTAAATCCAACTTGTATGCATTTTCATTGATATGCTCAAGGACTTGAAAAGGTCCATCTCCTCTCGGAAGCAACTTAGAATGCCTTTGTGTTGGAAATCTCTCTTTCCTCATGTGCAACCAAACCCAATCACCGGGTTCAAAAATCAGCTTTCGGTGCCCTTGTTAGCTTGTTTTGCAAATTGCTCCATTTTTCTCTCAACGTTGAGTCTTTCCTTCTCACGTATCTGCCTAACAAATTCAGTCTTTTTCTTTCCATCCAACTTAGCACGTTCAGGCAAAGGTAATGGTGTTAAATCTAATGGAGTTAAAGAATTTAAACCATAAACAATTTGATTATAAGCAAACTCAACGTGTGGTAAACACTCTTCCCAAGTTTTGATGTTCTTTTTAATAATAGCCCTCAACAAAGTAGACAAAGTCCTATTCACTATTCGGTTTGACCAGCAGTTTGTGGTGACAAGTAGTGGAAAATAATAGCTTAGTCCGTAATTTACACCACAAAGTTTTCCAAAAGTAACTCAAGAACTTATCATCTCTATCCGAAACTATTGTTTTAGGCATACCATGTAATCTTACAATTTCTCTAAAGAACAAATCAGCAACATGGGAAGCATTATCGGTTTTGTGACATGGAATAAACTGCGACATCTTGGAAAATCTATCCACAACCACAAAAATTGAATCTCAACCATGTTTAGACCCAGGTAAACCTAACACGAAGTCCATTGAAAATATCAATCCAAGGCTCACTAGGAATGGGCAATGGTGTTTATAAACCATGGGGCTGCACTCGGGATTTTGCTTGACTACATGTAACACATGTAGAATTCTCTCAACATCCCTTTTCATGTGTGGCCAATAAAAGTGCTCTTGCAAAATGGCTAAGGTCATAGAAACTCCAAAATGTCCCATTAAACCTCCACTATGGGATTCCCTGACTAACAAATCTCGCAAAGAGCAATTCAGCAAACACAACTTGTTCTCCCGAAACAAGAAGCCCTCATGCCTAAAGAACCTACCTACTACATTTTTCTCACAAGTCCGAAACTCTTCACAAAAATTGTGGTCTAAAGGATACAATTCTTTAATGTTCTCAAAACCAAATAATTTTGCATCAAGAGTAGAAATTAATACGTACTTTCGAGAAAGTGCTTTGCAACGATATTTTCCTTACATTGCTTGTGTCGGATGACATATGGAAATGTCTCAATGAATCCCACTCCATCGTGCATGTCTTGTGAATCACGAACTCCTGAGGCCAAAGGTAGTCTTGCCATGTTTCCAATGCATACAATTCCTTCTCATAAGTAGGGTAGTTTAAGGCTGTCCCGCTTAATTTCTCAATGAAATATGCAATTGGCCTTTCTCCTTGCGTAAGAATGGCACCTATTATACCCATACAACCATATTAAATTTCAAACGTGTTCGTAAAATCAAGCAAAACCGGTAAAGGTGCATGCATTAATTTTTCCTTGATTAATTGGAACGCCTTTCTTGCTCATCTCTCCATTTGAAACCAATGTTCTTCTTGATGACTTTGGTAAATGGTGCGGTGATACTGCTAAAGTCTTTCACGAACCTCTTGTAAAAACTAGCGAGTCCATGAAAACTATGAACATGACTTACACTCGAGGGACTCGGCCATTCCTGAATCGCGCGAATCTTCTCTTCATCAACTTTATTCCTTGTACGCTCACAACAAAACCAAGAAACACAAGCTTATCGGTGTAAAGGGTGCACTTCTTCAAGTTAACAAATAACTTCTCGTTTCTATGTACATCCAAAACTGACTTTAAATGCACAACATGATCATCCAAGTTTTTGCTATAAATGAGAATATCATCAAAATAAACAACAAAAAATTTGCCTATGAAAGCACGGAAGACATGGTTCATTAATTGCTTGAAGGTACTCGGTGCATTAGTTAATCCAAATGGTATAAATAACAACTCATACAAACCATGTTTTGTTTTAAAAGCATTTTTAAATTTATCGCCCTCTTTCATCCTTATTTGATGATACCCACTCTTTAAATCAATCTTAAAAAATACACAAATACCATGCAATTCATCTAACATGTCATCTAAATGAGGAATAGGGTGTCGATACTTTACCGTTATATTGTTGACTGCTCGGCAATCAATGCACATTCTCCACATCCCACCCTTTTTAGGAACCAAAATCACCGGAACGGCACACAGACTCATGCTTACTCTCACATATCCCTTCTCCATCAATTCACTAACATGCTTTTGTAGTTCCTTTGTCTCTTTAGGATTGCTTCAATAAGCTGGTTGGTTTAGAATGGAAGCACCAGGTACAAAATCGATTTGATGTTCAATACCTTGAATAGGGGGTAAACCATGTGGAATCTTCTCAGGAAATACATCATCAAACTCCTACAAAAGAGAAACAACAGAACTAGGCAAGGATGAGTCAGGCTCGTTAGTGTTTAATGCCTCTTTGTACAAAGTACAATTGTTGGCTGATTTGAAAGCATTGCTGTTTTTATTTCACTTGCTTTTGCATAGAAATTTATTTTTCTCTCAATGGCCAAATCTACTATCTTGTTTTCTCTCTCAATTTTCTCAGCCTCTCTTATTTATTTTTTTTTAATTTTTTTTGGTTTTTACTTGTTTTCTTTTTCTCACTATCTTTCTTTTTATCAACCTCTTTTTGTAACCTCAATTGATCTTTAAGCACAAACGAGTATTTGTTGGTGAAGCCATCATGCTTAACAAGCCGATCAAACTGCCATGGTCGGCCTAGTAACAAGTGCTCAGCTTGCATCGGAACTACATTGTACAAAACTTTATCTTCATATTTTCCAATGTGGAAGGAAACTAACACCTATTTGTTCACCTTCACCTCGCCACTGTCATTGAGCCATTGCAACGTGTAAGGTCGGGAATGTTTAATTGTTGGCAGCCCTAATTTCTCAACAATTGTTGTGCTAGCAACGTTAGTACAACTCTCTCCATCAGTAATCACACTACATACCTTGTTTTGCACATGGCAACTAGTATGAAAGATGTTTTTCCGCTGCACTTCATCAATTTATTTGACCTGCACACATAGAGCTCTCCTTGCAACCAACAATTTTCCTTGAGCAGCATATTGCTCATCACCCGCATCCCTTCAATGGTGGCATAGATTCGGTGTCTTCTTCGCCCTCGGTTTCAACTTGACCATTATCTCGCAATACGATAACTCTTTTGTTCGGACATTGGCTCGCTATGTGACCTCTGCCTTGGCATTTAAAACACTTAATATCATGATTTCGAATGGTGGGATGATCAGAGTTACCTTGATTTCCATGGCTGGACATTCCTTACTTTTGCTCGATTTTGGGCTTGACCGTGGCTTGTTTCCCCTCTTTCTTCACAAAATTCAGCCTCCAAGATGAACCTGAGTTAGAGAGTCTTGCCGTGTATTGTTGCCTCTCTTCTTAAGTTGGTTTTCAATTTTGATAGCCATGTGTACCATTTCTTCCAACTCCACAAAATGTTGCAATTCCATCGAATTAGCAATTTCACGATTCAAACCAACGAAGAACCTAGCCATGTAGCTTCTCGGTCCTCCTCTACATTCACTCGGATCATAGCGATTTCCATTTCCTTATAATAATCCTCCATGCTCCGATTGCCTTGTGTAAGACTTTTCAATTTTTTGTACAACTTTCAGTAGTAATGGCATGGAACAAACCGTCTTCTCATCATGGCTTTCATCTCCTCCCAAGTCTCTATTGGACTTTCTCTATTTCTCCTCATGTTTAACACTAGTTGATCCCACCAAACAATTGCATAGTCGGAAAATTCAACGGTTGCAAGTTTAACCCTTTTAAGCTCGGAATAATTATGACAATCAAATACTAATTCTATCTTCTTCTTCCACTCAAGGTAAGCTTCAGGATTGTTGTTGCCTTGAAACGATGGAATCTTCATCTTAATATTACCGAAGTTGTTATCTTCCCGATTCCTAGCTTCTCTACCCGGACCACCATATCTCATATTGCTAACAATCAAATCCTAATCACCTTCTTCACTAAAACCGTCCCCATAATACTTGTCGTCTTCAGCTTCACTTTCCTAGGTTGAACTCCCCCTCGCCTAATCACAATAGGAGCGTTTTGTGGCTGCCCTACATGTGCACTCTCTACCTGATCCATCCGCTCATGAACCTGCTCCATCTCTGCTCTCAATAATCTCTTCATCTCACCCATTAAAAGCTTCCATGAAGAACTTCTGATCAACCTCTCCCGACGCATCTCCGGAAGTGTTTCTGTTCTTGTTGTCTGACATATTTACTGTAAAACAAAGTTAGAGATAAAAGACCCTCGCACACTCCCTTACGCGTTCCACTCAAAGAATGATTCACTCAATTCCACTCGTGTTTTCACACAAAACAAAATCGGATTGGCTTTTACCCTCTTATGTGCTCACTATTCTTGCCTTTTTCCACTCGAAGTAAACCTATATAGGTTCTTATCAAACTAACCAAACAAGTATCACAGTTTCCAGTAACAATTCACCAAGAACTCACAAATAGAAAAGGTTAGAAAACAAGGGCGTGTGGATTTTGGGATTTTAGAATTCGACACATGGAATTGTGGAATCGATAAAGAAAAAAAATTTGAAATAGAATTAGATACTTTTTTTGTGCAAACTTGTAACTAGAATCAAGCTCTGATACCAGATGATATGATCCAAGCCAAGAAATTGAGAAAGATAGATGGATCAAGAAAGACTCCTAGATCGTCTAGGAACAAATTTAGATGAAACCGCGACCCGTTGCTAATATTGAAGCAAGAACCTTGGTATGATGGAAACGCCACAATCAATTATGGGGGGGATTGATAGATAAGTTGTTAGGTGAACGCCACGGAAAACTCCGATAAGTTCAAAAGTTTTAAAAGAACCAAAGAGAAATTTACTCTCACAATTTTTTTGAATGAAATCTGAACTCTTATTCATCAAATTAATAGCTATTTAAATACAAAGAGGTCCACAAATTTGGCAGCTAGAAAATCCCAAATATACTGCCATGAATTCGTAAATACCTATCCTAATCAATGCTGAAAATTGATTCCTAATGGGTCTCCTTAAATCACGCATATTCCACCATCAAATAAGGAAAGTATCTAAATTGGCATGCAAGCCTTACAACTCAACAAAAATAATCAATAATAAATAAGAAAGATAATTTTACCTATATTAAAAACATTGTTTTTTTTAAATGGCGGCCGACCAAAATCGTGTACGTCACCAATTGAGGAAACTAAACTTTAATTCACACAATCTTGAGTTGTTCTCCTTGAGGAACTTTATTTTTTGATTGTTTCAAAGCTTGAATCATGGACATCCATCCTTGTGGGGGCACGTCGAGTTTATCCCTTGGACCTCCAAGAATTCACCTAAGAGTAAATGTTTTGAATCAGCCCATTGAGAGTTTCCTTGAACCTTTTAGCTCAAGCTCTTGCAATCGGGCCAATTGGAACTTGAATAAGATCTGCATTCCATTGGTTAGCCATGCCCTCATCATAAATAACTCTCTCTTTTTTGTATTGGTGTTTCCTGCTGTAGCACATCAACCTGGGTTTGGACTTGTTCTACGGTCGGGCTTGAAGATATCCGAGATCATTTGATATTCCTGGCTGAGTCATATTGAGCATCGAGTTCCTACTACTATTAACATTGAGCATCAGTTGTTCCAACTTCTGGGGAAGGAGTAAAGGGTGCCTAAATATATATTCGAGTAGGTGATATGGATATGGCCAAGTGTTGGGGAAAAGCAATGGGCGGGTTGTACGCATATGTACATTTGAATGATCGCACATCATCACTGTTTTACTATGGAGGTCATTTTTGATGATTCTACTATATGTGTATGACACTGACCATACCTATCTGACACAGCCAGCTAGATCATATACAGGAGCTGATGGCTATGATCAAACCTTTGATGGCTAGACACGCGAGGGTGATTGTGCAGGAAAGACTAGCCACTGTGAATGTAAATATTGTTCATTTAATTGTAATCCTTCGTACATTGTATATTATTTTAATTGTATGAAAACAAAGTATAGTGAACTAATTGCAACTTTCTAATAGTTGATTCGGAACATAAAAATGTGATCGAAGTTTAACAGCGATAGATTATGCATCCATCTAATTGTTATTTAGGAGAATTCGATTTGTACGAAATTGGCGAGTATGCCCTGTTGCTCTGTACCTACCTGTCTATGCGGTCGATTAAACTCTTCGGTAGATTTCTAGACGTACATGGACGATCGGACCATGCGGTTCAAATTCGGGTAGCAACAAAATATTAAGTAAGAGAATATGGTCAGGAACTTCCCACTCGACTTCATTCGATAGAGGAAAAATAGTCTCATCATGCATTATTCCCCAATAATCACCGTGTAATAAGAAGAGTATAAGGTTTTAGCTGCAAAGACTCTGTACATAGCCACTGCGACTGAATGCTTGCATGGAAAACTCTCCAATTGAAATTGACTACAAGTGCAAGTGTTATCAATCAAGTCCACAATGTATGCTATTGCAAATCTGATCGTGAAACCACTACGCAGCTTGTTACGAATGTTCTCAATCATTGCTAGGATTGATAACTCTCGATCATTTTTAAATAATACATTAAGAGACTCACATTGTTTAATGTCATCATGTCAAATTGACAACTTGGAAAATGTGATTGTGTTCAATATTCGATCCCCATTTTTGTTAGATAATTTCATGTCGGGAATGATTCACTTTCGATCATGAACTTATTATACTTTTCAACACTATATAAGCTTCTGTTTCTCTCCTAAATCATGATGTGCCTTGAAAAAAATTTCAACGATACCATTTATCATAGACGGTCCCCGATCAGTTACAAAGGCAAGGTCCTCAATGTCCCCAATTACTTCCCTCAACTTTGTAAAGAACCAACGTATCAATAAATCATTCTCGCTATCGACTATATGCTGAATGCAAGAGGGTAAATTTAGTGTCGCATTGACTAGAATTAAAGTTGCATTATGAAATCTCTGAATGCATTGTACAAGAGCCATGAAGAAAAATTTGAAACAATTCTCACCCTCTGTTAATAAAAAATGCAGAGCCAGAATGAGTTGTCTCCATGTTATGGTAATACCTGACCAATGTAGCATAACTCTCCTCAGTCGAGCCCATTAAATTCTTCAACGCACATTCTTTAGTCTTACAGGCCTTCAGTAGCTCATGGCCCCTACGAGATATAGGTCGTTAATGATATTCGAAAGTTTGTATATAGTCTCTGGTCCTGATACTCGTGAATTATCTGTTGGCCAATAAACTATGCTCGAGCTTGCCTGTGATCATTTCGACGAATTTTCACTTCGTAAGTATGTTCTCGTGTATACTTGGGAACTATAAATAACTCATTCGTGTCAATTTTTGTCGCTTGCAAACACCAATTACAATCATCGTATACATAGAAAATTGTCAATAATGACTTGTTTGATTTCTTCACTTTGAACCCAAAGTTGTACTTCAATGCAATCTGGTGTACAACTTCTTGTAAATCTTTATTCATTGAAAATACTTGCTTGACATGCAACTCCTCATCATCAGGAACCACAAGCTAAGAATTAGAGGACGGTCCACTCAATGTAGCCCGTAAACTCCTACCCCACATGTCTTTGACGAGATAAAGCAATCAAATCCTCATTTATAAATTCATTTTCATCCTCGTTGCTATGAACTATCGAGGGAATTCTGTACGTAACAGCGAGATCACGATGTAGAACAATTGTTTCACGAATAAACACATCATCCTCACGAGCTATCTCCACTGTGTCCCAAAAATCATGGGCATTATGATCCTATTCATCGAAATCTCCGTATTCACCTTCGGCGACATTCTTTCTCACTAAAGTCACGCGAAGAGGAGTCATGTGCATTTTGTTCAACTCAAATATATAATTCACATTAGCATTAGAAGTAACCTTCATAGGTGAAATCGAAATGGATGAATACTTGTAGAATAGTAATCTCAGTTGCATATTGTACTAAGAATGATTGACTTTCAGCTTGTTTTGTAAATCATGGTACATTTTTGCATATGAAGTACTTCATGTTATGAAAATTGGAATACCACCACGTCTTTCACTCGTCCATTTTCATACACATCGATCTTTTTCACCCAATTCGAAATCTCCAAACAAACCGCGATTATAGTCATATTTACTTGACTAAATAGAATTTTTAATTATAAAAAATAGTTGAAAAATCGGTCCAATCACTGGGAAACATAATTTTTAATAAAAATAAAAAAATAGTCTAAACGTCGGGCTGGCTGTTGCAGGTCCAGCTGTTAGCAATCGATTTATCACCTTTGTACATTGCCATGAATCTCGTCTGAAAAAATATACATACAGATGATTTTTTCTCGTTTATGCTTTAAAAAATTATAGATTTGTTAAAAACTATGAGCCTGTTTGGTAGGGATTTTTGGGGGAAGAATTGATTTTGAATAGTGATATGATGGGAAATGTGTGGTTGAAAAAGAAGAAAAAAGTATTGATGTGATGGAAAATATTATTTTATTGAAGAATGTGTGGTTGAAAATGAGAATTGATTTGAGATTTGATTTGAGAATCAGAAATAAACAGGGCCTATATACATGTATTATGTCGAAATAAGATTTATCAATTAAAAAAGTATACTAATTTAATGAAAACAAAGTTAAATATATATAAATATATTTACCGAATTGAATTAATGGATATAAAAAAATATTTTCTTGTTCAGCTTTTGATAAATTTATGAGGTTTTGAGGTTGAAGCAAATGAAAAATGAGAGAATTTTTATCTGTGTTGGAAAAATCGATAAGAAAAGTTAGCTAATTTTGAATTTTTAAGTGTGAAGTGTTTGGTTTTTACTTGTTAACTAAAATGGTACTATTGTCTTTGGACACCCAAAAGGTCATTATGGAAATATGCAATTGTTGAAAATCCAAAATAAAAATTAGGTAATTTGAATAAGCCAAATTTAGAAGTACCCCTTTTGCTTTGGGGGTTTTTAATAGTTTTAGGACATATTAATTACTTTAATAAATGATTTAATTAGTTTAGATATTATTCAAATTAATTAATTTAATGGGGGTATGGGGCCTAATTACTCCAAAAATAAAAGGGTGGCCCACTTTCCTCACTTTGGGCCTTGAAATGGCTGAAGCTAAATCTGATACTGTACAATTGAAACTAGGATTGGGTATTACTAACCTAAAATTATTTAATCCGTGTTTGACGTATATTGAAATTACACTTTTAGTAAATATTATAAAAATTGATGAAATATGTAGTTGAAAAGTTGTGAGTTCCATGAAATGTGCAGTTAGAATTAAATGTTGACTTTGAGTAGCAAAATGGGCTGGCTTAATTCGACAATTAATTAGTTTTTTCAATAACTATCATTGGCCCAAAACTTTCCAATTCTTATACTTGAAAACCATAATTTTGAACTACACACTTTAGTCCCTCAAAAATAGCATTATTGCAAATTGACTCCAAACTATGCAAAAGAAAAAAATTGCAATAGTTATTCTAAACTCGATTTCCAACTTATTAACTTGTAAATATGATAGTTGGATGCAATATTAGCAGTAGGGTAATTAGCACATAATGTCCCAACATTTCACTATTATTGTGGAAAACATTTTTATCTTTTATTTTTTGGCATTTTCACATTTCATTGTGTGAAAGGTCATTTTCATGCATTTTCTCAATTAAAAATCGTAAAATGACATGTATACCATTTTCTTTAAATAAAATAAAAAGAAGAAGAAAAGATTAATTGCAACTATAGTGCCAATTTTTTTTAAAAAAAAGTGCAAATGAGCCCCGAATAAAAAATTAAAAGGGTAATTAGCACATAATGTAGGGAGCTTTAATTATTATTACGAAAAACATTCATACCTATTTTCACCTTTAATTATATATATTTGATTGAGCAAACCATCATTTCTGTCAATTTTCATCCAATTTCTCAATAAAGAGTTGTGAAATGATGAATATGCCCCATATTCAAGTGGTGGAAACGAACACAATATAGGACACTACAATTCCTCTGCTGTATGTTTTGAGATAAATCTGGTGTACACTTGGATTCTTCACAATCAGTAGACATTTCTGCAATTAGTGTCAACCAAAATCTATTGCGAACTCTCACTATCACATGAACGGAAACTTCTCCAAAACTGAATTGCTAAAGATTCAGGAGCTGAAAACTAAGGGCAACCCTGTGGACAATCTCTAGTTTTTGATAATTTTCTTTGAATTAGAATGGTACCTGTATAAGTGTTATGCCCTAGGTCCAATCAACTTTGAACATAAATACTTTTAATATATAATTGATGCATTTTTATGGTAGACTTATTATTTAATTAATATTCAATTAAATTAAATAATAGTATCCATATTCAAATTTTAATAATTTGATTACAAGGAGTTGTGATTATGAGATACAAATTATATATTATTGAATCTTAAATCATTCGTGGTCATAAATGATAACGAGATACAGATATCGTTATTAGGGATAGACCATTATGTGTGACATTTCTTACTTGTGAAGTAAATAACTAGTCTCACAAGCTAAAGTGTGGTGACACTTAAAGGAACGCGTGGGTATTTTTCTATAGAACAAAATATTGGAGACCTGCCTGAACATGAATAACTATTTAAGTGTCAATGGCTAATCTCTAACGTTCGGTAGTAGAATTGGACCGAGTTAAGTTTAAGAGATGGTAAATCCATTTGGACTTATCAACTATCGGGTTCCAGAAATAAGTGAACACAATTCATTATTTTTGTTAGCACAAGAAAAGAAAATTATATTCTCTCAATCTTGCTCTCTGTGTGGATTTCCATTGGAGACTGGACAATTAGATAGTTGTGGATTGATGATTAGAACTATTCTTCAAGGAATCCATCAAATGTATAATTCTTTATTATAGTTTCTCTCTAAGCACAAAGAAGATCCTCGGTGGGAATTGAAAATTTTGTTTAAATTCCACTGTGCATGTTAGGTAAATCTCCAAAAACCTATCATCAGAGACATATCTATGAACTCGATCCCCAATTTCAAAAAAGAAGTCACGTTGAACGGATCTCTTTGATTTTCAAAAAATTATATGTATCAAATTGTACCAAGTATAGTGGAGTATGTTACTTGATGACTAACAACTAGAGCAACAAAATTACACTATCATTGTTTAACATCGTACTAAAGATGGTGTTGATGACATTTGATGATTTCTCCAGTGCTGCTTATAGCCCAAGCTCTAGCGAACTTGTGAAATTACAAAAGATCATTCACAACTTAAACATCCTACGCTACTCTGGCATTTCTACTTCGACCAAATTTGATGCACTTGGTTAGAACCATGAAATACTCAAACAGTGTATGTAGGATCCATATCCTTAAAAACCAAATCTTCATAGACTCTATGATCTAGATCAAGTGGCTAAGATTTTATCTAGAAGTATATGAAAGGGGGAGGCTTGAGAAATAGGCATTATTTTATTAGCTTTTCTTTATGTTATTTCATTATTTTGTTTGTCGCATATTTCAGGTAAGTTGGTTTGTTTAGGGTTTTCTTTAGTTTTCATATATATTGACAATGTTCTGTAACCGTAAAACACTTTTTTTGGCTTATTTTCTTTGTCAATAAGAATACTATGAGAGTTTTCTCTATTCCTATATTCCTAGTTCTGATTCCTAGGCTTGTAGCAGGGTTGTGAGATCATTGTGTACATAGATTTAGCTTCCATTCTTTCTCGCTGCATCGGGTTGTATCAAAGCACCAGGTTACGTTCTACCATGGTGCGCAGAGGAGCTCATGGGAAGGGATGTAACGATGGGTGAGGTGAACGAATGCGATGAGGCATGTGAGGCACAATTGGAGGTGCAAATTCCATAAATCGATGGACAAGCCATTTGTTATGATGGGTTATCGATTTGATGCCCTAATTGAGCAATTGGAGACTCTCAGCTTTGGATATAGGCGACTTCAATTGCAAGACGGTGATCGTTTTACTAAAGACAGTGATGATGGGAGCGATGGAGAAAAGACTCAAAATTCGTTTGTTGAGTTGAGGGGAATGAGAAAGCATCTTGTTGTCCAAAACAAGAGTTCCAAGGTTGCCTACAACCTGAAGAGTTTCTGGATTGGGTTACAGTAGTAGAGGAAATATTGGAGCTCAAAGTAGTACCTGATGATCGAAGAGCTTCTTTGGTAGCAACAAAGTTTAGAAGATAAGCTAATGCCTGGAGGCAACAAACAAAGCAAACTAGAGTGCGTCAAGGTAAACCAAAAATTAATAGTTGGCAGAAATTCTTGAAACACATGAGGGCAAAATTTTTACCCCATAATTATGTGAGGACAATGTATCAACAACTTCAGAATCTCAGGCAAGGTCCACGATCTGTGGGTGAATATACTATAGAGTTTTAAAAATTGGTAGCACGTGTGGATTTGGCTGTATCTGATGATTAGTTGGTGTCAAGGCATATTGGAGGAATGAGACAGCAATTTCAAGACTCCTTGAATTTTTTGATCCTGTGAATGTTTCTGAAGCCCATCAGCGAGCTCTGTACTTTGAGAAACATTATCTAGGAGGACATGGGGTGTTGGCGGGGTAAGCATTGGTACCGTTTAGAACAAACCACTCAGTCCTTCCACGTAATAAAGGGCAAATCAATATCCAGTAGAGCAGGGGAGCAGTTCTTAGGTACGATGTTTTAAGTGCGGTGAACAGGGTCACCGCATGGAAGATTGCAAGAAGGGAGATAAGGTTACAGGTGATGAAGGTCCTTTATTAGTAGTGAGGAGGATATGTTTGGCACCTCGTACGGATGAGGGTGATGACTGGTTATGTCACAATATTTTTCAGTCTACCTGTACCATTGGGTAAGGTTTGCAAGCCTATCATTGACTCGGATAGTTGTGAAAATGTGGTTTTTGAAGAGACTGTTAAGAAGTTAGGAATGGAGACAGAGAAGCTTCCTAGTCCTTACAAATTGGCCTGGCTCAAGAGAGGAGGTGACGTAACTATTTTTAAACATTGCTTAATATCAACAAGTGGATTTATGTAGGGGCTTGGTCCCATCTAGTGAGAGTAGATGGCTCCAACGCTCATGGAGTTTTTCTGCGAATATTTTCTATTGTCTTGACTAAGTTATAAGCACTAGTCTAGGTTACTGTTATTGGTGCTAGGAAGACATTTATTCCTAGCCTAGTTTTTCTAGGATATTCCCCTGTGATCTTGTACTTTATTTTTACACTTTGGATATAATACACTTACCTTATCCAAAAAAAAAAAAATTACTTAATATCATTTTCTATCGGTGCGAACTATAAGGATAAAATTTGTCAATATGATAACCATGGGTGCATGTCATCTTATTGGGTCAACCATGGCAATATGATAAGGGTGCTATTCACGATGGAAGGTAGTATACATATAGTTTTGTATTTTACAAAGTGAAGGTTGTCTTATTACCTAACAAGAAAGGGGAACCCCGATACCCTTTAGGGGAGGGAAAGATTTTGTTGGCCAAAAGGGCGTTTATGAATGAATTACAGGAATCTGGGGTGGTGTTTGTGTTGTTGGGAAAATAGAGAAGTAAAGGGGGGAGAAGTCCCACCTCTCGTGAACAAATTGGTGTAAGAATTTTCTGATGTATTTCCAAATGAACTAGCTGAAGGTTTACCACCATTGAGAGATATTCAGCATCATATTGACTTGTTACTGGGCTCTAACCTGCCAAACCGACCACATTACCGCATGAGCCCCAAAGAACATGAAGAGCTCAGGCTTCAGGCTCCACCTTGTTGTCTAAGGGTCATATCAAGGAGAGTATTAGTGCATCTTAAACTTAATTTTGATTCCCAGACATTACCCTAGCCCTTCTCTATCCTCTTTACGTTGCTTGAAGGTCTTTTCAATCTCGGGATCCATATAGAGGATCTCGATCATGTCAGGAACTTGCATAAATTCGGTAGAAGCCTAAGAAGAGTTAAACAAGAAAAGATTAGGTATTTCAATTAAAGCTTATAAACTACTAAACTAAAATTAAATTCGTTATTCCACACTAACGGCGCAAAAAACTTGTTCACTTGAAACCCACAAGCATATGTGATCGTTGACAAGTTATAGAAGTCAGTGAGTTTCGAGTTTATCTTTCCCACAATGAATAAGGTCTAATATCTATTTCAATAGCTTTGATCAAATTCAAAGTCATTCATGAAATATCAAAAGAGATGGTTTGTATGTTTTATATGCTAATTCTAAATTAAGAAAGCAAATAAAGTATTTGTTTAATATGTGAATATTTGTTTTGGAATCTTGAATCCCCCTATTGCCATTTAATTGGTTCTTAATTCGTAATCTAATAAATTCATGCATTCAGGACAATCAATAATCCATTTTTATTCAATATTCTTTTTCAATATATATTAAACCTATGTTTAACATAACCCAATCCTATTTTTAGTTCGAATTTATATGAAAAACATGCATTTATTCACGTGATTGTAAATTCCATATATATATATATATATATATATATATATATATATATATATATATATATATATATATATATATATATATATATATATATATATATATTATTCCTAATACCTATTGCACATGTGTTGATTTTATAGCGTTCTAGACTTATTGTGAGTATTTCCACTTTACAACAAGCAACTTACTATCTAATTGTTGAACAAATAATCAAATAGTTCAATGAGAATGCAAGAAAAATAAAAAAAAAATATTAAACTAATTGTGTTGAATTAAAATAAACAAATAACAGGGTTCATCATTGATTTAATACAAAGGACAACTACTAGCCAATCATCCTACTAATTAAATTATACAAAATAATATGGAAAAAATCACCCTGATCAAGAAAAGATGCAAGAAAGTGGTGAATGAAATCTTGATTTTGGTTAATAATCTTCAAGAATCTTGAGTAATTTGCCTTCGTTTGATGTTTGAGCATTGTTCTTCTTCTTTACTTCTTTTGCTTTACGAGCTTGGATGAAATTCGGTGTTAGGAAATTGATTGGCTGATCATGAGGATATCATTTGGATGCCATGCAAAGACATCGAAATATTTTTCAGGTACCTTATCAATTCTTTTTCCTCTCTTCTAATTCCAAACCTGAGCTAATATTTAATTACTTAACCCTACTATTTGAATTTTTCTATCATGTCCGTGGTCTCAATTCATCTTTTTGGAGGTTCTAATCCCAACATTGTGAAGTTACTCTTGGTATGTATGCTTTCCATAGAGCACTTTTTGGAAGTATACTGATCTCTTCTTGTGCATCTACCATATCATGCATTATAGGTCATGAAGTCTTGAATACCATGCTCGATGAAGTCTTGACTACCAAGTAAGAACATCTGATTTACTGCTATTGTCTATCAGTACCCTCTTAAAAAAAATTGGTTATGTCACTCACCACCACCCCGCATCATCGTGGAGGCAAGTAATGACCACCAAAGTACTCTTGCCTAAATCTCACCAGGGTCTCAACAAACATTATCTCCTCCTTCAACTGGAACCAGCTTTTAGAGTCATGTTCATCGTCTTTATGGAAGTGACAATATTTTTTCTTGTCATTTTTTTCTGCAAATGCCGTTATATATCTTGGCCACTCGGGTTCCTTGAATTTTTCTTAACACTTTAACACTTAGACAGTTAAGTGGCTGAAAGTCCTATTATCTCATGTTTTTGTCTAGTCGACCGACCAAGACATGAACCCTGCGCAGATTCTCAATTTTTTCCTTCCTCGATTGTACGATTTCTATTCATCATGTGACTCTCTCT
This sequence comes from Fraxinus americana, assembly GCA_035079005.1. Lineage (NCBI taxonomy): Eukaryota > Viridiplantae > Streptophyta > Magnoliopsida > Lamiales > Oleaceae > Fraxinus > Fraxinus americana. The sequence goes on along the minus strand of CM068711.1, from coordinate 20,621,687 downwards.
TGTGGTCTCTGGCAGGAATCCCTCACAAAGACTCTTTGTGACCATATTTGTCCTTTTCGTATCCAGATATTTCTCTCATTTCTTAGCTACATCTCATGGCGGTAACAATGGCTAACATTTGGAGATCATTTTGAATGATCAATTCTTTGTACCGTTCATCATGGCGGTAACAATGGCTAACATTTGGAGATCATTTTGAGCATGGCTCTGTTGAATCTGGCAAAATGATCTTGCAATGACTCGTCATTTTCCTAGGACGACCGGCATTAATCTAAAAGAAGTATGCCACAATACTTCAAGAGAGCTCATCAAATATTTTAATAGATCGGAGAACCATAGCTGTCACCCAGTCTCTAGCATTTCTCCTAAATGTTGGCGTCTCAGCACATCACAGCATTAGGCTCCGCCTACAACCCGAATATGTAATTCCGCCATATACATCTATCATTGAAGACGCCTTTACCCTTATGGTAGAGGGACTATAATAATTTTAGGTGTGAATGGATCATCCTCCAAGACTATTAGTATCTGTGATAATGTATTTTGTACATTTCTCTAGGTTAAATTAGAATATTTATTGTTATTTTAATGAATTAAGACTTAATTTTCTATAAATTATGGTTGTTTGGTAGAACTCAATGCAAATGGTGGAATTGGATGAAAGGAGTGAAAAAATGAAGAAATCCAATGTTCGAGGGACCAAAATGAAAACATTCAAAAGTTGATTCAGACCTCATATTGCTGATTAGATGACGCTAGGAGCCAATTACATGAGAATAGAAGACAAAGGACTGAAAAGGAATGAAGAGTGACCAAAATGCACATTTGAGAAATTTTAGGGACCAATTTGAAAAATTGATCCCAACATGCATAACCATGCGCACGCTGGGAATTCAAGCTATGCTTGCTCAAGCCATGAAAATTGGCTACCCCAGACTAAAATTGATCTACCAAGCATGGGCATGGCAGTTAGCCATGCATCTGCATTGTTCTATTCTGGGGACGGGCCAAATTTTTTTTTTTTCCAGTCCAACACTGTATGGTATGAATTCTTAGCCTATATTTAACCTATTTGAGGTCGTCAAGAACGTACCTTGTAACATTATAACTTCGAGAAGAAGTCTTACAAGGCAATTAAAACAAGAAATGATGATTTAAGGCTTGGATTCAAGATTCAAGACCAAGAAGATGATTTATCAAGTTTCTTCTATTGTTCTTTAATTCGGATGATGTCTATTGTATTAGATGAAGATGAGACCATTGGTTATTTATTTCTAATTTAGTTTGTTGTATTTCTTGATTAATTACGCATAAATCCATCGCAATTTTTTGGCTTGATAACCATTAGATAATGTTTTGCTTGTTGTAGTCTTGGACGGATTACAATAAGTTTATAACACCTTATTATTAACACACGAGCAATAAAAGTTAAGAATAGCATGTGCGCGTACAATCTCATTTGATAATGGTATGATTGATTGCATTTCTTTGTATATGAATTCGGACTAGGAATATATGATTGGATCGTGCTTAAAATAGGTTTAACTTATGAAAAGAAAGTTAAATACAAAATGATTACTGATTGTCTTGAACGCATGAATACTAAACTACATAAATTGAGAAATGGAAATAGATACCAATATAGGTGGATTCTGAAATCCAATATATTCATTCCATAATTTGATACAAACAAAATTATTTTACACAATTCTTATAATAATTAAAACCAACAATCTATCCTGCATTACATAACTCGAATTTGTCGAAAACTAGTACACTTAACCCGTCATGTATTACTTGTTGATGATCCTATACGCTTGCGAGATTTATCCGAACAAGTTTTTGATACCGTTGTCAGGGATTAAATTGTTTAATTTTACTTTATTAGTTTATATTGGATTCAAATTTCTTTTTTATTTTTAGGTTATTCATCACTTAACCTAACTATTTCATGTTTCATTCTTTTTAGGCATTTAATAGTTTATGAAGGATTTGATAGCCCAAGAATGACTAACAAAGAGGAGGTGAATTGGTTATTGAAAACTTTTCAAAAATTAATCTTATATCAAGCAAGTTAAGAACAAATAGATCAATCAAATAATAAGCGTAAATAAAATAATGGTAAGCAAAAGGGAAGGTATCGCAAGACATCACGACCAAGTCCTTTTCACTAAATTGATTGATTTGTGGTGCAATTAGAAACCTTACAACGCTGCATGTGACTTACAAATAAGGAGCATCGATCCTTATATAATATTGAGCTTTCAAGGGATTTCAACATAACACACAAGTTTGAAGAAGTTGACATAAATGAATTAAGTACCAAGGCAGACTAAAACTTCAATGAATATTAATAAATGATTGCTCAATTGTTAGATGAGAAAACTTTGTTGAATATGATGATTTCAAAATTTGATTCAATCAATCAAAGTTTTTCAATATGAATAAGTGGATGAAATAAAAGTAATGTAAGCTTAAATGATTTTTTTCCCAAATATTCTGTATTTAATGAACTTAAAGACCCTTTCAATGATTGTAAAATGAGAATATATTTAGAAATCAGAATGATAAAAAATTTGACCGTTGGAAGCATCAGTGGATCGGATGGTCTAGTTGATCATCGGTCGTCCACGTTCCACCCTTCCTCTTTTTCACTCCGTTTGATCCGACTTGAATGTTTTGAAAAATGTAGGCTTTTCAAAAGTGTTTTCAAGTTGTTTTTAGTAAGAGATATGTTAAAAATATTATCTAAATTCAAATATCAATTTGAAAATCAATATTACCTATGATCTAAACATTTTATGCAAGTGATAATTAAAATAGCTTTTAGTGAATAAAATTGTTTTGAAGCTCACTCATTGCTAATGATCAAAGTAATAATAAAGACATTTGAACAAAAAAGTATAGTCTATGATCTTTCTTTGAAGTTTGACTTTTAAGCTCTTGTAATGAAATATACTTGAATGCTTGACTTCGATCTTGACCTTCATCGTGAGTCCAATTTGAAATATGATAGTCTTGATTATGATCTTTTGACGACGATCAATCAATTTTTCATTGAATGATTTGAAGACCATAATCACTTAAATTCAATATTGGAATTTGTTATAATCAAAACTATAAGGTTAAAGGCCACTATAGGTCAACAAATTTCCCTTTTTGATTATGACAAACAAGACAATTTGCAAAATAATGTCAACAATTGATAAGGAATAAAAATCTCAAATTTAACATGTATTCCATATATTCCCCCTATCTTTTACGAACTAATAGTTATCCATTCAAAGCATATATATGATTCAAAGTATGTCATCTGATCATTCAATGACTCATTATCATTTAAAGCATATCATCTGAGTTTCCCCTTTTTGGTATAAACAAAAAGATAGCTCATAGGAGAGGAAGTGTAACGATCCAAAACTTACCATTTGAGTCGTTAAATATATATTGTAAAAATAGAACTTTCATAAAAGATTAATAATTATCCCCAAAGTTACAATAATTAAAAATAAAACATTTTCTTAATTATAAAATTTATTTTTTAAAAAAATTCATAAATTATCTCATCTTTATTATATCACCAGTGGCCAATTCCAAACTCCAATGTTTTGAACCTCAATTACCTAAAAAGTGAAAAATCATAAATAATGAGATAAAATCCCAATAACTATCCCAATAACTAAGCCACGTAAATCGTAATTCATATTTAAAATTTAGGAATTCCTAATGTACACATAGGGAGACATGGGGATTAGAAATCGAATTTAGGTGGCCATAATCCCCATACATAATCATAACATACATAAGGGGAGACGGGAATTAAGATCCGAACTTCGTGACTATAATTCCCTTGCTAGCGCTACTAAACTCCGATCCTTTGAATTTAAACATATAGAACCCATATCATATTCATAAATTGAATTTCGTATTTTAAAGTATGAAAAACGATCAAAAACACGAAATTCGTACCGCAGTATCCACAACCCCTTTACGGGCTCCGTAGCAAGAAATGATATATTCTGTTAAAGAGAGTCCTTCGCGTAAATTGCTTTGAATGGGAAATCAATCATTTGTCCTTGAGGGTCCGACATTAAGCCTCTCATACCTACTAATTGATGTACCTGGGATGCATTTCCTCTAGCTCCCGAAAAAGACATTATATGAACTGGATTAAAGGGTCAGGATTCATTTCTTGTCGCAAATATTCACTTGTAGCGTACCATATTTCAATGGATTGGTGTAATTTTTCTACCGCGTGTACATTCCCATAATGATGGTGTTTTTCCAAAATCAAACTTTGTTGTTCAGCATCTTGAACTACCCATCGCTTAGAAGATATTGCTAAAAGATTATCAATTCCTAATGAAATGGATGTAGCTGTAGCTTGGTGGAAACCTAGAGTCTTTACTTGATCCAGGATGTGTGATGTATATGCCATTCCGAAGTGATCTATTAATCTACTAATAAGTCGTTTCATGGCAGTTCCATCTATCACTTTATTTTGAAATACCAGATTGGCCCGTTCTGCCATAAGTACCTCCATATTCTGCTGATATGGATAGAAAAAGAGTGGTTCGCATCGCATCTACTAATATTATCGAAAATATTGTTAAAATACTTTTCCAAGAAGTTTTTATTGAAAACGTTAGATGTTAATTGAGAAAAAACAAATCTTTTTTGGTTTTAAACCTGCGGCATAGAAGGAATAGGAAAAGACCCTATAGAAATTTTTTAAATTTAAAATGGATCAGTCGACCCGGTCTACGAATCTATTCGAACTCTCAACGAATTCCTAGAATTTTAGGTGGGATGGGGATTGTAATTCTTTCTACTTCTCGAGGTATAATGACAGACCGAGAGGCTCGACTCGAAGGAATCGGCGGAGAAATTTTGTGTTATACAAAATTCACACACACACACACACACACAAAATGTACTTAATTATAGTAATCACATAATTTAAATCAATCAATCATATTTGTATAAAATTATATACATATATAAATGTACATACTTATAGTAATTATATAATTTAAGTCAACCAATCATAATTATACATAATTATATACATAGACATACGTAATTATAGTAATATTATAATTTAACTCAATCAGTCATAATTATATATAATTATACATATATAAACGGGTGTAATTATAACAATATTATAATTTACTTAATCAATCGTAATTATATATAATTATATATTCACACATATATAGTTCAGGAAATTATACTTGTAGTCTTCCAACTATTGGCCGATATGCAATTTTATTCTCAAACTTTCTTCTTGCACTAAGGTCCTAATTTTCATAATTAATGACTATAAATATTTTGGGTGCATTACAGGAAGAGTGTGATATATATGATCAAAACTTTAAAACAACCATAGGGAAGAATAATTTTCCCCCTCAATTAAACACACAATGCCAAAATGTATGTAAAAATAAGAGAGTAAGCATCACATTCATGGCAAAATACATATCAAATCATAAGTGATGAAATGTCAAAAGCATAGCCATGTATAAGGACCATAGAAATGGTTCCATAATGCATAATGGAAAAACAAAATACTAATAACAATTGGTGCTCCAGGGGAGAAGACGGAGGAAAGAGTCTAGACAAGCATTGGGCGCGTTTTGTTGAGCAAGCACTTGGCGACGTAACCCAACAAGTCCATCGACAGACGTGGTGAGATAGTCGATACGGTCAAGAGGTTATAGTGATCCTCGGTGAATGTAAACCCAAAGGTAGAAGGAGGAACACTTGAGATCGAGACATCATGAGGAGGGATTGGTGCATTATCGTCATCATGATCATCATGGACTGCATCTTCATCACCTTCAAAAGATAGAGTTGAGGGCCCCAACTCCATATCAAACCTTTGGTTCTAGCTACCCATTGTCCTTATTCCTTTACAATCTTCATTTTTTAAAGATTTTTAACATTAGTTATAGAGAAGCATGCCAAAGGATAAGGCCTTGGCTCGAGTGGTGGAATGAACGATGTTCATGTGACCAATGATGATTGATGAAAAAGAATTAAAAGAACAAAATGAGTAAAATCATTGAGACGACCTTTCCTAGGAAAAATTACGTGGGCGATGATGTTATGTAAAACTTTACAAGGTAGAGAGAGTTGGTTGGCGCTAAGTTTGATAGGATGTTGAACATTTTTACCGGTAACTCTTCCACATGCTTCAATTGGATTATAACTCTCAAGAGTTGGATGAGCCATACGGCAAAAAAATTGATTTTTCACAATCTGTGAGCTCCAATTAAGTGCAGAGGAGGGATTTAGTGATTTTGATTCTTTTTTCCTTTGAGCAAACATGCAATGGTATCCGTACTAGAAGTGAAAGTTATTTTTTTGAAAAATTGTTTCATGAGATTTGCATAGCGAATTCTTCTAGGGTAGCAATTGAAGTCCAACCCATGCTAACAAAATATTCCTCTATGTAAAATGAAGAAGCTATAAATGTAAATGAAGAGAAATCTACATTCTTACCAATGAGAATAGGGATTTTGATGCAGGGGAAGCTTATAGGAAAGACAAAAATCTCACAAAAAGAATTTCAATCAAGAGAAATTCAAAAAAAACTTTATTTCATTCAAAACTAAGCTGCCTCAAATGGCTTACAATGTTTAAATAGCGAAAAACCTAAGAAAATTCGGAAATATTACATAATAATAAGAAAATATTATTTTTTCCAAAAATGGAAAAAATTGAGATAATCACGGATCTTGATTCTCCTAATTACCAGGATCATCCCCCAACAAACGGAAATCAAATCCGAGTTTATTTGACTAAGATATTGCCAAAACAAAAATTACCATAAACGGCAAAAACGCTTAATTGATGGCCCAAACGACGGAATTTGCCCAAAATTTGACGTGCATCAGGGCCAAAGGCCCTGAGTTGTGATCATTGGCCCGTTTCCAATCAAATTAGACTAGTAATTCGCTAAAAACGAACAAACCCGAAATTAAATGGAATTATTATTTTGCCTTCATCAGATTTTATCAAAAGTTTTTTCGGGTGTAATTAGTTTGTCATCGAATAAGGGTGTTGACCGCCTCTCAATCCTTCACGTCACTTGCCCAGCATCTTTACTCTTCGCATTGTTTGATTTGTAGACAAAAGGCGAATGAAAAATTTAGGGTTCAGATTTTCCGCCAAAGAGAGTAGATTTTTTTGGTTTTGGTGGATAAAAAATTGGGGATTTTAATAGATATTGAAATCTCATGAAGATTTTGAAGATTGGTGGTGGATTGAGTGAGATTTAGAGTAGATTTAGAGAGCTGAAGAAGAGAAATGGAGAAAATGGTGAAAAAATAAGGGTCTGTTCTCTTTTCTACTTTCAGGCCATTTTCAGTTTTCAATTTTCGAAAACAATGAAAACACTTATCTATTTTTCAGAAACGAATTTCCACAAATGAGTTTAAAATTTACAAAGAAAATGGAAATCACCAAAAAAGTCGTTTTAGTTGTTTTCATTTAAAACCAAGCCAAAACTTCAAAACGCGGACAACAGTCGGATTTTGCCAATAGCAGGATAGCTTAGTTGGGAGAGTCATGAATTTTCTAAAGGTCACGAGTTCGATTCCATTTCACCATAATGCAATACAAAGGAATTTTCTTTATATATATTGAATAATCAATTTTAGCATATTTCAAAATTAGAAAGTAAACACGTTATTCATTTTTTTTATTTTTGAAAATAATCTTTCAAAATGACAAAAAACGCATTTTCAACAATCTCAAAATTGATACTCAAAACTAAAAACTAAAACATGACTCTAGCCCCTAAGGTTTTGGAAGAGGTTTAAATTTTATCCCGACATGCTCCGGATGGCAAAAAAACTCGACAAACCCAATACTCACGGGCTGCGCCAGAACGGGGCGGGGATTACCCGCTTTGGGGCGGAGAATTTTTTTTAGTTTTTAGAACGGAAAATTTCATTAATTCTAATAGAAAATGGCAACTAAAATTATTAGTCTCAATCTAATGAATGGAGGTAATAAAGTAAATTATCAAAAATTAAAAATTAAACGGTAAAAGGGACAAGTGCCACGCCCTGTCCCGCTGCCTCGATAACGGGGGCGGGGAATTGCATGGTGGGGGTGGGGGAGGGGGAGGTTACCCCGACCCCACCCCGTCCCGTTGCCATTCCTATGCCGACGTCCGTTTCCAACTTTCGATCATCCGTTTGTAAAGCCGTGTATCTTCTGACTTTTCGGTGAGTACATTTGGTCGACCGGTTGTCGTCATCTCTCTTTTCTTTTGATAGAAAAGATGAATTTCAAGGTGGTGAAACAATTTTGACCGATAGTACACATAAAATCAATTATATAAACAATTAATACATTCATAATTTAGCCACATATGCCAATTTCATCGATAATTCTCAAACCTCTTCGAATATATGAAAATCTATCAGGTGCAAGAGGTTTAGTGAAAAAGTATGCCAATTGGTTTTCTGTATTCACAAATTCTAATAAAATATCCCCTTTTTGTGCATGAACTCCAAAAAGTGTGTCTAATCTCAATGTGCTTGCTTTGAATTTGTAAGACAAGATTTTTTTGATAAGTTTATGGCTCTAGGTGATAACATGATATGTATATGATTGAAAGATAAGTGATAATCACTTAGTGTTTATTTCATCCAACAAACTTTATCGAAAATAGGACCCTAAGCAAAGCAATGGAATTTTATTTCTTACTAGACGATGATATACAAGTGCAGAGCAAAGAATCCACTAGTGCTCTTAAGATCAATTGTGCAACCGGTCCAATCGACATCCGACTAGCTAAGTACATCAATATGGGTACACTTAGGATACCAATGACTTAATGTTCTAGTACCACTAAGATATCTAAAAATTCATTTTACAGCACTAAGGTGTGATTCTTTAGGATTGGATTGAAATCTAGCACATACTAAACATTATATCGGCTCTACTTGAGGTCAAGTAAATCAGAGATCTGTTCATACCTCGATACTTAGATATGCCTAAGGATACCCCTTGATCATCTTTGTCCATTTGATTGATGAGCTTGTTGGAGTGTTCATTGGTTTCAACTTTTCCATTTCAAAAATTTTGAGCATGTTCAAGATGTTTTATTTTGACTAATGAATATTCTATTATTAGTTTGTTTGATTTGGAGTCCAAGGAATAACTTGAGTTCCTCAATCATGCTCATCTCAAACTCTTTGCTTATACAATTAGAAAATTCTACACAAAGGGAAATGTTAGTAGCACCAAAGATAATATCATCAACATAAATTTGTACAGTAATCTTATCATCTTTTTTGGTTTTGATAAGAAGTGTTAGTAGGATACTTTTCCCATTAAAACTCATTTGAAAGAAGAAATTTGCTCAATATTTCATACCATACTCTAGGAGCTTATTTAAATTGTAAAGAGTTTTTCTTAATTTGAAAACATTATTTGTGATTTTTAAACCAGGAGGTTGGTCAACAAATACTTATTCTTGAATAAAACCATTTAGGAAAGTACTTTTGATTTTCATTTGGTAAAAAGTAAATCCTTTATGACAAGAAAAAGCAAGAAGCATGTGAATGGATTCTAATCTAGCAACCGGTACAAATGTTTCTTCAAAGTCTATGCCTTCTTATTGATTATAATCTTGAGCTACTTATCTAGCCTTGTTACACACAATTATTCTATTTTCTTCTTGTTTATTTCGAAAAACCCATTTTGTACCAATAACACAACCACTTGGCCTAGAAACTAGATCCCAACATGATTTCTTTGAAATTTAGTTCTTCTTGCATAGCTAGAATCCAAATTCATCAAACTCGGCTTCTTTGACATTCTTTGGTTCAATTTTTGAAATAAAAGGGCACATTTATTAAAATGATTTCTTGTAGAAGCCCCAATACTTAAACCTTTGGATGGAACGCCAATGATAATCTCTTTTGGATGAAAAGAGACAAACCTCCGTTCCATAGGTAGAGATGGAGCACTTTGATCTTTGGGAGATTCTACTTCATCTTGTTGCACAATTGCTTCTTTCTCATGTTGATCTTCAAGATTTTTAAGATCTTCCTTGTTTTGATTTTGAATGTTCATTTGCTTAAAATGAATCTCCAAAAATACATCATTATCCATACCTGTTGATCAAGAGGATTAGTTTATCAAATATTACATGCATGGATTCTTCAACAACTAAAGTTATTTTGTTAAAAACTCTACTAAGCCTTGCTAGCAGATGAATATTCACGAAAGATTGGAATATTGAATTTTGAATCAAATTTTTCCAAATTTTCTTTTGTGTTTAAGATAAAAACATTTTACAAAAAAACACTTTAAAGTTACTGATATTGGGAACTCTATGTTTCCAAAGTTCATATGGAGTTTTTGTTTTCTTTCGACTCACCAAAACTTTATTTACAATATAGCAAGTGGTGTGAACGGCTTCGGCCCAAAAATATTTTGATAAACTATTTTAATTTAGTATAGTCCTAGCTATTTCTTGTAATGTTCGATTCTACCTTTCTACTACACCATTTTGTTGAGGAGTTTCAGGAGTCAAGAAGCTATGTTTTTAACCATTAATTTTGCAAAAATATTAAATACAATATTGTCAATTCTCCACACCATTATCGAGTTAACAATAGTAATGGTGTACCCTTTTCATTTTAAACATTTTTATAAAAATGTTTAAATATATTCAAAGCTCCATCTTTTATCGAAAATAGGACCCTAAGCAAATCTAGAAAAGTCATCAATGATGGCGAAAGCATAATGCTTCCCACTTAAGCTTGCAGTTCTAGATGGTCCAAAAAGATCCATGTAAAGAAGTTGTCAAGGTCTAGTTGTTGAAGAATGTTGCTTTGATTTGAAGAGTTCTTTACTTGTTTTTGAAATTACCATGTTTCTCAAATTTTTAAGTTTTGCAAACCTTTAACAAAGCAGTTTTTGGAAATTTTTGAAAGTAGATCTATAATAACATGTCCTAATTTCCTACGCCACAACCAAGTATCGTCTTTAAAACTTGATAAACATTTTATTTCACTTTCAAATTCAATTCTTATGACATAAGCATCCATATTTCGACTTTTTATAGACATCACCTCTTTAGATGTGGTATCGTTAATAAGACATTTGGAAGAATCAAATTTGATATGATAACCTTATCAAATAATTGACTAATGTTAAGCAAGTTAAGTTTAAGGTCAAATAATTGACCTTCATCCTTCTTTTTGAGGTTTGATAGTAATGTTTTTATCTCCGGTCATATATTTTGAATATCAACTATCTAATAATCAATTGCTCTTTATTTTCTTTAGAACCTACATGAAATAGTTTAATTTTTGTTCTTTGGTACCTACACAACTTTGGGTCCTTGGCAGTTAGTTTTGGTGGACTCTTGAATCCGCTTATGTTTGCTTTCAAATTGTAACATCTTTTTGGTTAAATAATTGAAAGCTACATTTTATTACAAAAATTACATGTAGTGTATGGAAGAGAGGAATTAGATGCTAAAAACAAATAAATTTTTGAGAGATTTTTCTTTCAAAAAAGATTTGTGGATAATTCCTTGTGTGAAATAGTAATTAATTTTAATCAAATCTACAATCTTTTCTTTTCAAGAAAAATTCTTTTTAATCAAAGAATTGTAATCAACTTTTTCTTTTTTCAAGATCTTTTTGAGTTTCCAAAATTTTCTTTACTGCATTTTTTTATAAAGAATGTTTCGTTTTCAATGGTCATGAAATACATGTTGGCAATTTTTTCTTGGCTTTTCATCTTCTTCATGTTCATCATCATCACTCTCATTTCAAGTTGTTTGGAGAGTTTTTTTTTGATAAATCTCTTTTTGTTTGGACATTTTGTTCTCTTATGATCGGGTTTGTGACAATCATAGCAAATATTTTTTTTACTATTCTCTTCGTCCTTTTGTTCTTTCTTTTGGAATCGCTTATTGTTGCAAAAGCCTCTCCTTTTCTTAACAAGAAGAACTAAATCATGAAGTTCTTCATCACTCATCAATTGATGATTTTAAAACAATTCGATGTTTTGGAGGCTCATAATTACTTCTTCTTTTCTCTTTCTTGTTTTCTTCCTTGTCTCGACGTGATTTACCTCATAAGTCATCAAAATTCCATAGAGCCTAATGGATATGTGTAGATATCTTTTTTATTTTCAATCAACATCCTCAATGAGTTCCAATCCTTCGAGAGAGACCTAAGCATTTTGCACACAAGTTTACCATCAGTAAATTTTCGATCAAAACCTTTTAAGACCATTAACAATCGGCACAATGAGTAATCATATGAACAACAAGTCCATTTTGTTTGATAAAACCAAAAGATTTATCTTAATTCTTTTTATTTTGCTACTACTGTTCGGACAAAATCCGTAAGCGTACGGGATCATTGACGAGTAATAAGTAGTGAATAAGAATATCATCCCACGAGAAATAAATATAATTATAGTCTTTCAGTTTCTACCAAATTTGAGGGTTTTTATCACAAATATGAGATGAATGTATTGGATTTCAGATTCCACCTATTGAGTTTAGTTCTAATTCTCGATAATCCGTTAATATCTAAATTCTCTACCAAGATATATTAAATCATATGCAAAACACGCATTCAATCACAAGATTATCACACATGATTGCATGCGACATAAACATTATTCCTAATGTTTATTCCCGTGTGTTAAATACGCAATGTTCTACTTATTGTGGGTCTCCCAATACTACAAATAAGAAACTAGTTATCTAAATGATGGCCAAACATTCAAACAACACAAGATTCATACATATTTAATGAAGAACACAATAATTAACTGAAAAACAAGTCTTGAATTAAAAAAATATAAACTCATAGGTTTCATCATTCATTCAATACATAAAATTGTTTATCCTAGCATTGCCATATGAAAATTACATAAAAGAAAGAGAAATGATATAGTTCGAGGCTAATAAAATAGTTAGAAACTTTAAAACTTCAAAAACATCACTTGAAATCCAACCTAAGAGATGAAATTTCGCTTCTTAAATGTAAAATTCTCTCTTTTCTTGTTCTACTATGATAAAATTCTCTCGTTGTTCTAGACGTCTTTCACAATCTATAGGATGCCAAAAAGAATGCATTGAATTGTTACCAAGAAAAAAATAAGGAGAATCGAATTTTTGCCCTTTCTATACTGAGGAGCGCATCTAGGCGAAGCCTGGCTAGTTTGAGGTGCGCCCCTTGGTCTCTCTTTGGGACAACTTTTAGTGTTTTTGTCACAACTTGCTCTCTTTATATTCAATTGTGGTGATTTAAAATGCATTGAAAAGTTAACTCAAAGTGCTACAATTTTTATAGAAACATTATTTTTCCAATTCGAAAGTTTATTACACCAAAATAGGTCTCAATTGGAGGCTGAAAATTCTGAGCATTACTTTTTTGGCTGGAAATTGATGTGTCATGATACTTTGACTCTATTTCATACCTTTTTTCACACTTTTCTCCTATTTTGCCACTTATGTCCATTTGTATCTAACAAACTACACATAGAATTAAGTCATAATTCATCTAAATAACCAATAAATACTCTAACTTAAAGGCCCAAATAAGTGTACAAAATACACTTATGAAACCCTCAAACTTGAATATTTGTTTGTTCTCAAACAAACTATAGCTGAACCCAAAACAAATTTGGTTAGATAACTTGTCGTTGGTCTCATGATTGAAATTTCTACGTCAATACAAAAAATAGTTTCAAAATCGTATAGAAGAATCAATCTCTACCAATTCAATATAAAACTCGATGTGTGTGTGTGTGTGTGTAGATTTATATAAAACATGACAAACTCATGCTTGGTTCAATTCCCGACCCTCAATGGTCAAATGTCTCCTTTATTCACTTATTGAGATACATCCCAAACTCATTATTTCCACTTATTTTCCGAAGGTGTGAACATAAATGAATTTCAAATTATTCTAATCCTCACTCTCTCTTTTATTTCATGCATTTGCTTTTTCAATTATACTGTGCATTTTCTGTTTTATGCACTACCTTAATCCCTTATTGAATTTTCTTTTTGGGATTTTCAATAGGTTTCCTCATTGGAATCTTTTATGGTAGTTTTGCAATATTGCATCTTTTTACTTTATTTCATACTATGACTTGTGCAATGCCCTGTATTAAACATTTATTCTTAAAAATCAACTACTAATACAAGATTTTCACCTAATCATCATCCAATTAGCCTTAGACAATCCACACTATTTTCACACATGAAATCCCTAATCATATCTGTAGACATAAAAAGATAATAATAATAAAATAATAAAATAATGGGTTGGGTCAATTTAAATAACTAGCGCAATTAAGTTCACTCAATTAAAGCCTACTAAGGCCTATAAAATTTTGAAAGCCCATCCTACTCTTTCAAAATCCATAATTATTCAATTATAATCAATTAAATCGAATTAGTTGAGTGGTTACCAAAATTGGTCACAAATTTCCCCAATAAATTGGATCAAAGGTCCATTACATTGGGGGGGGGGGGGGGGGGTTGAAAGTGCAGAAGAAAATCACGAAGTGCTGAATAAATTCCAAAGCTAGAGGAAGAGAAGAAATCCTCTCAAGTCCAAGTCCGACGAACATGGAGAAGATCAAAATCTTCTTCAAATCAAGCAAATACAAGAGGATCAAAGTCTTCTTCGAATCAAATCAAGGTCAAGTCCAAGTTTTGAAGTGCAAATCCAAACTCCAAAATTTAAGTATTGTATAAGTCTAGTTCTCGGCAAATCAAATTCTCAACAAATCTCGAAGTCTAGGGTTCAAGTCACGTTGCTCCTCGTCTTCAAATATTCAGATCATTAATCAGAGAATTTCGTAATTTTGTAATTACAGGAAGGTTCCACTTATAGTTCTCAAAATACAATTTGTAACGATTTCTGTATTTTAATACACGAAATTCGTCGTACAATATCAATGTTTACGTACACTAGTTCAACCATCTCCAAACTCTCATAATAGTGACTTTTCTTAGTTTTAGCAACTAAATTCCACTTTATTCAACGTATTCCAGCATATGAACCAAAACACTCATTCATGATGCAAAAAATACAAGTTTGTGCACAAGAAAGATCAAGTTTAAGTCGAAAATAGATGAAAATATAGCACCAAATATACATATATAAAGACGAAGAGGGAAAACTGAAGACTTCCATGTTTAAGTCGAAGGTGGTGGCAGAAAATGGCAAGGTTAACAAGAGAGCTAGATGGTCCAACTAATCACGTCGTCCCCCTTGGCCAGTGTTGGTTTGAGTGTTTCTCAATATCTTGTTCTTGTAAAATGAATAAATTTCGAACATTAGTGGCCAAATAATTTATAACAGTTAATTTAGCCCAAAATATCACTTAAACAATAAGAAACTCATGGGACGAAGGGAAAATGGAATAGAGGTCGTACCTAGGGTGGGCAAAACCCAAACCAACCCGAGTAAATCGCCCGACCCGACCCAACCCAAACCGACCGTTTTGGGTGGATTTTTTGCTTTTTTTTGGGTGGGTTTTGGGTTTTGGGCTGGGTAGTAGGGTCAGGTTACGGGTTGACAACCCAAACCTGATCTAAACCGACCCAACCCGACCCGACCCAAAACGATTATATTAAAAAAAAAAAAAAGGAAAATTACATTAAACACAAAACCCTAAAAGGCTAAAAGCCAAAACGCCCAAAACGCCCGTCGCCTCTCCACACTCCACTCCAGCGTTCAAGCTTTCTTCGCCGCTCTCTCCACTTCAACCTTCACATTTAGCATGGCCTGACATGGGTAGGTTAGGTAATAAGGTGAATCTGGAAAGGGAGTGATGGAATGCGAATGGTGGGTCACTATTGGTTAAGGAACCCTAAGCTCACTCTGAAAGCTTTCTTGAAGCAGCAAATCGAAAATATGTTAGAGTAAATTTGCGAGTTCGCTGACCAAGTCATGAGTGGCAGGGTCAGTTGTCCTTCTGAATGTATTGCCATTTCCTTTTCTGTTGATTCTGTCTTTCTCCTAATTGTTCATTTTCATATCTAATTTGATGGAGTTGTGATTATGTGTGTTTAGGTGTTAAATTGACGTTAAAATTTTGAAGGAGTTTCGAATATATCTTTGCAACCAATGGAGATTCCAGTGAGATTTGCATTTGGAATTACATTTTTGAGCTCCTTAAACTACTGCATCTCATTATGAAATTTATTAAAAAAAAAAGGTTAACATGTATTTAGTATTTACAATAGGATTTCTTGTAAATGAGGTGGTACATTTGGATTTCTTCCGTCTTCTTTTTTTCATGGTGTAACATGTATTTAGCATTTACACCAGGATTTCTTGTGGCTTGATTATGTAGTCCTTATACAAAAAAAAAAAAAAAATTATACCGATCATGTTAGTATAATAGAAAATTGAACGACTTTAATTTTTGTTGATAAGTGACAATAAACCAACCAACCCAACCTAACCCGCCTGATGCAAGTGGGTTGGGTTTCAACATTTGCATATGGGTTGGATTGGGTTAAATTTTGATCAAACCGATTGTGTTGGGTTGGTTGGGTTAAGGCAAAAATCGACCCAACCCAACCCATGCCCTCGTAGCCATGTTATATATATATATATATATATATATATATATATATATATATATATATATATATATATATATATATATATATATATATATATATATATATATATATGAGGAAATTTGGGTTACCTCTCAATAAGCACTTATAATCATTAGCTATGACAATCTGATCATAAAATTCTAGAGAAAGCTTTTGATGCCTTGCTCAATTTGCTTCTTTAGACTTTTCTCCACTATTCCTTGATTCATCAAATCTCGACCTTGCCTTCTTAAATGTGATACGATTTGCCTATTCCATCTAATTCAAAATCAACCATGTAGACTTTTATCTCCTCCTCAGGCTTAATCACAAATTCGATTGTTGGATGATCAATAAAGCCAGAAGAATGTGTGTATCTTCATGAATTTCCACTTCATTCATACCCTTTACATCTGCAGTAGTTGATGTCTCTTCTGGTTGAATGGATAATTCATAATTTAAATCCATCGGTAATTGAAAATCTTTCTTTTCAACTTTTTCAAGTGAATTATATCCACACCTTTTAAATTTGCTTTAGTATACAACATCTCCCACACACATTTTTCTTTCATCCAACTTGGCAAGTTCATTATAATATTTTGCAAGTAGCATCTCGTTTAACAAGGGAGGACCATCCCCCACAAACAATAATGGGCTTCGTTTATTGAATGATATGACTCCTGTTATGATGCTCATACTATGGGGGAGATATGTTGCTCCAATTTATAATGAGCTTTCCGTTATAGGTTCTAATGTGCTTTACATGGTTTTCCTTTCATAAGTAGAAGTATACACTTATTAGCAGTGATGTTTCACGTATCCTTTATCACAAATTTAAGGCCTAGGGTCATATCTTCAAAGGATTAGTGACACTTTACACATATAGGTCGCTTATACAATTTACTCCATGATACCTTGAGCTGAGTATGTGGGAAGGTTTACTATTCCTTGCTTATCTTTGTGCCTGATTCATAACAGTATTTTCAAGTTATTATGTGTTAATGCTCATATTTCATAATAAAAGTGAGGGTACAAAGCATTTTTTGGTTACACTGTTGCTTTTGTCATTTTGTAACAAAAAGGGGAAGTTAGGTTCTTTTTGTTAGATATGTTTTTGATGTAGTACATATTTTGCGTTTGAATGGATGTATATATCTTTTATTTACTCGATGTATCTAAATTTTTTTGACGTTGATCATATAATATATCCAGTTATGCTAAATTAAGTTTGATGTTTTAGTAGTATCAATGTGTCCTCTTGGTATGTTGAGTTGCATTGGTACTACGTCTTGATTTAGCATGCATGATTGAAACTGAATAATACCATATGTTTCGTAGATTTCCTATATTCTATAAACTGCTTTACTTATACCGTTTTCCACACATTTCACACTGGGTGTTGAGTTGTTTATTTCAAGAAACATGTGCTGATTAAAATGCAGAATTCTTTCAAGTCAGTTAGTTGTGTCATAGGTGTGTTTGTGTCTGTATTTCATATTTGATTAATGTCTTGACTTTAGTTAGTAGTTTTGCCACAGAATGCCAAAAGGAGAGCTTGTTAGGTTTTAATTATGTTATTGGCGAATATGTAAACAAAAGAGATATAATTGTAAATGATGAAAAAAGTCAAGGAGTAATGTGCAATTATATGAAAATAGGTTTATTTAGGTTTAGGGTTTGAGTATGGCAAAAGAAGGAAAATACAGCCGGATTTTCGCTAGATTGTCGCCATGGATTGGTTCGAACGTAAAAAACAGAACCTTCGTTGCTCGACTATCGCCTTGCCTTGGCTCTAGCAACAGCTTGTCGCTCGATTGTCGTTGAGATCTCGCTCGAGCGACAGGTTTTTTGGGAAATTTTTATTTCGCGATTTAAAGGCTTTTTCCCTAGCCCATTACTTTTCTAACCTACCTATAAATACCAAAATGCTTCTAAACGTGAATTATAAGGTTGATCATTCAAAGAGCTTCATCAAAGAGAGTACCATCGATGATATTTCTACTTTCAACCTTCATCTCTTGAGTTTGTTTTGGTGAGAAAAACATCGATTTCGTAAACCAAATACCAAATTGTTCTTTCCATCACATCTGTCAGATTTGCTGAAAATCGAGGGAAGTTGACTGGAAGTTCTAGTCGTTGAAGGATGCGGTGTTTTTCGTGGATCCACATGAGATAAATGATTACACAAGGTTGGGACTTGCTGCAGGATAGCACAATTCAGGAGAACTTTGGAAATTGCGGCTGGGGGTGGTGCAGGAGCAAAGAATCTAGGAAAGCTGTTGGAATTGCAGTCAGGAGATCAGATAGTACGTGTCGTCGTCTAGGCTTGTAGACTACAAGTTACAAATCGTTTATAGTAGATTGTTGACTGACAAAGTGCCCAAAGTTTTTCCCAGTTGGGTTTCTCCGTGATCATACCGTGTGTTGATTTACTGCTTTATTCATTGTCTATATAATTTACGGTATTCAAACATAAGTTTAATCTGACGTGATTGTTTAACCATCTAGAGATAACAATTGGTGACATGTTGCTAATTTGTTATAGTATTTTAATTCCGCATAATATACATATCACCACCCTCTAGGTATTGTTAGAGTCGAACTATGTAACTTTCAACAGCCTATCAGTTTCTACGAATTTAAATGATCATAGCACAAAACTTTTTTTTTTTTTTTTGTAATTATCCTAAATTCAACCATGAAAGCCGTAAAAGGTTGGGTTTTTTTTTTTTTTTTATCAAATATGAGATGATTATATTGGATTTCAGAATTCACCTATTGATGTTTAGTTCTAATTCTCGATTTAAGTAAGTTGGCTTCAAGACAATCAACAATCCTTTAACATTTAATATTCACGTTTAAGATATATTAAAACTATGTTTAACACGACCCGACTCGATTCTATTTCTAGTCCGAATTCATATGTAAAGCACGCATTCAATTAAAGATTATCACACACGATTGCACACGACATAAACATTATTCCTAATGTTTATTCCCGTTTGTTAAATACCCAATGTTCTACTTATTGTGGGTCTCCCAACACTACAAATAAGCAACTAGTTCTAAATGATGGTTAACCATTCAAACAACACAAAAATCATGCATATTTAATCAAGAACATAAGAATTAACTAAAAAACTATAAATAAATAGTTTTCATCATTCATCTCATTCAACGCAAAAATCTCTCTTTTCTTGCTCTACTATGATAAGTAGGTCCTCCTCATTGTTCTAGATGTCTTTTACAATTTATAGGATGCCATAAAGATTGTATTGAATTGTTACTGAAACAAAATAGGGAAAAGCGAATTTTTCTTGTTATTATATTGAGGTGCATGCCTAGGCATAGCCAGGCAGGCGTGTGCCTGGCTTGTTCGGGGCTCCTCAAGCACTCGTTTTTGGTTGAGGAATAAGCCTTTCCTACAGTGAGGGTGCATGCCTTGTTCTCTCTTTGGGGTCAACTTTTGGTATTCTTGTCATAAATTTCTCTCCTGATGATATTGAGGTGATTCAAGATGCGTTTGAAAGCTAACTCAATGGGCTATAATTCTTATAGAAATATCATTTTTCCTATTCGAATGGTTACTAATTTGAGGCTAAAAATTTGGAGCATTACTTCTAACCACCTTACATTTTCCTATAAACTCACGTTTCCTTTCCCTGTTTCAAATATCTCTTAGTTTATCTTCCACTATATAATTATCCTCTTACTTCCATTTTATTTCAAGCAACAAAGCAAGTAAAATACTATCATAATCCTCCATCTTTTAGAAGAAAGCAAATCTTTTTATAAATTTTTAGGCAGCTCAAGATGTACAAAATCTGAATTTTTGTAGCATTAAATCAAGATTTTCAAAGGTTTAAGGTTGGTAAACGAGGTGCAAATGTTTTGTCCCATTTAATTTTATTACTTCATGTTGATAAATATTATGCTAATGAAAGATATGATATAATATGATACGATATGATATGGCCATCCAGTATTAAAGTATGATAATGAGCTCTTACCGGTTTCTAAAGATATGATATGACGGTATGACTGTTTCCGTATGATATAGGACTTGAAACATGTTTTATTTGATTATGTATTTCCGTATGTTTTATTTTACATTGGTGGAACCAACATATAATTTATTAACTATTATATATAATAAAATATTTAAATAAATTAAAAGAATTAGTTTTTATTGGAACATATTTAGGAAAATAGTTCACTTGGAATTTTAGCTAAACTACATGGATAGGCACTGACATAGATAGTAATAGTAGGGACTTTCTTTTGTTAATTTGCCCTGTTTGTAAAATTTCAAAGAATTGTCATATGAAATATTACCCATAAATGCGTCACATTGCTCATTTTTGAAGAAACTTTTGGAAGCGATTTAAATTTTAAAAAAACTGGTTGTTAAGCTCAAGAATGACTAACTAAGAAGGGACTGAATTGGTTTTTGAAACTTTTTTGAATTAATCTTATATTGAGAAAGTTATGAACAAATAGATTAATCAAATAATAAGCAAAACAAAATAACAGTAAGAAAAGGGGAAGAGAGTGGAACCGATATAATTGTGGAGGTTCGATCCAAAGCAATGAACTACATCTTTCGTTACCAATCTCTCCTTCACAAGTAAGGCCTTATCACTAAATTAATCGACTTATGATAACCCTTACAATGCTTTTGATGACTTAAAAACAAGGAGTATTGATTCTTAGACAATATTGAGCTTTCAAGGGATACGACCCACTTGTTTGAAGAATGATTTTACAACGAAGCTTCCTCTTAATAAACGATACAAATTAATTAAATACTAAGAAAGGCTAACACTTCAAAGAATAGCAATAAATCATAGCTCAAGTATTAATTAGATGGAAAAACTTTGATGAATATGATGGTTGGAAAATCCGAAGGAAAAAACCGCTTAACTTAGAGTCATTTGATCTTTGGAAAGGAACATCTGGTTAGGAAAAATCTTGTTAACATTTGTTCAAGCAATGATGAAAATGCACCTCGAATGACCAGAGAACACCCTAAAGAAGAGGAACCCTTGCGTGCCGTTCAGGTCGCTCACCCTTGACCTCCTTTGAAACGAAACGAGCTGTCTCGACCGTTAGATCGATGACGTACTGTCCCCATTGTACCAACATGGGTTTTTTCAGCATGTAAATCCTCACTCGTACGATCCCCAAGAAAACTTCCCAGGGGTCTACCCATCATAGAATTGCTCCAATCTAAGCACGTGTAACTGTAGAGTTTTTAACAATGGACTTCCGGAAAAAAAGGTGCACCTTGTTGGTATGAGTAGTACCTATCAAATCTTTTTAAGCTTTCCTGGTCTGGGTATTACAATCACCCCCATTAGACTCGCGACGTCCTCGTCGCGCTTGATCCATCTGAGGATCCATTGCCAGGCGTTGGGATTCTAGAGTGGCTCCTACGGGTTCAAGAGGTGGCTCCCGCCCTATGGCGTAACACTTTGTCCCGCATAGCACTTAGTTCTCGATTTTCGGCTGGCAACTGGGCTCGGATACCATTTGAAACGACCCGAGTAACATTTAACGGGCTGTCCCGATCTTTAGATCGACGACTTACTATCCCCTGTACCAACATGGGTCTTTTCAGCATGCTTTATCCTCACTCACACGCTTCCCAAGGGTCACCCATCATAGAATTGCTCCAAGCCAAGCACGCTTAACTGTAGAGTTTCTAACGATGGACTTTCAGAAAAGAAGGTGCACCTTGTTGGTATGAGTAGTACCTATCAAATATTTTTTAAGCTTGCCTGGCCTGGGTATTACAATACTTCCTCAATTAGTACCATGATTCAACTTAAGTCTCCCATATGAAGGAGGTCTTGGGTTCGAATCTTGGGGGACGCGTCTGAAATTCGTGAAGGGTAAGATGGGCCTAGGCTCTCCCAAAGCAGACGGTACATATGATATCATAATGATTTCGACGCGAGGTCATGTTGTTACATCATCAACAGCAATGACGAGGTGGGTCAAGAAGCGAGGCCCGAATGGCAGCCAAACTCACTAGAGAGGTGGCCACAATGGCTACCAATATGAGGAATATAACTCAGCAGAACATGACGATGCATGAACTGCTGATGAACATGCGGGGCCAAGGAGGATACCCAGTTTCTCAATACACAGCCCTAGGAAACGCATTCTGCGGACCCGTTACAGGGAGGATACCAACATTATAATGGGATGGAAACCCCTAGGAAAGGGAGGATAAGGTTGATACATCTACCAACTATACCATTGAACAACCCAGCGAGGCTCCGTTCAACCCAGAGCGGCTTCAAGACTCATATGAGTCTAAAAGGAGCCACCCACCCATGAAGTGTAGAGCCCTTCCACTTAATCCTAAGTGGAACGGTTGAAATATGGTACACCAGATTGCTAGAAAGAAGCATCCGGAGCTGGCCAGATTTCAAAAAAATATTTCTTAAAAGAAGGTGAAAGACCTATATAACGCCTACAGGATATGCGGCAGCAGGGTGAGTACCTGAAAAGTTTCTTGTCTCGCTTCACCGATGTGATGACCTATTGTGTGCAAGTGACAGATAGGGAGGCTTTAACGACCATAAAGGGAGGATTGGACATGAACTCTCTCTTCTGGAGAGATGTGTACTTAACTCTACCAGCTAATTGGCCTTACTGGAAATGGTAAGGCGTGATCAATGAAGAATTGAGACATCAAAGAAACATGGCTAACCAAGGACTCCTCCCTCCTCAAATGCAAAGAGGAAGAGCCCAACTTCACATTTGATGGATCATCGCGTCGAACTATCAACCTCTCTCAATCCTGGACAAGCGTTGGTTGCAGCGACATTAAATGCAGTGCCCACTTTAGCCTTTAACCCTACAAGCCAAGGCTCTTTAATAGTAATGAGGCTCCCACAAGGAGAGAGAGTGGAGCGGAAAGACGTAGAGAGGATCAAAGGCAAAGAAGAAGCCCCATAGCAAATGCTAGCCAAGAGCCCATAAGGGAGATTGACACAATCTTTGGAGGCCCATATGTTGGTGTCTAGGAACTCCCAGAGGAACTATGCCAAGGAAGCGAGGGACCTCCCAATGACAACAATCGAGCATCTGCTAAAAGAAGGGCCAAACCCATGACCTTCTCACGAGATGATGTAGCTGGTGTTCAATATCTACACTATAACGCCCTAGTGGTGAGGGCCGTTGTAGCACGCAATGGCCTAAAAAGAATGTTCGTGGACAATGGAAGCTCTGTTAACATCATCTTTAGGGCAACCTATGATAAGAGGTTGATCACGAGCTAACCCCAATAAGTTTCCCCTTGTCTATTCACGAGCGATACCATCATCCGAAAGGGTAAGATCACTCTAACAATAAAGATGGAGATCGCACCCTTGACTGCTCATCATTTCATGGAATTTTTGGTTGTGGACATTATAAGTACGTTTTACATACTTATTTTACTGTCAAAACATGAGCAATTGTTGATTAATATGTTGGAATATAGCTTAATTCTATGCAATTCATGTTTTGCAGTACAAGTGATTAAGGTAGCGGAAATAAAGAGAAACAAGTGAAAAATGACCAGAATGGAAGAAAGTAAAAGTTCAGGGACTAAAGTGAAAATACTCAAAAATTATGTCAGGGCTCACGATGAAGGTTCGAGAGTGCTAAGGGTCGATTGGAAGCAATTAGAAGTAAAAAAGGAATGGAATATTATCAAAATCAATTTCTAATTCGCACAAGATATATTCCAGATTTTTAGCCGAAGATTGAGACCCATTTTTGGCATAGTAAAAGTCCGAATTGGAAAAGATATATTTCTAACCAAGTTGTAGCTACTCGAGTTATCTTTCTAATGCATTTTTGAATCGTCAAAAAGGAATGGAATATTTTCATCTAATTTCCGACTCTTACAAATACTTAACAGCAGAATACATATGAAATAGGCCCCATACATCTTCTCCTCTTTGGTTCAAGAAGCTCATGGAGAACTAAAACCGTTGGTGAAGCTACGAAGGAACTCGATTGGAATTGGTGATTTCATGTCTTTTATTCATTTAATTTGATCTTTTCATTGTCAAACAATGTTAGAATTTAGATTTTCATTCTCTTGAATTTATATTGAAATCGGTTTAATATTTACAAGATTTTTCATGGATTCAGTCATGCTTTTTCCATTGTTCAATCAAATTATTTATTGTTGAGATTGGTTTAACAATTATTATATCTTTCATAGATCCAGTCATGCTTCTTCTATCGTTAGATTAAACTAGTTGTTGAATTTTAATCTCAATTTCACTTTATTGGCGGATTGATTACTACCTTATGCTTGATGTATAAGGTCGATCTTTGATCTTGTTCCAATAAAATTGTGCGAATATGTCTTAAGTCTAAATTTTAGGATTACATTTGTAAATTGAATTGATTTTCACGATATATCTTCCGATTAGAGTGACGGGATGAAAGCCTCCAATTGTGTTATAAAAATGAATAATTGATATGATTGATCCAGTCCAATTGAGGGAATTTCGACGCTTCATCGCTTCGAATTATTGATTTTAATTTCACGTTTCAATATTGAATTTTATTACACATTTAAGAGAACAATTCAGTATTTTTGATCATTTACATATTCTTCCATCTCCCTGTGAATACGACACCCCAAAGTTGTGCTACAACTACCGCATTATTCTTGGGGCATAATCAAATTTTGGCGCCGTTGCCGGGAGATGGTACAAAATACGCAAGGATCGACTACAATAGGGTGACATCATTCCTTATATTTTGTTTTTGGTTAGTTTAATTTTCTTTATTGTATTTTGCCTATTTTCACTTTATTTTCTTTTACTTTTTCTATGAGCAGGTATCAAAGAGAACGAGGACGATCTGCGAACAGACCCGACACAGAGTTTGAACATTTTTTTAACCCTACTTTTGATTTTGCATCTATTAAAACTGACACCACATCACATAACACAATGTCGACTTATGATGTACCGTATAGAACTTTGCATGATTATCTGCACCACACGCGTACATCTACACCTTCATGTATTATGTTTCCACCCAACATGCCACGTGTAGATTTTAAACCTGAAATGATTCAACTTCTTCCTAACTTTCATGGACTTGAGAATGAAAACCCGTATGTACATGTTAGGGAATTCGAGGAGGTTGTAGCAACCTTCCACAATCAACGTGGTACAATGGATGAAACTAGGCTTAAATTCTTCCCATTTTCTCTTAAGAAAAGGGCTAAAAGCTGGTTGTATTAATTGAGACCACGTTCGATTGGAACTTGGGTTGAAATAACCAGTACTCCTTAGCAAATACTTTCCCCATCACAAAACTATTTCGTTGAAAAAACAAATCTCTTCTTTTATCCAAAAGGAGAGTGAAACTTTATATCAAGCGTGGAAGGGTATAAAGAATTTCAACCTCTTTGCCCTCATCATGGTTATGAGAGTTGGCGCATTGTGAGCTATTTTTATGATGGGTTAACATCTAGAGAGCGTCAGTTTATTGAAATGATGTGTAATGGTGATTTCCTACAGAAAGATCCTGATGAGGCTATAGAATATTTAGATGAACTAGTAGAAAAAGCTCACACTTGGGCTAGCCCTAGTGCCACTGATAGCACCAATAGGTCATGAGCCATAGGGAATCCTTCTAGTGCAGGCATCTATCATCTTAGGGAAGAAGACAATCTTAGAGTTAAGGTAGAAGCCCTAACTAGAGAAATTGAGAACCTACGTACTAGTAGTTCAAAGCCTACATCTACTGTTGCTCGTGTTGAGTCTTCTGGGCCGTGTGGTGTGTGTGGTGGACTTGATCATCCAGTGCAAGAGTGTTTTGCTCTAGCTGAGATAAGGGGGGTTTATGATGAACACTGTAATGCTTTAGGTGTGTACCTTATGCCCCATATTCTGAGACCTACAATCAGGGGTGGCGGAATCATCCTAATTTCAGCTGGAAATCTGATAACCAGCAACCTACTCAGCCACCTAGAGTTTTCAATACACCATCACATCAACCCTCAACGTCTAGGAATTCTTTAGAGGACACCTTATATGCTTTATAGAGGCTCAGGGGAAAGCAAATCAGAAATTTGAAACCATGATCAATCAAGTTGTTGAGGAGAGTAAGGAAATGAAAAGCCTATAACCAAATTGACTAATGCCTTAGCAATAGGGGAACGTGGAAAATTTTTGGCTCAACTTAATCCTAAGGGACAACATATGGCTCAAACTTTAGGTGTACAAAACAACCTTAAGGAGATAAATGCTATCACTACTCGATTTGGGAAGGTTGTAGAACCAATCATTAAGCCTAGGGAAGCAGAAGAAAAAGAGAAAGAGTCTAGTAATTCTGAAGAGGGTGAGTCTAATGATAAGGTGGTGGAAAACCTAGCTAGAGCACCATTTCCTCAAGCTGTGAAAAGGAAACATCATGTCAAGAAAACTGCTTTCTTGACTGAGCAAGTGAGTGTGGTGATTGAACAGAGAGTCCCACCAAAATATAAGGATCCTAGTTGTCCTACAATTTCTTGCATCATTGGGAGTTGTGAATTTGGACAAGCTCTTCTAGATTTAGGGGCTAGTGTCAATCTCATGCCTTATACTATTTACCTGTCATTAGGTTTGGGTGAAATGAAGCCTACATTTGTGGTTTTTCAATTAGCTGATAGGTCCACTGTTAGACCTAGGGGAGTAGTTGAGGATGTCTTGATTCAAATTGATAAATTTTACTATCCTGTGGATTTCTTGTTGTTGGATGTAAAAGATGATGTGAATGTTGACTCTAAAATTCCTATTATTCTTGGTAGACCTTTCCTTGCTACTGCTAATGCTATAATTAATTGTAGTAATGGTCTTATGAAACTATCATTTGGGAATATGACTATAGAAGTCAACATTTTCCATATCACTAAGCAGTTAGAGGAGGATGAAAAGTGTAATCAAACACGCGTGATTGATGCACTCACTCAAGAGGTTGCTAATAGTATGTTCCTTGGACAAGTAGATGAAACTTTAGAACCGGATGGAGTAGACTTCATCATCAATAAACATCTTGAGATAGATGATCAAGAGTCAGGGAATAGTTCTTATTTTACATTGCCAGTTTCTAATGAGAGAACTTTACCTTTTGTCTTGCAAGTCCCTACTCCTGATTCTGAGCTCTCCTCTGGTTATCCCATGCATGTATTTGATGGAGGTGGAGGAACATCACCAGTACTTATGTCCAAGGAGCTTAGTACATTTCAAAGAAAATTGAAACCACACTTACTGGATGCAGGCTAGGGAGGAAACATTGGGTCGACCCAAAGACAATAAACAAAGGCGTTGCTTAGGAGGCAACCCAATGGAAGTTCGTTCTTTTTCTTCTGCCTTTTACTTTTACACTTTTATTCTAATTAATTTTATCATTTTCTTTGCTTTACCATTCAATTGAGTACTTTCAGGCTTCTTATACCTCAAGTTTCTGTTAACTCACTGCCATGCTCAGGTGACATCTTTCCCTTATTTTCTTTGGTATTCATGCTTAAACATTGAGGACAATGTTTCAATTACGTTTGGGGGTGGAGCATTCCCTTTCATTCGCTTTCTTTCATCTATTCATTCATCTCTTTATTGCTATTTTCGCATGTTTGTGTGTTTAAAAAAATAAAAAAAAAATCTATTTTTTTATCTTTTAGCATTAGATTTTAATTATTGCTTTGTGTGCTTGTATGGGTTTAACAAATGTGCCAGCTATGATGTGATTATTGGAATAGGTGTCAGCTGTGAATGAAGAAAATAGTGTAGTATGAGATTAGTCTAAACCTGTTTATGTAGAACTTGATATTTCCTATGCACGTCACTTATGTTTGGCATATTGGGTAATGATTCGATTCATTTTGTAGAGGATACTAGAACTTAGTGATACAACCTAATAACCTCTAGTGTCGTATTCCATAAATCCAAATATATGCTGGTTTAGAGATGATTGAACTGTTACAGGGAAACACTGAGATAAGTAGGGGATTCCATGCATGAAAACCTTGTGTGAACTGTCTGAAACTTATTGAGATAAAAACGAGGTGAAAGCTTTAAATTAGAGGTTAGTTTTAAAAATTGGATGTTTAAAAAAAAAGGGGCATTGCACTAATCTTTGAGTACATAAAAAGCATCTTTTTGAGTGATTAAGCCATGATGGCGATTTAAAACCTGGTGCCCTATGGTCATCTGATTTGGGAGTTATCGGCCTAAAGTGGGTTATATACAAAGCAAATGAGAAGATACTCAAATAAAAAGAGAAAAAGAAATGGAGAAAAAAATGAAAAGAAAGAAAAAAAAATTCAAAAACATTGATTACGCACCAGACATTCAGTTGACAAAACTACACATTTGACGAGAAATAAGTAACTTAGTCTAGTATTAAGGGTTGAAGCAATAAAAAATATAGGAGAATCCCGACTTGTTGAAGTGTGGATTTGTAGGAGTAATGTCTATCCAAACTAAGAGAGGGTAATGAATAGAATTGAATGGATTCAACTTAGGATACACCCCGGAAAAATTGAATGAAAAGCATAAGTTTGGGGGTGTGTGTATCTCTCGAGCGAGGAAAGTACATATTTGACTACTATGAGTCAGGGATTGAACCAATCATAATCTTAATATGTTGACATGAGTTTTCACACACACACGTCAGGTTATGCATATAACAGGTGGAGACTGATTTAATTTTTGCACTGTTGTATGGTTCATTTGTCTGACTGGCAAATTTTAAACCTGAGACACGACATATTGTTAAACCATGTTGTTTGTAGAGTTAAGAAATATTATTGTTGTTTGAGGACAAATAATAGTTCAAGTTTGGGGGAGTTTGATAAGTATGTTTTTCCTACTTATTTTACTGTCAAAACATGAGCAATTGTTGATTAATATGTTGGAATATAGCTTAATTATATGCAATTCATGTTTTACAGGACAAGTGATTAAGGTAGCGAAAATAATGAGAAACAAGTGAAAAATAACCAGAATGGAAGAAAGTGAAAGTTCAGGGACTAAAGTGCAAATACTCAAAAATTATGTCAGGGCTCACGATGAAGGTTCGAGAGTGCTAAGGTCGATTGGAAGCAATTAGAGGTCAAAAAGGAATGAAATATTATCAAAATCAATTTCTAATTCGCACAAGATATATTCCAGATTTTTAGCCGAAAATTGAGACCCATTTTTGGTATAGTAAAAGTCCGAATTGGAAAAGATCTATTTCTAACAAAGTTGTATCTCTTCGAGTTATCTTTCTAACGCATTTTGAATCGTCTAAATCGGATATCGGAAGAGAAAGTTATAACCAAATTACTGACTGCTGTGTATAGACAAAAAATCCACGCGCGAAAGGAACTTTCCTTATTCGATTAGAACTCTTTTGGAAACCCATTTGGACGTGATTTTCATCTAATTTCCGACTCTTACAAATACTTAACAGCAAAATACATATGGAGAAGGCCCCATACACCATTCTAGAGGTGTCAATTCGGGTGGGCCAGGTCGGCCCGCCAACATATGAGCCCGGTAACGGGCCGCGTGAAAAAAAGCCCGCCCGCTACTAGTTCACGGTCGGTTCTGGGTTGGCCCACAAATTTTGGACTACAACCCAGGCCCGCCCGCTAACCCATCCGGGTCGACCCCATACGGGTCGCGGGTTGTTAAATATAAACTAAGAATTGAACAAAATGATAAATTCATATTTATACCAAGAAATGTTTACATAGAATTCAAATTATATATTTGTTTCTCAATCAATCTTCATGAACTGTAAGATTTTTGAAATTTTCAGCAACATCATCATTAATTTTATCTTGCATCCTTCGATCCGCGAATATCCAATTTTCACGCATATGAGAGCTTCCAAAATATCTTCTTTTAAATCTAGATCTTCGTTCATCCAATACCCTGTTATCTGCACTAAAAGTAAACTCGGATGCCGCTGTTGATAGGGTTGGGCAAAATGTCCAAACCGAGCGGGTTTTCTTAATTTAAAAACCCGAAGAACTGAGAACCGAAGAACCGAAAAATTTTGGTTTGGTTCTCGGTTCTAGACCTAGAACCGAAGAATCGAATAAGAACCGAATTTTTTTTGATAAATCAATTTATTTTATTTTTTCTAAACAAATTAATAATTTTTTGTTTTAACTATTTGATGTATATATATATATATTCCTTAACCTAACACGGGTTTAATTTTGGGCTAGTTTATAGTTTTGTTTTTATTTCCTATTGGACTTAGTTTAGATTGGATTTGATTTCAGTCTTGGACTAGGCTTTAGTTGATATTTTAGCCATTCATGGTTGGATTTAGGGTTTAGTTGCTAAGATCGAACTTCGTATTTGTATCTACTTCTTGTTATTAAGCCCTTGTTTGGCCAGCATTCTTGTGAAGAAAAAATGAAGAATTGGACCATTTTTTTCAAATTAGTGGGCCCCTCCCTCTCACAAGTTGGTCAAGTATTTCGGCTGGCCCATGTCTAACGGTAAGAAAATTTCTAAAAATGGGAAAAAAATGCCCTCCAAACAGGGGCTAATATTAGTATCTACTTTCAGGTGTATTTATGTAGTATTATTTTAAATATTAAAAAATTTAATTTTAGTACGGAACCGAACAGAACCGAACCCGAACCGTTCCAAAATTATATTTGGAACGACGGTTCCATTTACTAAAGAACCGAAAATTTCTGGAACCGAAAAAAACCGAACCGAACCGACCCGCGCCCACCCCTAGATGATACAGGGTATGACCGCTCATTTAATTTCCACCATCGTAAAATATCTAATTTATCCACTTCATCTTCAGGTATTAAACTATAATGATCAAATTGATAATATCTTTCTAATTCAGCAGGTACAGTATGTGGATTTGCAGTTGAAGTTGAAGTAGTAGATGAAGAATCAAGAACATTACGTTTCTTAGCTGTTATGGAGAAAAAAGAACATTTGCCTTTAGAAGTTGTACAAGAGATTGGAGAAGAAGACATATTTTCATTGTTACCATATTTAAAATTTGTTTTATTTTTTTTAAAATTTTTTTTACGGGTCGCGGGTTAACCGCGGCCTTTGGGGGTGAAACCCGCGAAGCCCGCGGGTTACACCTCTTTGGCCCGTGAACCGCCCGCACGGGTCACAGGCTGGCCCGTCCGTCTTGACACCTCTACACCATTCTTCTCCTCTTTAGTTCAAGAAACTTATAGAGAACTAAAACCCTCGGTGAAGCTACGAAAGAACTTAATTGGAATTGGTGATTTCATGTCTTTTATTCATTTAATTTGATCTTTTCAGGCGGGCCAAGGAGGATACCCAGTTTCTTCGTACACAGCCCTAGGAAACGCATTCCACGACCCATTACAGTGATACTGCCATGGTGAAGAAGGGGTTCAAAGCCAAATGGCTGAATACCAACATTATAATGGGATGGAAACCCCTAGGAAAGGGAGGATAAGGTTGATACATCTACCAACTATACCATTGAACAACCCAGCGAGGCTCCGTTAAACCCAGAGCTGCTTCAAGACTCACATGAGTCTAAAAGGAGCCACCCACCCATGAAGTGTAGAGCCCTTCCACTTAATCCTAAGTGGAACGACTAAAATATGGTACACCAGATTGCTAGAAAGAAGCATCCAGAGCTGGCCAGATTTCAAAAAAATTTCTTAAAAGAAGGTGAAAGACCTATATAACGCCTACAGGATATGCGGCAGCAGGGTGAGTCCCTGAAAAGTTTCTTTTCTCGCTTCACCGATGAGATGACCTATTGTGTGCAAGTGACAGATAGGGAGGCTTTAACGACCATAAAGGGAGGATTAAACATTTTCTTTTTCCACCTAATTTTCTAGGCTATCAAACACACCCTACATTCATCACTTTGTCCTGAAAAACATGAATTACATAGAATTAAGCTATATTCCAACATTTTAATCGACAACTGCTCATGTTTTGATAGTGAAATATGTAAAGACACACTTATCAAGGTCAAAGATACTCGATTATGGATGAAGCCAATTATATCATTCCTCAAGGACTGGACTTTACCCTTTGAAAAATAGGAGGCACAGAAGTTCAAAAGGCGAGCTGCTCACTTTGTCTTCCGAGATGATGTGCTATATAAATGAGGATTCTCCTTGCTCTTACTCCGATGCATAGGCAGGGAACAAACCAACTATGTGCTCCGTGAGATCATGAAAGGGGTATGTGGCAATCACACAAGAGGATGATCCTAGGCACAAAAAGTGTTGAGGTAATGATATTATTGGCCCACCTTGAAAAAGGACGTCCATCAATTTACTAGAGATGTGACAAGTGTCAGCG
Organism: Fraxinus americana; assembly: GCA_035079005.1. NCBI lineage: Eukaryota > Viridiplantae > Streptophyta > Magnoliopsida > Lamiales > Oleaceae > Fraxinus > Fraxinus americana. The sequence continues at coordinate 20,588,729 of CM068711.1, read as the reverse complement.
CTTCGCAACACAGTTCAAAGGCTAGCCTTTCAGGAGTTAAGCGTTGTTTCCAGCCCCTAGCCGTTTGCTGAATGGGGAATCGATCTTATAGGTCCCCTTCCTAAAGGGAGGAAAATTTTAGCTTTGCGATTATCACCATTGATTATTTTACCAAATGGATAGAAGTCGAACCCCTTGCTAAAATTATTGAAGCCAATACTTCCAAATTTCTGTGGAAGAACATCATTTACAGGTTCGAAATTCCCCATTCAATTGTTTTGGACAATGGTAGATAGTTCGATAATAAGGTCAGAAACTTATGCGAAGAGTTGGGCATTACGAAACACTTTTTCTCCCCACATCACCCTCAGGCAAATGTTAACAAGACAGTCAAGTACACGTTGAAGAGAAAGCTGGATGCTTCTAAAGGGGCTTGGGTCGACGAACTACCTCAAGTCGTATGGCCATTCGAACCATAAGTAGAATTCGTACATGACTCCTTTCTCTATGGCTTACCAGGCCGAGGCTACGAGCCCAGTTAAAGGGGTCTGCTATCTCCTCGTCGAATTCATTTCAACGAAATATTTAATGAGGAGCTAAGGAGATGCGAACTAAACTCCTTGAGGAAATGAGGGATGATTCTCAAGCGAAATTAGCTATTTATCAACGGAAAATGACTAGATACTACGATTCTAAAGTGAAGAAGAAGTCATTTTGTTTAAGTGCATCCATGCTCCAAAAGGTCTTTTTATCTTCAAAAAAACACGGTGCAAGAACCCTTGGTCCCAATTGAGAAGGTTCCTACTGTATCAAGGAAGAGGTTTGATTATGCACAAAGAATAACGCGGTAGTTGCAGTGCAGCTTTGGGGTGTCGTATCAACAGGGAGATGGAAAATGCTTAAGGGTTCCAAAAAGGGATAAGTTATCGTCTTCAATGTGTAGTGAAATTCAATGTTGAAATGTGAAATTAAAGTCAATAATTTGAGGTAGTTGATTACGCCCCAAGAATAATGCGGTAGTTGTAGCACAGCTTTGGAGTGTCGTACCCACAGGGAGATAGAAGAATATTTAAAAGATAAAAAATGTTGAATTGTTCTCTCAAATGTGTAATAAAATTCAATGTTGAAACGTGAAATTAAAATTAATAATTCGAACCGGTGAAGTGTCAGAATTCCCTCAATTGGATTGGATCAATCATATCAATTATTCATTTTTATAACACAATTAGAGGTTTTCATCCCGTCACTCTAATAGGAAGATATATCCTGAAAATCAATTTAATTTACAAATGTAAGCCTAGAATTTAGATTTAAGACATATTCGCACAATTTTATTGGAACAAGATCAAAGATCGACCATATACATCAAGTATAAGGTAGTAATCAATCCGCCAATAATGTGAAATTGAGATTAAAATTTAACAACTAGTTTAATCTAACGATAGAAGAAGCATGACTAGATCTATGAAGGATATAATAATTGTTAAACCAATCTCAACAATAAATAATTGAAATTGAAACTCAATAAATAGTTTGATTGAACAATGGAAAAAGCATGACTAAACCATGAAAAATCTTGTAAATATTAAACCGATTTCAATATAAATTCAAGAGAATGAAAATCTAAATTCTAGTATTGTTTGACAATGAAAAGATCATATTAAATGAATAAAAGACATGAAATCACCAATTCCAATCGAGTTCCTTCGTAGCTTCACCAAGGGTTTTAGTTCTCCATGAATTTCTTGAGCCAAAGGGGAGAAGAATGGTGTATGGGGGCCTTCTCCATATGTATTCTACTGTTAAGTATTTGTAAGAGTCTGAAATTAGATGAAAATCACGTCCAAATTGGTTTCCAAAAGAATTCTAATCGAATAAGAAAAGTACCTTTCGCACGCGAATTTTTTGTCTCTGCACAGCAGTCAGTAATTTGATTATAACGTTCTCTTCTGATATCCGATTCAGTTGACTGAAGATGCGTTGAAAAGATAACTCGAAGAGCTATAACTTTCTTAGAAATACATCTTTTCCAATTCGAACTTTTACTATACCAAAAATGGGTCTCAATTTTCGACTAAAAATCTAGAATATATCTTGTGCGAATTGAAAATTGATTTTGATAATATTCCATTCCTTTTTTACTTCTAATTGCTTTCAATCGACCCTTAGCACTATCGAACCTTCATCGTGAGTCCTGACATAATTTTTGAGTATTTGCACTTTAGTGCCTGAACTTTCACTTTCTTCCATTCTGGTCATTTTTCAATTTGTCTCCTTATTTCCGCTACATTCATCACTTGTCTGCAAAACATGAATTGCATAGAATTAAGTTATATTCCAACATATTAATCAACAATTGCTCATATTTTGACAATAAAATAAGTATGTAAAACGTACTTATCAAACTCCCCCAAACTTGAACTATTGTTTGTCCTCAAACAACAACAATATAACTTAACTCTACTAACAACATGGTTTAACAATATGTCGTGTCTCAGGTTTGAAATTTGGTAGTCAGACAAACGAACCATTACAATAGTGCAAAAATTAAATCAGTCTCCACCTGTTATATGCATAACCTGACGTGTGTGTGTGAAAACTCCTGTCAACATATTAAGATTATGATTGGTTCAATCCCTGAACCATAGTAGTTGAATATGTACTTTCCTCGCTCGAGAGATACACACACCCCCAAACCTATGCTTTGCATTCAATTTTCCCGGGGTGTATTCTAAGTTGAATCCATTCAATTCTATTCCTTACCCTCTCTTAGTTTGGATAGACATTACTCCTACAAGTCCACACTTCAACAAGTCGGGATTCTCCTATATGTTTGATTGATTTAATCCTTAAGACTAGACCAAGTTACTTCTCGTCAAATGTGTAGTTTTGTCAACTGAATGTCTGGGACGTAGTCAATGTATTTGAATGTATATTTTTTTCTTTTTTTTCTCCATTTCTTTTTCTCTTTTTATTTGAGTATCTTCTCATTTGCTTTCTATATAACCCATGTAACGAGCTTTAGGCTGATAACTCTCAAGTCAGATGACCATAGGGCACCAGGTTTTAAATCACCCTCATAGGCTTAATCACCCGAGTTATATAGGCTAAAAAGATGCTTTTTATGTCCCCTTTTCTTTTAAACATCCAATTTTTAAAACTAACCTCTAACTTAAAGCTTTCACCTCGTTTTTATCTCAATAAGTTTTAGACAATCCACACAAAGTCTTCATGCATGGAATCCCTACTTATCTCAGTGTTTCCCTGTAACAGTTTAATCATCTCCAAACCGGCATATATTTGGATTTATGGAATACGACACTAGGAGTGTGTTTGGTAGGGATTTTTGGGGGAAGAATTGATTTTTGAATAGTAATATGATGAGAAATGTGTGGTTGAAAAAGAAGGAAAAAGTATTGATGTGATGGAAAATATTATTTTCTTGAAGAATGTGTGGTTGAAAATGAGAATTGATTTACTATAGAAAATTAAAATCTGTACCAAACATGCTCTAGAGGTTATTAGGTTGTAGCACTAAGTTCCACTATCCTCTACAAAATGAATCGAATCATTACTCAATATGCCAAACATAAGTGACGTGCATAGGAAATATCAAGTTCTACATAAACAGGTTTAGACTAATCTCATACTGCACTATTTTCATCATTCACAGCTGACACCTATTCCAATAATCACATCATAGCTGGCACATTTATTAAACTCACACAAGCATACAAAGCAATAATTAAAATTTAATGCTGAAAGATAAAAAAATTGAATTTTATTTTTAAAAAACACACAAACATGCGAAAATTGCAGTAAAGAGATGCATGAATAGATGAATGATGCTCCACCCCCAAACGTAATTGAAACATTGTCCTCAATGTTTAAGCATAAATACGAAAGAAAATAAGGAAAGATGTCACTTGAGCATGACAGTGAGTCAACAGAAACTTGAGGTATAAGAAGCCTGAAAGTACTCAATTGAATGGTAAAGTAAAGAAAATGACAAAATTAACTAGAATAAAAATACAAAAGTAAAAGGTAGAAGAAAAAGAATGAACTCCCCTTGGGTTGCCTCCCAAGCAGTACCTTTATTTATTGTCTTTGGCTCGACTCAATGTTTACTCCCTAGCATGCATCCAGTAAGTGTGGTTTTAATTTTCTTTGCAATGCACTAGGCTCCTTGGACATAAGCACTGGTGATGGTCCACCGCCTCCATCAAATACATGCATGGGATAACCAGAGGAGAGCTCAGAATCAGGAGTAAGGACCTGCAAGACAAAAGGTAATGTTCTCTCATTAGAACTGGCAATGTAAAATAAGAACTATTACCTGACTCTTGATCATCTATCTCAAGATGTTTATTGATGATAAAGTCTACTCCATCCGGTTCTAGAGTTTCTTGTGCTGGTCCAAGGAACATACTATCAGCAACCTCTTGAGTGAGTGCATCTATCATGTGTGTTTGAAGACACTCGTCATCCTCCTCTAACTGCTTAGTGATATGGAAAATGTTGACTTCTAGAGTTATATTCCCAAATGATAGTTTCATAAGACCATTCATACAATTAATCAGAGCATTAGCAGTAGCAAGGAAAGGTCTACCAAGAATGATAGGAATTTTAGAGTCAACATTCACATCATTTTTTACATCCAACACCAAGAAATCCACGGGATAGTAAAATTTATCAATTTCAATCAAGACATCCTCGACTACTCCCCTAGATTTAACAGTGGACCTATCAGCTAATTGTAAAACCACAGATGTAGGTTTCATCTCACCCAAACCTAATGACAGGTAAATAGCATAAGGCATGAGATTGACACTAGCCCCTAAATCTAGAAGAGTTTGTCCAAACTCATTACTCCCAATGAACAAGACACAGTAGGACAACCAGGGTCCTCATACTTAGGTGGGACTCTTTGTTCAATCACTGCACTCACTTGCTCGGTCAAGAAAGCAGTTTTCTTGACATTGTGTTTCCTTTTGATAGTGCATAAATCCTTAAGGACTTTAACATACGTAGGAATCTGTGAAATTACATGGAAAAAGGGCAAATTGATTTTTACCTGGTTTAGATGCTCTAAGACTTCACTATGTTGACTAACAGATTTTGAGGTGGACTTAAGAATTAGTGGGAAAGGTGCTCTAACTGGATTTATCATCACTTCCTCCCTAAGGCTATTATCTTCAAGCTCACTAGACTCTTTCTCAGTTTCCATAGGTCTAGGGATTGGTTCTATGACTTTCCCTGACCTAGTGGTTATGGCATTCACCTCCCTAAGATTGTTTACATTAGATCCTGAGGTTTGTGCTACGTATTGTCCCTTAGGGTTAGGTTGAGGTTGAGCCGAAAATTTTCCACGTTCCTCTACAGCTAAGGCACTAGTTAGTTTGGAGATATGATTCTTGATTTCCTTTTGATCCTCAACAATTTGGGTAATCATAGTCTTGAATTTTTGATTTGTTTTCCCCTGTGCCTCCATGAAAGCATACAAGGTATCTTCTAAGGAATTTCTAGATAACGTGGGTTGGTATGAGGGTGTATTGTAAGCTCTATTCGTTTGGGTGGGTTGTTGGTTTTCAGATTTTCAGCTAAAATTAGGATGATTTCGCCAGCCTGGGTTGTAGCTTTCAGAGAAAGGGGCATAGGATTTGTTATACGTACCTAAGACATTGCAATATTTTTCATGACCCCCCCTCGTCTCAACGATAGTTGAACAATCTTGCGCTGGATGACCAATTCCACCACACACATCACAAGGTCCAGAAAACTCAACACGAGCTACAGTAGATGTAGGCTTTAAACTCTTAGTGCGTAGGTTTTCAATTTCTCTAGTTAGAGTTTCCACTTTAGCGCTAAGATCATCTTCTTCCCTAAGGTGATAAAGGCCTGCACTAGAAGGATTTCCAACGGCTCGTGACCTATTGGCGCTATCAGTGGTATTAGGGCCAGTCCAAGTGTGAGCTTTTTCTGCTAGTTCATCTAAATATTCTATAGCCTCATCAGGATCTTTCTGTAAAAATTCACCATTACACATCATCTCTATAAATTGACGCTCCCCAGATGTTAACCCTTTATAAAAATAGCTCACGATACGCCAACTCTAATAACCATGATGGAGGCAAAGAGTTTGAAATTCTTTATATCTTTCCCATGCTTGATATAAAGTTTCACTCTCCTTTTGGATAAAAGAATAGATTTGTTTTTTCAACGCAATAATTTTGTGGTGGGGAAAGTATTTGCTAAAGAATACTTGTGTCATTTCAGCCCAAGTTCCAATCGAACGTGGTCTCAATGAATACAACCAGCTTTTACCCATTTCCTTAAGAGAAAATGGGAAGAATTTGAGCATAATTGCATCTATTGTACCATGTTGATTGTGGAAGGTTGCTACAACCTCCTCGAATTCCCTGACATGCACATACGGGTTTTCATTCTCAAGTCCATGAAAGTTAGGAAGAAGTTGAATCATTCCAGATTTAAAATCTACACGTGGCATGTTGGGTGGAAACATAATACATGAAGGTATAGATGTACGCGTGGAGTACAAATAATCATGCAAAGTTCTATACGGTACATCATGCTCATTGTCAGACATTGTGTTATGTGATGTGGTGTCAGTTTTAACAGATGCAGAATCAAAAGCAGGGTTAAAAAAATATTCAAACTCTATGTCGGGTCTGTCCACAGATCGTCCTCGTTCTCCTTGATACAGGTGCTCATAGAAAAAGTAAAAGAAAATAAAGTGAATAAAAGGAACGATGTCACTATTTTGTAGTCGATCCTTACGTATTTTGTACCGTCTCCCCGGCAACGGCGCCAAAATTTGATTACACCCCAAGAATAATGCGGTAGTTGTAACACAGTTTTAGAGTGTCGTATCCATAGGGAGATGGAAAAATATTTAAAGGATCAAAAAGGTTGAATTGTTCTCTCAAATGTGTAATAAAATTCAATGTTGAAACGTGAAATTAAAATCAATAATTCGAAGTGATGAAGCGGCAGAATTCCCTCAATTGGATTGAATCAATTATATCAATTTATAACACAATTAGAGGCTTTCATCCCGTCACTCTAAGCGGAAGATATATCGTGAAAATCAATTCAATTTACAAATGTAATCCTAGAATTTAGACTTAAGACATATTCGCACAATTTTATTGGAACAAGATCAAAGATCGACCTTATACATCAAGCATAAGGCAGTAATCAATCCGCCAATAAAGTGAAATTGAGATTAAAATTCAACAACTAGTTTAATCTAACGATAGAAGAAGTCTGACTGAATCTATGAAGGATATAATAATTGTTAAACCAATCTCAACAATAAATAATTGAAATTGAAACTCAATAAATAGTTTGATTGAACAATGGAAAAAGCATGACTGAACCATGAAAAATCTTGTAAATATTAAACCGATTTCAATATAAATTCAAGAGAATGAAAATCTAAATTCTAGTATTGTTTGACAATGAAAAGATCAAATTAAATGAATAAAAGACATGAAATCACAAATTCCAATCGAGTTCCTTCGTAGTTTCACTAAGGGTTTTAGTTCTCCATGAGTTTGTTGAGCCAAAAAGGAGAAGAATGGTGTATGGGGGCCTTTTCCATATGTATTATGTTGTTAAGTATTTGTAAGAGTCGGAAATTAGATGAAAATCACGTCCAAATTGGTTTCCAAAAGAATTCTAATCGAATAAGAAAAGTTTCTTTCGCACGCAGATTTTTTGTCTCTACACAGCAGTCAGTAATTTAATTATAACTTTCTCTTCTGATATCCGATTTAGATAATTCAAGATGCATTGGAAAGATAACTATAAGAGCTACAAGTTTGTTAGAAATACATCTTTTCCAATTCGGACTTTTACTATACCAAAAATGGGTCTCAATTTTCGGTTAAAAATCTGGAATATATCTTGTGCGAATTGAAAATTGATTTTGATAATATTCCATTCCTTTTTGACTTCTAATTGCTTCCAATCGACCCTTAGCACTCTCGAACCTTCATCGTGAGTCCTAACATAATTTTTGAGTATTTGCACTTTAGTCCATGAACTTTCACTTCCTTCCATTCTGGTCATTTTTCAATTGTTTCTCCTTATTTCCGCTACATTCATCACTTGTCCTGCAAAACATGAATTGCATTGAATTAAGTTATATTCCAACATATTAATCAACAATTGCTCATGTTTTGACAGTAAAATAAGTATGTAAAACGTACTTATCAAACTCCCCCAAACTTGAGCTATTGTTTGTACTCAAACAACAACAATATAACTTAACTCTATAAACATCATGGTTTAACAATATGTCGTGTCTCAGGTTTGAAATTTGGTAGTCAAACAAACGAACCATTACAATAGTACAAAAATTAAATCAGTCTCCACCTATTATATGCATAACCTGACATAGTGTGTGAAAACTCATGTCAACATATTAAGATTATGATTGGTTCAATCCCTGACCCATAGTAGTCAAATATGTACTTTCCTCGCTCGAGAGATACACACACCCCCAAACTTATGCTTTGCATTCAATTTTCCCGGGGTGTATCATAAGTTGAATACATTCAATTTTATTCCTTACCCTCTCTTAGTTTGGATAGACTATCCTACAAGTCCACACTTCAACAAGTCGGGATTCTCCTATGTTTTTGATTGATTTAATCCTTAAGGCTAGACTAAGTTACTTACTTCTCGTCAAATGTGTAGTTTTTGTCAACTGAATGTCTGGGGCGTAATCAATGTATTTGAATATATTTTTTTCTCTTTTTATTTGAGTATCTTCTCATTTTTTTCTATATGGTTGTAACGAGTTTTAGGCCGATAACTCCCAAGTCAGATGACCATAGGGCACCAGGTTTTAAATCACCCTCATAGACTTAATCACCCGAGTTATATAAGCTCGAAAAGATACTTTTTATGTACTCAAAAATTAGTACAATGCCCCTTTTGATATGAGCTCTTATCAAAACTTTAGAAACTGGTAAGAGCTCATATCATATCCTTTGTACCGGAATGGCCGTATCATCATATCATATCATATCCATATCCATATCCATATCATATCTTTAACTTTCATAAGTATAAAAATTCATGAACATGAACAAAATATTTTAAACGGGATAAATCAACTACACCTCTTTTCCTACCTTGTTAAACTTGCTTTAATTTGGAAGACAAGACAAAGAAATCACGTTCCCCTTTCTTTCTTTATTTTCTCCTTCTGCTCTTGTGCCTTGAAAGTTTATTTTGTGTGTTTCCCATTTAGGCATAGTGTCATACGTCTATATACATAGGGAAAATAGAAAACTAGATTTGCAAGAGTTGGCACGTAGCCGGAAACGTGTAGGATAGGGTAAAATGGATAAAGTGGTGGAAACAGAATTTGTTTTTATTTTCTTAGACCAAGTCTTACCCATATAGGATTCATACACGTGTCAACTAACAAAATCTCTCAAATGCAATACATTACCATACACGTGGTGGCACTACATTTACATCCAAGGTTCTAATTAAAATAATAATAGAAAAATAGTATTCTAACAATTTCTTTGAATTGTAATATCTTGGAGATGATTTATTCGAATCGACTGTTTTTCGAGCCCAAATTATGTATTTAATTACTGTCTATCCAACGAGACCACTATTGATATATTTATCATTGCTCTATCAATACTTAAATATTTGTCCCAAATAAATTGATTTTAATAAAAGTATCATTTTAGTCCATAACTTTCAAAATATTAAAATATAGTATACAAAATTAAATCACATTCTATTTTAAAATTTTCGGGGCATTACAATCTCACCCCCTTAAAATATTTTCGTCCTCAAAACTTGACCCCTCAAACACGGTGCAAGAACCCTTGGTCCCAATTGAGAAGGTTCCTATTGTATTAAGGAAGAGGTTTGATTACGCCCAAAGAATAACGCGGTAGTTGTAGTGCAGCTTTGGGGTGTCGTATCAACAGGAAAATGGAGAATGCTTAAGGGTTCCAAAAAGGGACGAGTTATCGTCTTCAATGTGTAGTGAAATTTAATGTTGAAAGGTGAAATTAAAGTCAATAATTTGAGGTAGTGAAGCGTCGAAACTCCCTCAATTAGATTAGATCATTCACATCAATTATTTAATTTTTATAACACAATTAGAGGCTTTCATCCCGGTACTCTAATCAGAAGATATATGGTGAAAATCAATTTATTTACAAATGTAATCCTAAAATCTAGATTTAAGACATATTCGCACAATTTTATTGGAACAAAATCAAAGATCGACCATATACATCAAGCATAAGGCAATAATCAATCCGCCAATAAAGTAAAATTGAGATTGAAATTCAATAATTAGTTCAATCTAATGATAGAAGAAGTATGACTGGATGTATAAAGAATTTTTAATAAAAGTTAAGTTAATCTCAATAATAAATAATTGAAATTGAAACTCAATAAATAGTTTGATTAAAAACGAAAAAAGCATGACTGAATTCATGAAAAGTCTAGTAATTATTAAACTCATTTCAATATAAATTTATGAAAAAAAAAAGTCTAATTCCTAAGATTATTCAGCAAGAAAAGACCAATTACATGAAATAATATATGTGAAATCACCATATCCAGTTGAGTTCCTCCCTTGCTTCACCAAGAGATTTAGTTCTTCATGAGTTTTTTGAGCAAAAAGAGATGAAAGAATGATGAATAATGAGGAATGGCCATTCTGGGGTGTTTTGGGTTGCATTTAGGGTTGAAAAGTCGTGCAAGACATGTTACCAAATGAGTTTGAGTCGTAAAAGGAAAGTTTAAAATTCGCGTCCTAAATCAACCATGCGAACAGTTTTCAGTATTTTAGTCGTATCTTTCTCTCCTAATATTCGATTGAGGTGATTCAAGATGTATTGGAAAGCTGACTCAAAAGACTGACTTTACGTCAGATATATCTTCGAGTTTGACCATTTTCCATGTCAGAAACCGGTCTCAATCAAATGGCTGAAAACTGGTGCAAAACTTTTCAGCTTAAAAGTTGATATGTTATCATGTATTGGCTATATTTCATCATTTTGACTCCTTTCTTCATCCAATTGACCTCTACCACTCTCAAATCTTCATCACACAGTTAGAAACAAGTTTATAGTATTTTCACTTTAGTCCATGAACTTTCACTTCTTCCATTTTGGTTATTTTTCACTTTTTTCTCTTTATTTTCGCTACATTTATCACTATGTCCTACAAAACCTAAATTAAATAGAATTAAACTATATTCCAACATATTAATCAATAATTTGTTATGTTTTGATAGTGAAATAAGTGTGTAAAAATGCGCTTATCAAACTCTCCCAAACGTGAACTATTGTTTGTCCTCAAACAAAAATATAACTCAACTCTATGTACAACATGGTCCAACAACATGCTGTGTCTCAAGTTTGGAATTTGGTAATCGAACAAATGAACAATTACAATAGTGCAATAATTAAATCAATCTTCACCTGCTACATGCGTAGCCCAACGTGAGTGTGTGAAAATTCATATTGGCATGTTAAGGTTGTGATTGGTTCAACACCTTACACATAGTAGTCAAATATATCATTTCCTCGCTCGAGAGATACACCCCCCCCCCCCCCCAAACTCATGATTTTCACTCAATTTTCCCGGAGTACATCTTATGTTGAACTTATTCAATTCTATTCTCACCCTCTCTTAGTTTGGATAAATCTCACTCTTACAAGTTCACACTTCAACAAGTCGAGATTCTCCTATTTTTTTTATGGCTTTAACCCTTAAAACTAGACTAAGTTACTTGCTTCTTATCAAAGTGTAGTTTTGTCAACTAGATGCCTAGGGCATAATCAATGTATTTGAGTATTTTTTATTTCTTTTCATTTTATTTTATTTTATTTTTTTTAGTATCTTTTCATTTGCCGATGACTCCCAAGTGACCACAAGACACCAGGTTTTAAATCACCCTCATAGACTTGATCAGCCGAGTTATATAGGCTTGAAAAGATACTTTTTATGTACTCAAAGATTAGTGCAATAATTCACACAATATTTTGATGCACGGAATCCCTACTCATCTCAATGTTCCCTTGGTTGTTCAATCATCTCCAAACTGACCTATAGTTGGATTATGGAATAATACACTAGAGGTTATTTGAGTGTAGCTATGTTCAACTATCATCTACATGATGAACCGCATCACTAACTCATTATGCCAACACAAGTAATGTGCATAGGAAATGTCAAGTTCACATAAGCAGGTTTAGACTAATCCGATAATACATTATTCCATCATTCACAGCTGATACCTATTCCAATAATCATATCATAGCCGACCGACATAGTTATTAAACCCACACGAGCATACAAAACTATATTATGACCTAATGCTAAAAGGTAAAAGCTGAAAATAAACGAATTTTTTTAACACAAAATCATGCAAAAATTGCAATAAAATGATGAATGTTCCACCCCCAAACTTAATTGAAACTTCATGATACTTATGCAAATCACATGCAATTCACAACAAAATCCAATAGATCCGCCCTAACTAAAACTTTACATTGTCCTCAATGCATAATATGAAAGCAAATGAAGAGATATCACAAAAATGATGTAGTGAATCAACATAAACTTGAATGATAGAGAGCCTGAAAGTACTCAATGGACTAGTAATGTAAAGAAAATGACATAAATTAACTAGAATATAAATATAAAAGTAAATAGCAAACGAAAGGAACGAACTCCCCTTAGATTACCTCTCAAACAGCGCCTTTGATTATTATCGTTGGCTCGACCCAAAGTTTTCTCCTTCAGCCCGCATCCAACAAGTGTGATTTCAATTCTCTTTGCAATGCACTGAGCTCCTTGGACATAATCACTGGTGATGTTTCTCCCCTCCATCAAATACATGTTTGAGATGACTAGAGGAAAGCTTAAAATCAAGAATAGGGGCCTGCCTGCAAGACAAAAGTTACTATTAGCTACCTTCTGAGTGAGTGCATCAATCATGTAGGTTTGATGACACTCATCATCCTCCTCTAACTGCCAGGTGATAAGGAAAATGTTGACTTCTAGAGTCATATTCCCAACTGATAGTTTCATAAGACTATTCCTACAATTAATCAGAGTATTAGCAGTAGCAAGGAAACGTTTACCAAGAATAATAGAAATTTTAGAATCAACATTCACATCAACTTTTACATCCAAAACCAAGAAATCAATAGGGTAGTAAAATTTATCAATTCGAACCAGGACATCCTCAACTACTCCCCTAGGTCTAATAGTGGATTAGCTAATTGCGAAGCTACAGATGTAGGCTTCATCTCACCCAAACCTAACAACAAGTAAATAGCATAAGGCATGAGATTGACACTAGCCCCTAAATCAAGAAGGGCTTGTCCAAACTCATGATTCCTGATGACACAAGACACAGTACGACAACCAGGGTCCTTAACTTTGGCAGGATCCTTTGCGTAATCACAACTCTCGCTTGCTCAGTCGAGAAAACGATTTTCTTGACATTGGGCTTCCTTTTGACAGTGCATAAGTCCTTCAGGACTTTAGTATAAGTAGGAACCTGTGAAATTACATGCAAGAAAGGCAAATTGATTTTTACCTGTTTTAGATGTTCTAAGATCTCACTAAGTTGACCAGCAGATTTTGAGGTGGACTGTTAAGCTTGCGGGAAAGGTACTCTCACTGAATTTGTCATTAATTCCTCACTAGAGCTACTCTCTTCAGGCTCACTAGACTCTTTTTCAGTTTCCATAGGTTTGGGGATTAGTTCTATAACTTTTCCTGATCTAGTGGTTATGACATTTACTTCCCTAAGATTGTTTTCATTTGATCCTGGGGTTTGTGCCATGTGTTGCCCTTTTGGGTTTGGTTGGGCTTGGGCCAAAAATTTCCCACGTTCCATTACTGCAAAGGTACTAGTTAGTTTGGAGATATGATTTTTGATTTCCTTGTTTTCCTCAACAATTTGGGTAATCATAGTCTCAAATTTTTGGTTAGTTTTACTTTGTGCCTCCATAAAGGCATTGTAAGGTGTCTTCTAAGGAATTCCTAGATGACGTGGGTTGATATGAAGGTGTATTAAAAACTCTAGGTGGCTGGGTAGGTTGCTGGTTTTCAGATTTTCAGCTGAAGTTGGGATGATTCCGCCACCCTTGATTATAGGTATCAGAAAATGGAGCATAAGGCTTGTTATACGTGCCTAAGGCAATCATTATTCCTCATAAACCCCCCTCATCTCAGCTAGAGCAAAGCACTCATGTGCTGGATGATCATATGGAACAATTCATAATAAGCTGAAACACACACTGAGGGGGATCTAGGAATGAAGATACTATACATTAGCAAAAAAAATTTCTATTCTCGAAAGCGGAATAAATAAAAGGGAAGAAAATTGGGTTGCCTTCCAATAAATGTTTTTTTATAGCCGTTAACTCGACTTTAATGTTTTGGGTATTCATGGTGGCTTGAAAAGAGAGTTTTCAGTCTTGTATCGGCTGCAGTGGCATAATGTTCTTTAATTCACCCTTTGGTCTCCATATTACAAGACTTCCATAGTTATCCCTTCTAACTATTAACACTTCCTATTCTCTTGTTCTTATGACTTCCCCAATGGTCTATCCTTTTGCAGCCTCAATATCAAGTGGTTCATTAAAATGGAGAATTCATAGTGAAAGTTTGTTGTTTTTCTCCCACCCTCAAGATTAAATTAATTTTTTCCGGACAGTGGCGCCAAAAATTTGTTCATACAAAATTTGCAAACGTACGAGATCGTTGCAAAGTAATAGACTTAATGAGTTGAGAGTATCGTCTGACATTATTAATTTCAATTCAAATGCACTAATTTTGTATTGAATTCAAAATACATAATACAAGCGAGATTTTGCTGTGACTATTCTAAATTTTAATTAGAAAAATATGTAAAATCTTGAATTTGTATGAATGAATGGATTATTGTATTGGATTTAGAGTCCACTAGTTGTTATCTATTTCAATTATTAATTTGTAATCTACTCATATTTATGCGTTCTTGACAGTCGATAGAGTTAATGTTTTAACTTTCTTTTTCAAAATAAATTAATTTGGTTCTAGTTACGATCTGAGTCTATTTCTAGTACGAATTCGAATGATTAGAAAGTATTAAAATTTAGATTATCTATATGATTACGCACGTCATAAATAATATTCTTAACATCTATTGCACATATATTAATTTTGTCGCGTTCTAAACTTATTGTGAGTCTCCCAACATTTCAACAAGCAACTGATTATTTAATTGAGAGCCAAACAATTAAATAATGTAATAAATATACCAAATTAATCAAGAAATGTAAGAAATACTAAACTACTAGCCTTGAATTAAAATAAATAAAACATAGTGTTCATCTTCATCCAATACAGAAATGGATCTAGCCTAACATGATTTTATATAGACTAAAAGAAGAATAGTGGAAAAATATCAACCGAGTCACGAAATAAAGCAAAAGGTATTGATTTTCAAATCCAATGTCGAATTGTTCAATATCTTGATGTAATTTACTTTCAATTCTTGCTAGGGTTTGATCTTTGCCATCAAAATATGTAAAATGGCCTATTGTTCTTTATGAATTTGATGACATTATTGTGTATAAGGAGGCAAGAGAGAGTTTTTCAATATTTTGGCCAAGTTTTGTACTTATAGGAGATGAAATAAGGTCAAGAAACACGTCCAATTTGAGTTCCGAATGAAATTCAATCATAGAAGGAAAGTTGGCCCGTTAAATGATATTTGCCCCACGTAGTCGTGCAACCTTCTTCACCGTAACCGCACCGGCTATGTCATTTGCTCTTAGGTGATTTGTCAATGAGCCAGGGTGAAGTCTCATGCCTGCGTCGGTATGTGCGGTTTCGTCCCTGAAGAGCCGTATTTGTCACAACTTTCTCTTTCGATCTCTGATTGAAATGATTCAAAATATGTTGGAAAGCTAATTCAAATGGTCAAAATTCTTTTAAAAATGGCATTTCTTGAATTCAAATGTTTGCTATCCGAAAAATGAGTCTCAATTTGATCTTCAATCATCGTTTTATGGTTATTTACAAATACTCCAATTTAATGACTTGGATAAGCGTACAAATACACTTATCAAACATTCCCAAATTTGAACATTTGTTTGTCCTCAAACAAACTATAAACTAATTTTAAACAAAATTTTTGAACAAACATGGTTAGATCATCTACTTTTTATCTCATGATTAGAACTTCTATATTAAAATTATGCATGGCTTCAAAATCACGTTGATAAAATTAATTTTTGCTTACCTAATGTAAAATCGCTGCGTGTTTGAAGATTCATGTAAAGAATCATAATTTCATCTAGTGATTCAAATCCGACCCAATTGTTCAAATTTATCCTTTCTTCTCCCATCTGCACATCCCTAAACTTATTCTTTTAACTATTTTTATGACATGTAATCTAAGATTGAATTCATACACAAATCCTATTGCTCTCTAATTTGGTTAGATTTTACTAATTGCAGTTCAATATATCAACAAACATGGAATCTCCACATTTTTTACTGCTTCAATATCTAAAAATCAACTAAACTAATAATCCCTAGTCGAAGGTCCAATTCTGTCAATTAAGTACTTGGAGCTTAACCAATGCAGTATGCTAAATATTTTTTTTATTTTTATTTTTTTTCATCTTATGTGTGGATTTCTCTTCATTAAACTTTCTAAATGACTCTTATAACGACCTTTTAGCTGATTACACCCAAATCAAATGACTATAAGGCACCAAGGTTTAGATATCCTTACACGCTTAATCACTAGAGTCATAAAACTATGAAGAGACGTCTCACGACAACGCAATTTATTTTTTCATGCAATAATTAGTGTAGTGCCCCTCATTAAACACGTATTCTCAAAAATCGACATCTAACTTAAGATTTTCACCTAATTTCCATCTTATTGGCTTTAGACATTCCACGCAAAATTTAACACATATGAAATCCACATCTATCTTAATGTCTCCTTAAGGTCCGCTATTTTTAACCTAATCAAATTTTGAATTAAATTATTCCTTAATGATCAAAAACATAAATTTTGTGCCCAAAAATATCAATTTTCACATGAATAAGCTCAACAACCAAAATTTATTCCACAATTTATAATCTAATACGCGGTTCCAAATATATTATACATATTAGTAGGCAAATTTATTTGACCCGCAAGCACACAAAAACAAAAACAAAGCCGAAAATAATTTTGTTTTTGAATTTTCAATTTTTTTTTCACATGAACAAGCATAGAAAATAGCAAAAGAAGATAACACATTCAATGTCCTACATCCAGGTACGTCTTTTTTTATTTTAAGTCATGAAGAATTGTGATATGATTTTCGTTTTAGTACCTATGTTTAAATATATATTATGTTTCATGTTAAGTGATACATGTGTGCATACATACATACGTATATACATACGTATATACATACGTACGTACGTACGTACGTACATACATACATACATACATACATACGTACATACATAGTGGTGGACCCAGGATCTAAGTTCAGTCCGGGCGAACGTTGACTAGTCAACATCGACCAGTCAACGTCGACCATCAGCGATCATAAGAGCAATGTATAAAATATATATACATTTCACAAATTTAGTAAGCAGAAAATTGGAATTACATAGCACTCCAAATTAAAGCATCATAACTTAACCTAAGATATTTTTATTGGTTAATTGAAATATACATATTGACAATATCAGACTTGCTTTTGTTCACACTTCACACACGGTAATAACAATTCTCGTGTAAAGCAGTGAGCAAGAACTAACATAATAAAATTAAGGCTAATTAGCACAAAACGTCCCTACCTTTGGGGTTGATTTCGAAAATCATCCCTACCTTTCATTTCTTGGCATTTATGCCCTTACCTTCAACATTTTTGTGCGCTGAACGTTCTTTTCACATGTTTTTGACGATTTTACCCCTCATTCAAATAAAACAAAAAGAAAACAAAAGAAAAACTAAAGAATTAATTGTAACTATAACCCCAAATTTTTAAAACCCACTTTTCAGTCACGAGTTGCTAAACATTTTCAATATGAGTCCAAAAAAGGGCCATTTTTTACCATTTTTTCAGCCCAAATGCGTCCAAATTCCGGCAGCCTCCGACCACCCAAGTCACCGGACGTTGACAAGAACACAATCTCCTCAACACCCTCTACATTTCCATCCCAAGAACTCAACATATCATCCATTAAACCGGCACAAAATCATAATCATCAAAATCTAACAGAAAGTTTCGCATAGAACACTAATTTTTCCTTCTAATTTCTGCCGGATTTTGATGAATCGAATCTCATGAATATCAATAACAAAATTTAGATCAAAGGCAAAATGCAAACATTGCAAAAATTATTGGTTGTATTCCCGTCATTACGCGTACACTGCAAGCACGAGTCCCAAGGCACACCGGCGTTATTCTGGACATTTTTTTTGAGATGTTTCACCATGATTTCGTGCGTCTAGATGGGGTGTAATGCCCGGAAATAGTGGGCAGCCATGGGCAAAAACGGATTAGTTGGATTTGATAAAAACCTGTGCGGTTCTTCATGGATTGGAAGCTGATTTTGATATGAAATTGTAGCTGTTTGAATAATTGTTTGGGTCGGATGAATTGAGGATGATATGCCGTCGGTGGAGGATGAACAATTTAGGATGGAGGGGAGTTGGGAAAAGAGAGATGATGCTGGGGAAATGGAATTGGAAGGAAATGGTAAGAAATCTCATTTTTATCTCTTTTTTTACCTGATAAATAAATGGCTTTTAATCCTTAACAACTTTAGGTTAAACCTTATCCTCCGTGCCCAGAGCTTCAAGCATTGAGTGGTCGAAATATTTTCTAATTTTCCTGAGGTTCAATTGGAGGCGGCGGCGGGGTGGAGGAGGCGAAGGGAGGTGAAGGAGAAGGGAGAGATAGTGATGGAAAAGTAGGTTTTAAAAATTTGGGGTTATAGTTGCAATTAAATTTTTAGTTTTTCCTTTCGTTTCTTTTTGTTTTATTGGAGTGAGGGGTAAAATCGTCAAAAACATGTCAAAAGGACGTTCAGCGCACAAAATGTTGAAGGTAAGGGCATAAATGTCAAGAAATGAAAGGTAGGGACAGTTTTCGAAATCAACCCCAAAGGTAGGGACGTTTTGTGCTAATTAGCCTAAAATTAACTTCTAAACTCTCCTGCTATTCATTCCTCCGCTTGCCAATAACCTCTCCCAGTAGGGAAGATTCTAGTAAATGGAGCAGTTAACTATAATTGTGAAAATACAGGAAGATCTGAAAAAAAGAAGGTGTAAAAATTGTAAATTCATTCTCATGGTTGAATCCTTTTCCAGTAGAAGGAAAACTAGCCAAGAATAATGGCAAACAAAGTAGCCACAACAAAAAAAAAGGCCTAGGCCGTCCAAGAACTTCATATACAAAAAATAATACCTATTTTCCAACTAGCAATCCAAAGTTGTATTTGAGTTTAATCTTCAAATAAACATGCATAGAACATAAAATGTTCACACAATGCAGTCATGAACCTTTTCATAATCCAAACATTATATTCTTGATAATTGAAAAAGAATTTAACTGATGAATCCAAAAGTGGAGACAAGTATTACCTATGTTAACAAAACACATGTTTCTATTCATAACAAAAAGAAACGAGAGAGCAGAGAGGACTGACTGACCGAGCGAAGCTGATGCTTGCCTGCTGGTGCGAAGCTTTCAAGCTGCTGCCTGCTGGATGCTGGACACTAGTGCTGTCGTGCTAGAACTGGAGCCTACTGGAAGCCTGGAACTAGAGGCTGTTGGAGCCTGGTGCAGCCACAGGTAAGCTTCGAGCCTTCGCCATTCGTCTCTCCCACCCACCTCCTCTCTCGTTTAGGTAATTGGGTTTGAATGAATTAGGAATTTGGGGATTTTGATCTTGGATTTGGACCTTGGTTATGTTTGTAGTGATGGATTGGTTGCAAATTGGCCATTGGGCCTTATTGTTTAATAATAAAAGGCCCAAGAAATGCTCAAATGAAGGTTACAAAGGAAAAAAAAAGTGAATGTTAATCTTCTTCCTTCTGATCACCGGCTGCTGCTTGCCTTCCCAGCGGACTTCAATGTCTCGGAGGACCCAGCAAGGGCTGCCGCGGGGGCTAGCCAGGTGCTGGGTCCGCCCCTGTACATACATACATAACTCGTTTAAAAAGAAATTAATATGCATAGAGAAAATAATGCATGATACTAGAAACCAAAGACTACATAAGAAAGCTTGACAGAAAATCCCAAAACCTAAGTTATTTGAATAAAAACAGAATCACAAACTAGGACAAAACGGGAAAGGAGAAATATAAGGTGTAACATCTAGCAATCATTATCAGGTCATTTTGATCATGGATTTCTACAAAATTATTTCATATCTCAGCAATAAATAAGCTAAAACTGATCCATATAATCAGCCAATAGAAGGGACTTGCTCGTGTTGAGGATCGTGTTTCAAATGGACGATATTACCCCTTCCATATCTATTTACTTCAACGGATTAGCTACCTTGTGACATGAGAACTTTGGTGCATGAACTCAGACCTCTCATTAGAGATAAGTTGACATTTAGCTTACCTAATAAGGACATGAGTCGAGCATAATTGAGCTTTTGGTTAGTGGGAACATCAACACTATTGATCAATTACAGCCATAAATCCTCATTTGAAATGACAGTTTGTTTGTTAGAATGAGGCTTTACTAATTGAACAATGATGTTGTGCCGCCTCAGGTCCCGTGGAGGTAGAGAGTAGTATCAATGATAGGAATTTTTAGATCTTCATTCCCAAGAACAGCTTTGCAAACCTCTAGTTTTGTAAAGTCCCGAAAATTTTATAGAATAGAATTTATTTTTCCAGAAACGTTATATTTTATATATTTTTTTAAAGTTGAAGGACTATAGAAAAATATGTTTTAAATTCTTACAACAATAGCTTTCAGGCCACTATAGGCATAGCCGCCTATGAAGCTCTTTATGGTAGGAAATGCAGATCCCCTATCCATTGGGATGAGGTCAGATAGAATAGAATTTTGGATCTTGAAATCATTGAACGACAACAGTTGAGCAGTTGATAAGATTGGAGCAAGAATAAAGACAACGCAAGACTCACGAAAAGTTATGCCTTACCACCCGAACTTGCAGGAATATGTGTTTCATGTTTCGATGCTCACAAAATATATTCATGACCCCAATCACATGGTAAGTTATCAAGACTTTGGATATACAAAAAGACTTGTCATATGAAGAAGTCCAGACGATGATTTTGGATAGAAATGTGCATCAATTAAAAAATAGAGAGGTTTCCCTAGTCAAGGTTTAATGGCGAAATTTCGGACTTGACGCGTCAACTTGGGAGAATGAAGAGGAGCTTAAAACTAAGTATCCAAAACTCTTTGATTGCCAAGGTAATTTTCAATGATGAAAATATTAAATGAGGGGATATTGTAAAGTCCCGAAAATTTTATAGAATAGAATTTATATTTCTAGATGCTATATTTTATATGTTTTTGAAAGTTGAAGGACTAGAGAAATATGTTTTAAATTCTTATTTTTTGGGTCAAGTAATTAGATTTTGATAGATAGGGTTTTAGTATATCATTATTGGGATTTTTTTGTAGCTTGTAATTAATTAGATATCTTTGAATCGAGAAAAGGTTAATTCGAACAAGTTAAGCCCAAGATCAATAAGTTCAAAGAAGATGTCTTTTATTATAAATTAATTAAATTACCTATTTGATTTTTAAATGGTTGGCCGGCACGTGTATCAATAAAAAAAGGTACAACAGTGAGAAACCTGGGCCAATTACATGGGAAATGCATGACTATATGATATGATAGAAAATTTTAGATTGCTTACACGTATATCTCACATGATTTAAGGGATGATTATTATCTACTTTAAATGAGTGCTCCAAGTTGGGAATAAAAGATTTATGATATGTTTTACTAAATCAGACACGCATATACACTACACAGCATCAGAGAAGGTTGTGGAACAGGAAATTATTGCTTTTCTTTCAAAACTCTTTTCATCAATTAAGGTAGGATTTTGATGTGCAAGTGGTTTATCTCATTTAATTTTATTTACTTCTTGTTCATAAATATTGTAATAACAAATGGACACAATATGATATGGTATATGATAATGGCCACCCGGTATAAATGATATGATATGCATGAGTCCTTACCAGATTCTAAAGATATGATATGATGGCATGATTATTTTGATACATGAATTGATATTCTTATTCGAGATTACACAAATATTCATGTCCTATTGAGTATTCTCATATACTCACCATTTTTCCCTACTTCCACAAGTTAGGATGGATCGTTAGTTGGCGGGCGATGAGATGCTATCGTTGTGCTTGGATTCATTGAATTTAATAAAGTAATTCCGGCGTAATGTGACTAAAAACTTTATTCTTCAGCATTTAATTCCAAAAGTGATGGAACCCCCTTTTTGAGGAATTTGGATTACAATTTGTTCAATCATGTAGTTCAGTTTGAATTAACATTATTTACTTTCTATTATACGTAATAAAATGTTTAATGTATTAGCTTATATATATATATATATATCAATTAGGTGATACATAAATTTTGTATTAATAAAAAGATAATGTGGTTTAATAAACCATTTATCATTGATTATGGGTTCATTGAATAATTTATCAAATGAAACCAAATGAAAATTGTTATGCAAATGGCAAATTAAATCCCAAGTTCATATATTTTGGACTTATTTTAGTCCTTGTTTGAGTCACTTTATCAAAAATTCATTTTTTCAAAACTCATTTTCAACACATAAATTGAAAAACTTTTTCTTCATTTTTAACCACATTCTTGAAAAATCACTATTCAAAAATAAATTTTTTCTCTAAAAATGCCCACAAGGGCTTATTTAATCTATTGAAACATATATGAATAATGCGGTATCAAAAATTCTACGTTATTAAGGATTTAAACAAATAAAGGATTTGAAAATTTCCTTGTAACCTTGAACAGACTACTATCACATAATGTTATACATTAATGCATGTCACGTTGCCAATTTAAAAAAAAAAACTTCTGATAATTCATCGAATTTTAAAAAAATTTGGGTCGTTACAACTTTGTTTACTTTTCTTGGATGGACTTCATCCCTTGAGGGGAATACTGAAATATTTAGCAATGGTACCCTCATCAATAGGTAAAGCTTGACCCCAAATGTAAGTGAAAAAATAGGCTAGACTCGAGACTAGAATAACTTATGTTAGCTTAAAACTTTCGAACTATATTTTCGCAGTAAGCACCTCTAAGCTGTAGACATTCTACCCAACCAAGGGATTGGAGTTGGGCAAGAAGAGAAAATGGCATAGACCTTAAAAAGAAATAATCTATGATTTTTCCGGGTAGGACTTCTTCATCAAGAAGCTCATTGTAGAAGAGTGCTAAGAAAATTTGAAACTAGAAAATTTTTAGCCGAACTTTTTGCAGTCCCTAAAACATTTTTATGGCTAGAACAACCCCTCACACTGCTCTTTAGTGGGTTCATAAGATCTTCCCATGTTAGCCGACTGTTGAATAATTTCAACATATATGGGACCACACGTTGTATGTTGAAATGTGTGGTGCTATTGTTTAAAGGATATTAGTCAATTAAAGTGATCCGATAAAAATGTATTGTGACTAATGGGTATTAGAATTCATGGAATTATAGTGTAGAGACTAGAGTGTTGTTTTAAATTGATGAGGACCAATTTGAAGCAACTGAAAGATAGTGACTATTGAGTTACTACTATTATTTTATATGGTTATGGTCCCCATTTGTTAGTGTTCTTCAAGTTTCTCTACATCCCCATCAATAGAGAGCAAAAGTTAAGGAAAAATCACCAATCATTTGGAAGATTCTAACCTATCAAGAAAAAGAATTAGATTATCATGGATCAAGGTATGTTTTTATGTTTTGTTATTTTTCCGGATTTCAACATTGAGTAAGATCTATGGTTATTATTGAGAATTAAGGATTTGATTATTGTTTTGATCGATAATCCTATTATGTTTTTCCTATCAAGTGGTATCAGAGCCAATTCATAGTTGAAACGTGAGAAATTGAAGTTTTTAATTCTTATTTTTATGGATTATTTGAATTTCTTGCTATTTTGTGAAATTATAGCATATTATGTTATGGATCTTCAATTTGATATTTTATTTCATGTAATTAGCATGTTATTCTTATGGATTGTAGCATGTTATTATGGATTCAAGTATATTGTTATGATTATATTCAAAAATTTTCTTCCAAATTCGATTTTTTGGATTAAATGTATTTTCAGATTTGATTTTTTTTTAAAAAAAATTTGAATTTTTTTTTTTATTTTTCCTGTGGACTGGCAACAAATTTTTGTCAGAATAAAGAATAGTTCGCCGATGTAACAAATGCGTTTCGCTACTATTACAAAGAAGACCTAAGTTGCTGTTTAGCAGCACTGGTCGCTGCAAACGAGCAGCGAGGGGAGATGGAGAGGCATCTTCATTAGGGGTTTTTTCCCCCATTAAAGTCTTCAATTTTGGCTATTAAAGATAAGATTTTCAGTTTTTGGAATTTTTGGGGGCGGAGGCTTGGGTTGCAAATTTGAAGTTTTGGGGCACTTTCTTGCAATTAAAAATTAGGGTTAGGGTTGGGTTATTTATTATTCAGCCCCTAAAGTTTAAGATTAATCCTAATTGGGTTTTAAGGTAATGAGTTTTAATAATTCAGCTCCTAAAGTTCTGAAATTAATTAATTTGGGCCATTTAAGTTCTGAATTTAATAATTTAGCCCCTGAATGTTCATAATTGGTTTAGTTTGGTCCCTAAAGTTCTGCATAATTTATTTTTGACTCCTAAACTTTCCTATTATTAACAATTAACCCCTAAAAGTTTGGAATTAATTAATTTTGACCCCTAAAGTTTTGAATTTTTAACCCTTAGGCCCTTAAAGTTTCAAGATAAATAAAATCAAGTATTCTGCTTTCAAATTTTGGCATTAAGGACTCATTTGAGTATATATAATATTCAAAAGTGAATTGATTGAAGCAATATGTTGCCAAAACAACCATTTTGTGGAAGTTAATTAATTTAGAATATTAGAAGGATTTCGTGTGTGCATGCGGATATTAACCGGCCCAAAAAAAGGTTAATATTTGGCCGAATTGCATGCACACTTGTGGTGGTAAACGTGTGACAATTATAAGGTTTCCATGTGAATAATAAATCAATCCAAAGATGGATTTATTATTTGACAGGAGTTATTGTCAATGTTTGATCACTACACCAAGAGTACCACTTACAATTAATATTATTGTCCAAAGACTTGATATTAATGATGTGCTAGGTATCTTGAGATGGGACTTACCATTATTTGAATTTATTAATTATTGAATCTTAATATTAATATGAGCATAATTCATCCTCTTCTCTCTATAGCTAATTCATCTGCTATTACCATATCTGCAAATGTGAATTCTAATCCCATGCTCAATGGGACCAAATTCAAGGATTGGAAAGAGAACGTTTTGATTGTTTTTGGCTGCATGGATTTAGATCTTGTGCTTCAGATTGAACAACCCACTCCTCTTACGAACGAAAGTTCATCTTATGAAAAGAGGAACTATGAAAAGTGGGATCACTCAAATCACATGAGTCTAGTGATCATTAAGCGTAGCATTCCGGTAGCCTTTAGAGGCGCTGTATCTGAAGAAGTGACTAATGCCAAGGATTTCCTTGCCGAAATTGAGAAACGTTTTGCGAAAAACAATAAAGCTAAAACAAGCACGCTTCTGCAACGCTTGATTTCAATAAGGTATAAAGGCCAAGGATTTATAAGGGAGTACATCATGGAGATGTCTCACATTGCTTCTAAACTTAAGGCACTAATGCTCGAGCTATCTGATGACTTGCTCGTACATTTGGTATTGATCTCGCTTCCTGCACAATTCAATCAATTTAAGGTCAGTTATAACTGCCAGAAGGAGAAATGGTCTCTAAATGAGCTCATTTCATATTGTATGAAAGAGGAAGAAAGGTTGAAGCAAGATAGAACTAAAAATGTTCATTTGGCAAACACTTCTAAAGATAAGGGCAAAAAAAGAAAGAAAAAACATGAAACTGCTCCTAAGGGTTCCGTACAACAGAAAAGACAAGAGGACAAAGGGACTTGTTTTTTTTTGCAATAAAACCGGACATTTGAAGAAGAACTGTACCAAATACCACGCTGGCGTGCAAATAAAGGTACAAATCTTACTTTGGTCTGTTTTGGGGTTAATTTAATTTCAATACCTAGAAATACTTGGTGGTTAGATTCTGGTGCTCACATAAGTATTTCTATGCAGGGCTGTCTGAGCTACCGAAAACCAAATGATGGTGAAAGACACATCTATGTGGGTGATGGCAAGTCGGTGGAAGTTGATGTAATAGGCACTTTTCGATTATTGTTGAAAACTGGTCATTATTTGGATTTAAAAGACACTATTGTTGTGCCGTCTTTTAGACAGAATTTGGTTTCTGTTTCTTTGTTGGACAAATTGGTTATTATTGTTCATTTGGAAACAATTAGTTTAGTCTTTCTTTAAATTCCAATATTATTGGTACTGGTTTATTATCTGCATATGATAACCTATATTTGCTTGATACTGTTGCATCATATCATGAAACTTTGCATGTGGAATCATGTGGTACTAAACGCAAATTAAATAATAAAAATTCAGCAAAATTATAACACAAGCGCTTAGGTCACATCTCTAAATCTAGAGTTGAACGACTTGTGTCAGATGGTATTTTGGATTCCCTTGACTTCACATATTTTGATGTATGTATTGAATGTATCAAGGGAAAACAGACCAAAACTAAAAGATTAGGTGCTAATAGAACTTCGGATGTCTTAGAATTGATACACACAGATATTTGTGGACCATTTCCTACGGCTTCTTGGAATGGTCAACAATATTTTATATCATTCATAGACGATTACTCATGTTATGGGTACCTATATCTTATTCATGAAAAGTCTGTGTCACTGGACATGTTCAAAGTGTTTAAAACTAAGGTTGAAAATCAACTCAACAAAAGGATAAAAAGCGTTAGGTCTGACCGTGGTGGTGAGTACTACGGCAGAAATGACGATTCAGGTGAACAATGTCTAGGACCATTTGTTAAATACCTAGAGGAATGTGGAATCGTCCCACAATACACCATGCCAGATCGCCAGCATGAATGGTGTAGCTGAGAGACGAAACATGACTCTTAAATATATGGTAAGGAGTATGATCTGTCATTCCACCTTACGAAAATCACTCTGGGGAGAAGTATTAAAGATTGCAGCTTATATTCTGAACAGAGTACCAACTAAGGCTGCTGCCAAAACACCTTATGAGCTTTGGACATGTAGAAAATCTAATCTAAAGCATTTTTACATTTGGGGATGTCCAGCTAAGGCTAGGCCTTATAAGCCACATGAAAAGAAATTGGACTCCAAAATAGGGAGCAGCTACTTTATTGTTTATTTTGATCGATCAAGGGGCTATAAATTCTATGATCCCACACTTAAGTCAATTTTTGAAACGGAACTGCAACATTTTTAAGGATGTTGAGTTTGACAGGAGAATAAGGTTAGAGATATTGACTTTGAGGAAAAAGTTGAGGAAGGATCGGTTTAGATTCCTACTATTGCTTTTGACAATGTACATGTTTCTATTTCAAATGAACAGAGGTATTTGTTTGAACAAAAAATATATGTATGTTATTGGTCACATACATGGATAACAAAAATAAAAGTCAGTAACACCCAGAAGAACTCACGGGATAAAGCAAAGTTTCAAAATTTCAAATCGTTAAAAAATATTTTATCTAGAATTCAAAGATTTTGATTAGATATAATTCCGCCCAAAAAAATTTAATCAAAAAAGATATATGAAAGACCCACACCGCATTAGACAACCTACAACTTTGTGGTTTGAACCCATTAGGATCTAGGTCCTTCCCTTTTTTGCAAAATAGGATGCCCTTATTTATGGCATCAAGTAGAACATGAATATGTTTTGTCCTGTTAATTTCGAAGTTTGAATCTTGCTTGAATTTGAGCTCAAATTTGCTCAAAATGGAACCATTTCCAACATTTTCTGCATAAAGATTGTATTAAATTAAAAAGAATAGTAAATGCAGACTAGAAATTGCTGAAGAAAGGAAATGTATTATATAATTCGAGGGGGAAAATAATTTGATTAAGTACACAATAATAGTATTGAATGCCCTCAATGTCATTGATTGACAATATTTTATTTGGTGTTTCACTTGATATTGATGACATAGATTGACACGTGTGCAATAAAATGTTCATACTAAAGATAACTAATCCTCAAGAAATAAAACATTCATTTAAATAGTACAGTGCTGACTAGAGAAAAATATAACGTTAGAAATCTAACAGTATAAAATTGAGTCTGTAATGTACCAAGAAATATAAACTGCTTATGAATCTATAGCAAACAAAAAATGCTAAATATTGAATAAAAGAAACAAAGAATAATGTTAAGAGAGTAAGAGAATTGCACCTGGAATAGTATTTGGTTCTTACAAGTTGTATATGGTGGGTTAAAGAAGTGGACTGCAATAGTAGCCATGATACAAAGTGATATTGGCGCGGCTCAATCTGAGATCGTCCTTTACCAAATACACTTGTAAATCCGTCTTCAGATTGAACCTCACCAATATCGCTTTATTTGCTATCTCCTAAAGCATCCACGAAACTCTATATAGTGCTTGTAGTAAATTCATGACATTTCAGCCATTTCTATAGTTTGAACGTCTGACTTTCAAGCTGCGTGGTACACAAAGCAAAATTTGAAAGAGCAATGCACATATATTGAATGAATAATCCTTAAAATGGTCCCCAATTGCAGCTCAATGACAACACAACTATCATTTCAAGGAATCTTAAGTGGGGACGAGAACATGAACTTTGGTAGAGTAGGATGTGTAATTGAAGCTTATGTCGGTGGTTGAGGGTGGCAATGTTTAAGTGGGATCATGAAATCATGGTTTAGATTCTGCGCATCGAGTAAAATAAACCCTTTCCATTTGGTGCATTCTTATTTCGTGCAAGGCAGATGTCTCTGATTATTATAAAAAATGAAACACTGAAATCTGAATCGAGAGAGAGAGAAAATCTACCAGTTACATTCATCAGAAAAGACGCTTGGAACAAAATGGAAACTAAAGCCTTTTAGGCTAGTTTTTATCATATTCTTATAGAGAATAAAGAGTTCCACACTGGTAAAACTGACAGGCGTTCGAAGCTAAGTAATATACCAAAAAAGTGTAGGAAAAAAAAGTACAGTATACTGATTGAATACTCTAGCTAGGGATAACTAGAAGCCGAAGTTACGAGAAGGGGAAGAAATAATAATACATCACCATCACAAGGAGAAGTGATGAGAGGAAGAGGGTCGAATAAAAAAGCCGGTAGGGTTGGCCTCGATTGAGATGAGAAGGAGAATAACGTGAGGAGAATGATGTGAAAAGGGAGAAACTCGCTTTTAGGGTTCTCATGCTTGCTTTGTACTCAAATACTACAATTCAAAGGCACCTTCTCTTGCGCGTGTACTTTAAAATATTCTCCACTGAAAAACCCAAATTACCCCTTTTTCTTCCACTTGTCTTCATTATTTTATTTCTCCCTTTTAAATCATGCTTGCATTTGATTAATCAGAGAATCAAATTGTTGTATTGACTTATTTGTGAACTTTATCCAAGTAAATGATGATTCATACTCTCAAGTCCATAGCATACAAACTCGTACTTGATATGTAAACTCTGTGATGGTAAATATGCTCTGAGTATTATTCCACGAGATTTAATTTCGTTCAAGTCTTCAGTGAACTTTATACACGGTTTTGTAATTTGTTATATTAATTTCCTCTAGATTTTCTCTCATATTGGCTACTCCAGCTCATCCAAAATAAAATTAATTTTTAACCTTTCAAATAGTGTGGTTTTAGTGTCCCTAATCTTGAAAATTGAGGTTCTTAGATATTTAAGTATGTGAATCCGTGTCCTTCTATAACCAAAACCTTGAATGTAGTCATTGAAATTGCAAGCGACTTTTACGTGACTTAAAAGTTGAATATTCAGTGATTTGACGATATTCATCTTCACCTATAAATTCGGTAATTTTTCTTTTTTCATTTTTAAGTCTAATGATTTCCGTCACGTGAGGGCCAATATTTCATATTTGCATATTTAAATATTTTGGGATCAAAATCTCACTTTTGAAAGTCGGCAATCCAAATTCACACCAATTGAATTTTGCCATTAGATATGTGCATAATTTTACAAACTTTACGTGCATTTTCTGGAGATACAGTAATTGAATGGCATTATTGCCTAACTTGCAAGATGTGTGCATAATTTTACAAACTTTACGTGCATTTTCTGGAGATACAGTAATTGAATGGCATTATTGCCGAACTTGTAGATTATTCTTGTAATCTGAAAGGAATTTTCAGCATTTCAGGTATTTCAGTGATTTGTTTTACATTCTACTATCAGTTATCAATAAAATAAAATATCCAACACCCATTAAATAAAGAATCCACACGTATAAGGAATAGAAGAGAGTGTCTTGGAAACAGGAATGCAGAATGTCAGCGAAGGATTGTCTATAAAGAAGGTTCGGATGGAGAAAAGTGTTGGTTATAATGTTTTGCAAAATATTAAAATTTTCAGAATTGACTTGCAGAATGTAATAAAGTATTTCATAAAGTTTTGCCTGAAAATAATAAGCTAAACGAGTAAGAACAGAAAGCATTAAATGAGTAAAACATAAAGCTTAAACAATTGCAGAATTCGGAATGAGGATGATCAAGGCGAAAACTAGGCTCTCTGTCCTTAAAACGTTTTTACCCCGTCACACGGTGCTTACGGTATGTGGTAAAGCGTCTCCCAAGATACAACGATCAGACACTTGTAGAAGCAGTACTTCGATTGCAAGACAACGAACCAGAATGAAAATACTCTCTGTAGACTAATGCAGAAAAAGAAAATCGGAAGACTTACGTATGCAAAATGAACTCATGTATGTTTGTTGGTGTATTGAAATGAAAGCCTGAGAATCCTTTAAATAGAGGAGAGAGTTGACGGTTAAACCTCGTACAACTCCTCACTTTGAGCAGTTTCACCACTCACACCCGCTTAACTCACGGTTAAGACGTCCACTTAATAATAAACTGATGGTTCGGTTAATGGAGAGAATTAATTGAATTCAGAAAAAATTTAAATAAATTTTATACAAAAAATTAATATTGACCCGGCCCAAGCCCAGGCCCAGGCCCACGACCCGAGCCAGCCGGTCGGACGGACGGCGGCGGCGGCGGGCGTGCGTGTGGCCCTTGGTTAGTCTAGACATTGTCTAAGACTCCCCCCTTTCAATGACTATTGGTACCCCTTGGGGCCCAAATCCATATCCAAACTTGAAGTTTATTAAGTGGTTCAAGGTTGTGTTGCAACCTATGTGGGATTGGAACAGTTTTCCAATTCTTTCCCATTTATTCCTCTTATTTATTGTCCAACTTTCAACCAAAATTTCTCATTCATATTGAAATGATTTTTCACAATTAAATATTCTACACTCATCTACTCGGAACGTAGTATTTAATT
Organism: Fraxinus americana; assembly: GCA_035079005.1. NCBI lineage: Eukaryota > Viridiplantae > Streptophyta > Magnoliopsida > Lamiales > Oleaceae > Fraxinus > Fraxinus americana. The sequence continues at coordinate 20,556,980 of CM068711.1, read as the reverse complement.
GAACATTTATTTCGACAATTCGAACATCGGGTCCCACTTGAAATTGTGGTCAAAGTTGACTCGCTTGGCACCATTTCCAACAATCCCCCACATGAATGAAAATTATCATGACTATGCAATGCAGACACGAACAGAGAGTACAAGCGAAAGACTTATTGCATCAGTTTTGAACCTGCCTTAGTGGAATACTATCGAGTTTACTTGGCTAATCAGTGAACTGATGTCTTGAACTGTTCGGCCGTTGGTGTAAACCAAGTCAATAGTATCCACACAATAACCTTTCTATCCAATTCTTAGGTTCTCATAGTTGTGTTCATTTTGGCCCTGAACAATTCTTGGGATTCATAAGTGCTTTAGAGAATTTTAAGCCCCAAATTCTCATAAAAATGGCCCCACTTCACACTTATATAGGTGATCTCCTATTAAGAGTATTCTGCTGTACTCCACTCGATTTATCCAAGTTATAGGAATCATTAAAAGTTACAACTTAACCTTTTACATTCTGCAGACATCACTTTTTTATAAAGGGATGGTTAAGTGCTTGAATAATGCTAAGTGTACATAATTTTTTACACAATTTTTTACACCTCTCTCACATGGAAGGGGACCCACACATAATAAAATAATCGTGGACCCCCTCCATGTGAGAGAGGTGTAAAAGATTGTGTAAAAATGTGTGTGTACATGTAGCATTACCCTAAGTGCTTAACTGAGTCTTAATAATTTAGTTGTCTCATTGAATCAAGATCTTGGGATCTCCAGTCAACAAGGTTGGGTTACCATCATTAAGATTCATGCATGTTCGGCTTTAATCCCATTCCTTTTAATAGATAATATACTTGATCTCTTGGTAGGCCTTTTGTAAGCGGATCCGCGAGATTCTCCTTTGATTTCACATAATCAATGGAGATAATACCATTTGAGATCAACTGCTTTATGGTATTGTATCTACGACGTATATGTCTAGACTTACCATTATACATGCAATTTTGTGCCCTTGCGATAGCTGACTGATTGTCACAGTGAATACTAATTGCATGCATCGGTTTAGGCCAACACGGAATATCCTCTAAGAAGTTACGAAGCCATTCTGCTTCTTCTCCAGCTTTATCTAAAGTTATAAACTCCGATTCCATTGTTGATCGAGCTATGCAAGTTTGCTTTGAGGATTTCCAAGACACAGCCGCACCACCAAGTGTAAATATATAACCACTTGTGGATTTAGAATCTTTCATATCAGATATCCAATTTGCATCACAGTATCCTTCTAATACTGCTGGATATCTCATATAATGTAATCCAAATTTTAAGGTATGTTTTAAATATCGAAGTACCTTATTCAATGCCTTCCAGTGATCATTACTTGGATTACATGTGAACCTACTCAATTTACTAACTGCGAACGCAATGTCAGGACGTATGCAGTTCATTAAATACATCTAACTCCCAATAACCTGAGAATATCTTAATTGATGTACAGGTTCACCTCTATTTTTTGCTAAGTGTAGACTCGTGTCTACTGGAGTTTTGACTGGACTTTCATCAAAGATTCCAAATCTCTTTAGCACAGACTCAACATAATGAGATTGTGAAAGAACGAGGCCATTTGATGTTTTAAAAATTTTAATTCCAAGAATTACATCTGCTACACCCATGTCCTTCATGTCAAAATGTTTTGTTAGCATTTTCTTAGTAGACACAATTATATCATGATTGCTACCTAGAATTAATATATCATCCACATATAAACATACTAAGACATATGTTGTCGGTGTATTCTTATTATACATACATTTATCACACTCGTTAATCTTAAACCCATTTGACAACATTGTTTTGTCAAACTTTTGGTGCCACTGCTTTGGCGCCTGTTTTAATCCATATAAAGATTTAACGAGTCTGCAAACCTTTTTCTCTTGTCCATGAGTGACAAATCCTTCAGGTTGCACCATATATATTTCTTCTTCCAACTCAACATTTAGAAAAGCTGTTTTAACATCCATTTGATGAATTTCGAGCAATTGCAATAAGGATTCTTATCGAAGTAATCATCGTTACTGGTGAGTAAGTATCAAAGAAATCAAGATCTTCCTTTTGTCTATATCCTTTTACTACCAAACGAGCCTTATATTTATTAATAGGTCCATCTGATTTTAACTTTTTCTTGAAAATCTACTTGCAACCTAGAGGTTTATTTCCAGGTGGGAGATCAACCAACTCCCAAGTATGATTTTGCATTATCGATTCAATTTCATTTTTGATAGCTTCTTTCCAAAAAGGAGCCTCTGGTGTTGACATTGCTTCACTGAATGTCTTTGGTTCATCTTCGATCGTGTACATTAGAAATTCTGAACCGAAGGACGTAGACTTTTTAGTCCTTTTACTGCGTTTGAGTTCTTCATTTTCATCATCATTTGCAGTATCGTAAGTTCGTTTTGTTAAACTTACATCACTTTTGTCTTTACGAGGAAAGACATTTTCGAAGAAACTTGCATTCCTTAATTCAATTATTGTGTCTTCATGTATATCCGGAATTTCGGATTTATGCACAAGGAAACGATATGCACTACTGTTATGAGCATATCCAATAAATATGCAATCTACAGTTTTTGGTCCTATTTTTATTTGTTTAGGTTTTGGCACTTCAACATTTGCCAAACACCCCCACACTTTCAAGTATTTATATAAAAGTTTATGACATTTCCATAACTCGTAAGGTGTTTCATCCTTTACCTTGTGTGGAATTTTGTTAAGAATGTGATTTGTCGAGAGGATAGCCTCCCCCCACAAATTCTGTAGTAGACCAGAACTAATCAACATAGCATTCATCATTTCTTTAAGCGTGCGGTTCTTTCGTTCCGCAATACCATTCGATTGAGGTGAGTAAGGAGCCGTTGTTTGATGAATGATGCCTTGTTAAGAACAAAATTCTTCAAATGGCGCTCCATATTCTCCACCTCTATCACTTCGAACAATTTTTATTGTTTTGCTAAGTTGATTTTCCACTTCACTCTTATAATGTTTAAACATTTCCAAAGCCTCATCTTTGGTTTTTAAAAAAACATAACAGTACCGAGTGCAATCGTCAATGACAGTAATGAAATACTTTTTCCCACCTTTAGTTTGTACGAATTTCAAGTCACATATATCGCTGTGAATTAATTCTAAAGGTAACGTATTTCTATCAACCGAAGGAAATGGTCTTTTGGCTAACTTAGCCTCAACACAAGTTTCACATTTGTGATTAGGATCGAAACTTAAAGAAGGTAGCAAATTTAAGTTCATTAATTTGCGCACAGATTTAAACTTTGCATGTCCTAATCTTTTATGCCATAAACAAGAAGAATCAACAATATACGCAGAAGTAGAAGCTTCATTAATCTTGTTCAACTTAGGTACAATAGTAAGGACGTTCATCTTGAACATCCCATCAGTCATGTAACCCTTCCCAACGTACATTCCATTTTTAGTTAGTACAAATTTGTCAAATACAAATACTAATTTAAACCCATTCTTGCTAAGAAGGGAACCAGAAACAAGATTTTTTTCGAATGTCCGGCACATGCAGCACATTGTTGAGGACGAGTTTCTTGCCAGATGTCATCTTCAAGGTCACCTTTCCTTGTCCTTCAACATTTGAATTTAAGGAATTTCCCATGAACAGTTGTTCTCCATTGATAGGTTTGTACTCAGAATACACATTCTTCTCAACACAAATGTGGCGAGTGGCACCAGTGTCCACCCACCATTCCCTAGGATTTCCAACACTATTACATTCAGATAATACAGCAGATAGGTGCATTTCTTGAACACCTTCAATTAGATTTTCAGTTTCAACCATATGTGCACGATCATTTTGCTTTTTTAGGCTTACGACAATCGATTGCACGATATCCAGTTTGCCACAGTTGAAGCAGTCCCCTTTGAACTTCTTGTTCTTCTGGTTGTTTTCATTTTTCTTCGGAGCAAAGCTTGAGTGCTTCCTTTACATGTTCTTCTTTGAACTTGATTCAGCCATGTTTGCCTTATCTTCCATGCTTGTTCCCCCGTTCCTCCTTTCAGATTTCTTAGTATCTTCTTCGATCCTCAAACGCACAATCAGCTCCTCCATGTTCATTTCCTTGCGTTTGTGTTTGAGATAATTTTTGAAATCTCTCCATGATTTCAATTACTGCTGCTACTTGGAATGACTCACTTACAGTCATTTTTTCAGCATGTAAATCATGGAGGAGAACTTGCAAATCTTGAACCTGGGAAATAACAGATTTAGAGTCAACCATTTTATAATCCAAAAATTTTTCGACGAGAAATTTTTTAGATTCAGCATCTTCAGTTTTATATTTTTTCTCTAAAAATTCTCATAATTCTTTTGTAGTTTTCATTACGCTATATACACCATATAGCGAATCATTCAGTCCATTCAATACATAATTCTTACATAAAAAATCAGAATGTTTCCATGTGTCCAAAGCAATTATCGAAACTCGATTATTTTCTCCTTGTTGAATGGAAGGAGGATCCTCCGTGAGAAATTTTGCCAGGTTCAGAGTGGTGAGATAGAACATCTTCTGCTGCCATCTCTTAAAATCGACCCCATTAAATTTTTCAGGTTTCTCTCCGTGAGGAACATGAGTTGAACCAGCCATAGTCGGCGTTACAGTAGCCGCAGTTGGCGTCACAGTAGAGGTCACAGCCACAGTAGGGGGAATTGCATTGGTCCCAACAGTGTTAGCCATTTCTGTTTTCAAAACAAAAGATCAACAAGTCAGAATTTTCTAATTAAAATTCTGCAGAACAGTAATATTTCAGAATGGTCTCTGCAGATGTTAGAAGTAAGCAAGTACAATCTTGGAAAAGTATTTAATAATAGTGAAAAAACGAAAAAAAACGTCTTAAGATTATTGGTTATAATGTTTTGCAGAATATTAAAATTTCCAGAATTGACTTGCAGAATGTAATAAAGTATTTCATAAAGTTTTGCCTGAAAGTAATAAGCTAAACGAGTAAGAACAGAAAGCATTAAATGAGTAAAACATAAAGCTTAAACAATTGCAGAATTCGGAATGAGGATGATCGAGGCGAGAACTAGGCTCTCTGTCCTTAAGACGTTTTTACCCCGTCACACGGTGCTTACGGTATGTGGTAAAGCATCTCCCAAGATACAACGATCAGACACTTGTAGAAGCAGCACTTCGACTGCAAGACAACGAACCAGAACGAAAATATTCTCTGTAGACTAATGCAGAAAAAGAAAACCGGAAGACTGTATGTATGCAGAATGAACTCGTGTATGTTTGTTGGTGTATTGAAATGAAAGCCTAAGGATTCTTTAAATAGAGGAGAGAGTTGACGGTTAAACCTCATACAACTCCCCACTTTGAGCAGTTTCACCACTCACGCCCAATTAACTCACGGATAAGACGTCCACTTAATAATAAACTGATGGTTCGGTTAATGGAGGGAATTAATTGAATTTAGAAAAAATTTAAATAAATTTTATCCAAAAAATTAATATTGACCCGGCCCAGGCCACCGACCCGAACCCATGCCGAGCCGAGCCGGCCGGAGGACGGACGGCGGCGGCGGTGCACGCGTGTGGCCTTTGGTTAGTCTAAACATTGTCTAAGACTCCCCCCTTTCAAAGACTATTGGTACCACTTGGAGCCCAAACCCATATCCAAACTTGAAGTTTATTAAGTGGTTCAAGGTTGTGTTTGCAATCTATGTGGGATTGGAACAGTTTTCCAATTCTTTCTCATTTATTCCTCTTATTTATTGTCCAACTTTCAACCAAAATTTCTCATTCATATTGAAATGATTTTTCACAATTAAATATTCTACACTCATCTACTCGGAACATAGTATTTAATTGAACATTTATTTCGACAATTCGAACATCGGGTCCCACTTGAAATTGTGGTCAAAGTTGACCCGCTTGGCACCATTTCCAACAAAAAGTGCCATCTTTTATAGTCTTTCTTCATTGGTCACCCAACTTCTAAAGGTTCAGTGATTAATTTGGATCAAATTAAAGTTTAGTGATGCAAAAAATTAAAAGGGCTATGTATATATTTCGTTTTGTCACTTTTTTGACATGTCACAACGTTGAGTTGGCTGCCCAAGAGAGATTGTGTGAGATCCATTATGGTCCAATTGTCAACTAAGCAAGTTAATTTAAGTGAAGAAATGTCGTTTGGTGACATCTGAATCTAAATAAGATTAATGAACAAAATTAAGTTAAATGATAAAATTGGGATTTCGTTTGAAGTTCAGTAACCCTTTTTACTTTTCTAAAACACACACCAGACACAATTGCATCTTTATGAAAAGGTTCAACACAAAGCGGGGACACCGGTGCCAAAGTAGGCCTACCTTGGACACGCAATCATCTTGGATTTCATTAACCCATATACGCTATTTTTTCCTTCTCTATCAACAAGTGTTTTATATATGATTTTCGGGTTCGATTTCATTAATGGCCACTATGGTTTGATTGAGGAATGATATTCAACACTATTTTAGATAACATTAAATGATAGTTTCATTTAATTGAACATATTAAGTGTGGTAATCTAAACTAATATTTTAGCATCACTGTTACTCATTATTATCATTATTCGTTTGATTTGGTGTCATTTTGTCAACTGAACTTTACAAAATATTTGAATAATATTGGTCAAATAATTTGGGTTTTTTTAAAAGAAAATCATGTGAGCCTATGTGCCAAGTTGTCAAACCGTTAGTCCAAATAAGATTTTCCAATTAAAAAATAAACATCGCATTAGAATAATGGTTTGATTGAACTTTCATTGTATAAAATTAAAGTTCAATTAGGGGGATGGGAGAGACTTAATTTCACCAATGGTCATATAACTTTTGAATTAGTGTAAAGCCTTAATTTATTTCAGACTCATAACCTCAGTGCATAATATAATTTAGTAAGACCACTCCATTCATTTCTAATAGAAAATCATGTGTGTTCACGTCGTTTAACCATTAGTTCATCTACAATTTTCTGTTAAAAAATAGACTTCAAATTAATATAACTCAAATATTTTATAAAGTTCAATTGTGTGTATATCAATGCTTAGTAATAATTATTAATTAAACTAACACAATATATTAAGAACCAAATGAGCCTTAATTTTGAAGAGTAAGCCTCGCCTCCTGTCTCCCAAAAACGCAGTTGTCATGATTTTTTGAGGTCAGTTGGCATGCCGCAACCCAAGCAGATTCTCACACGCCTTAATAAAACTAGGGGTGGGCGTGGGTTGGGTTGGGTCGGTTTTTGTCCCAACCCAAACCCAACCCAACACGATCGGTTTGATTGAAATTCAACCCAACCCAACCCACGTAAAGATTGAAACCCAACCCAACCCAACCCAGCCAAATGTCGGTCGGGTTGGGTTGGGTTGGTCGGGTTAGGACTTAATGAACACTGAATGCATAAAAATCCCCGAATGTGCCCATTACAGACTCATATCTTGAGGAAAAAACTACAAGGAATAGATTATTATTTAACTTGTAATAAGCCTAAAGTTAACCTAAGATTTTTTCATTTGCAAGTGAGGTGGAAAATCAACTTTAGAAGCAGGAAACTAAAGAGCAGCTTCAATGTGCTCAATACACACAATAATCAAATACTATCAATATACTTAATTATCATTCTCTTAAAAGCAAACTCATGAATTACATTATGAATGAAAAAGTCCAGAGGCTTTAAAATTTCATGGACCTTAATAAAGGGTTAAAAAGCGCACCTCCACAAAAATATTCCAGAACCGAATTCCACACAGCATCAAGCATACTACTAAGACTCAACGGTGAGTGGGTGACGATGCATAACAAAAAAACTATTATGTATATTTCTTGTAAACAATAAAATACGAAGAACAATGATTATTTTCTTCAATAATAACCGAATTCAAAAGAATAAGAAATATACTATAGTGGAGAAATTCACTTACGGTAAAGAGGATCCGAGAAGATTTAGCTCAATAGATGAGAAGAATGGCCGCGAATCGAAAAGGAATTTGAGTCCAAAGAATGGCCGCGAATTCGAGAAATCCCCACTATCGTTGCCCACAACCCTGATTTCAAGTCCAACACAAGCTGCATCAGGAGCAAGAGGAATCTCCTCGACGATTTTAGCGGGGCTGCGGGAGAGAAGGAGAGATTTTCTAGGGTTTGTATCATTTTTGGACGGGAGCTTTGTTTTCCAATTTCCACTTTCTAGAAATGAGCTGGGACCTAGGAGTCTACTGTCTACTGCCTTACTAATGAGAAATGAGTCGCCTATTTTTTGGTTTTTTTTCCCCTTTGCGAGTCGGGTGGGTTTGGGGGGGTTTGGGCGGTTTTTGTGGACCAACCCGTAACCCGACCCAACCCGACCCGCCATGATAAAAAAAAACCAACCCAACCAAAAAAATTAAAAAAAACCGACCCAAACCAGCCGGTTTGGGTCGGTTCGGACGGGTTGAGCGGGTTGGGCGGTTTTTTGCCCACCCCTAAATAAAACCATTTCACACCCACTTGATTTTTTTTTAATAATGTTATTTCTTATCATTGATCACCATCATCATATTATGTGACAACAACATAGTAAATTAATGAAAAAAATTATAAGTACAAATGTTTCCTATATAATTTCAAAAATAACAAACTCATGAAAAATTTCAAAACTCAGGTGGTCATATTTTGTGACATTTGATAAAATGTTGTAACCTATAATTTAATTAACATGTCACGATTATATACACAATTTATGATCACAGTGACATACCAATCACAAAATCACATAAAGTCACAGTTACATAAGACAAAAATTGTTGGTCACAAATTACAAATTTAATCGCCAATCACATATTAAATATGTTGCAAATTATTCAATTAACTGGTCACAACACTATTCATCCCACTCACCTCACTTCATTCCACTCTAACATTTCAGCACCACCCAAATCGTAGCCACCACAAATCCACAACAACGACCACCTGTACCCCAAATCCTCCACCACCTCCACCACCAAAAATATTCCAGAATCAAATCTCTATACTCCACCCAAGTAAACTATAAACTAGTTATTAAGGTTTGGTTTCACCAAAATCTTTCGCGATTCACCCTCTCGATATTAGAATTGTTTTTAGGGATAATTGCAGCAAAGGTCCCAAACCTTTCAAATTTTTGCGCATTTTACCGTAACCTTTGATTTGTGCCAGCGGAGGTCCTAAACCTTTAATAAATATGCGGTTGAGGTCCATCTGGATGGATTCCATCCAAATTGCCGTTAGTCAACCTAAAAAGTCAAAATTTGACCAATTTTGACCCAATTGAAAAGGGCAAAATGGGAACTTTACAACTAACACATTAAAAAACAAAAAAATTTATTAAAAAACCCAAAAATAAAAATCAATTCCATCCAGCTTCTACCTCCCACCCCACTCCGACAGTCACCACCACCGTCGGCACTTTGCCGGCACCACCCCTATCTCCTTCCCCAACCCCAAAAATTTTTCCCACTAACCTCAACTTCACTTTGACAATATCCAGATCACATCCTTTTTCTTCATCCAACAAAACGTCGACTAATTCATTCTCAGTTTTGGAGAATCTGTTCCAATCCCACCTCCTCCCGCTACTGCAGCGCTCTCAAACATCCCAAGCCCCCTCTTGAATCACAGCTCCAAGGTATTTCATATCATTCCGCCAACTTCTACCACCATCTCCACCGCCACCTAAACAAACAACACCAAATTTCGACCACCGCCCATGGCCACCCTCGCCACCACAAATCACAAACAACCCAAATCATATCATCCATTTTCAAATCCACAACCACAAATCGGATCTAATCACCAAAAAAAGGGGCGTTACTAGAGCCTCAGTTTGCCCATTTTGTAGTGGAAGATTGGGACCGTTGCTTCATGGGTTCACGAATTTTTCAGCTTCACAGGTTCATATGGTGCCTTTGGATTCAAGCTTTCCTACACTTCCAACAGCCTAAGCAACAATAGGGAAGCACACAGCAGTTTAGGGTTCATACTCTTTGTATTGTCCAACCACCGGTGCTCAAGAACCCTAATCAATCAATTAGAAGAGGTCAATTTTTCATTTTGTCTAACATTAATCCTCGATTTTTTAGCCAAAATATTGCGGAGAAGCTTCCCGAGAAGAAAATCCCTTTGCCGATTCAGATAACCCATTCCCAGTAGCACTGCACTACCATTCTCGATTGCGTGGAAAAGCCCATTCTTCTCCTCTGAATCCTTGATATAAGATTCAAGAAGAAGACTGTACATCTCGGAATGGATATTCTCAATCGCGATTTGGAACCCATAAAACGCATGCACCTCCGAGATTCGAACCTCCTTCATGAACCTTCCGGCGAGGTTCTCCAAAACGATGCCGCCTGAGGTGGTGGTGCCAATGCCAGTGCCAGCACTGTTTGCTCATGAGAGAGAGAGGGGGGAAGACAGAGAGAGAGAGAAGGAGTGTTTTTTGTTTTTAATTTTTTTGTTTTTTAATGTGTTAGTTGTAAAGTTCCCATTTTGCCCTTTTCAATTGGGTCAAAATTGGTCAAATTTTGACTTTTTAAGTTGACTAACGGCAATTTGGATGGAATCTGTCCAGATGGATCTCAGCCGCATATTTATTAAAGGTTTGGGACCTCCGCTGGCACAAATCAAAGGTTAGGGTAAAATGCGCAAAAATTTGAAAGGTTTGGGACCTTTGCTGCAATTATCCCTTATTTTTAAAACAACCAGTAGAATAGATGTAATTAAAAGTATAAAGAGATTTTGGAGTTGCGATGGAAACAGTTGCGACGGTAGTGGAGTTAGAAAACTGGTTAAAAGGTTTGATATTGAGCCATCCATTGAAAAATTGTAATTAGGGCAAGGATCTATCATTATAATTGATGATAGGGCAAAAAACAAAACTACAGATTGTGAAGTACTTAGATTATACTAGTTTTTTCTATTATATACTGGGAGATAGACGTTCAAATGAAACCTTAAGCATTTACAGTTAGGAGACGAGTCCATTTGAAGGGCACTGTGTAATACAAATACCTCGATTGAAAATATGTTCTCTTTTAGCGATTTATATAATTCTGTAATTCTTTATTCCTGTTTGCACTTTTTTAATCTATAATGTAAATTATCATATTCTATGGATTTTTTACTTAAAAAAAATAAAATAAAACTGGCCTGATTAAAAAATAAACATATGGTTAACTTTAATCTTTATTAAGGAACTAATATTTGTTTATTTTGCTTAAATAGCAACTGAATCAACCAATATGGATGTAGTTTAAAACAAAAAGAAAAATAAAAAAACTAATTGCAGTAATAGTCTCAATTTTTTATTAATAAAAAATGCAAATGAGTCCTAAATAAATTGTTAAAAAAATACATTTCTTTCTCAATCCCACCACCACCATCACCATCGGGTCAAATATGTGGTGACCCAACTGTTGGAGATTTTACAACAATTACATATGCATATCCTTAAACATATTACCAATATTGTGTGCATACATATTATTCAACATATCTTCTATATAAGCATGAAATTGAATATCGACTTACAAAACCGAGTATATATATGAATTCGTGTGTTTCCATACTTCGATGAAAGCCATTTTGTTGTTCAATTAAAACATTTTTGAAATCAAAACATAATTGAAAGAAATCAAAAAATGAAACATGGAAATGCTAGTGATAGGATTAGACGATGCAAGTGTTTGACACTTTGTCCTTAAATGAATTTGCCCTACCTGAGTGCTAACGGTTTTGTGGCAATCATTTCCCAAAATACACTGATCACGTCTATCCATATGAGCACTCCAAATGGCTTAGACCAACGAACTCGAACGGAATTTCCCCTCTACCAAAATTATGACTTTGATGCAAAAAAGAATCACTTCTACAATGTGTTTTTTAGGCAAAACCAAAGTGTAAAAATGGAATGGATCGAATAATGAACGTCCTAGGGCTTCTTTATATAGAAGGTGAAGGGGTATGAAGGACACGCCCCAAAACTCAACAATCTTAGCCAAGGGTCACATCCTTTGTTGTAGCTCGTCTGTCGTCGTAGCTCAAGCACCAAAAGAAAAGAGTGTCACTCGCCTGTTAGGCACATGCTAAATTCCGATTTTCCTTTAAACTTTGGACCATAATTTCTCATTCATCCGAAATAGGTTTTTTGATTCTAAATATACTACAACGATCTATTCGACGAGTAGAACAAATTAATCTATTTATTTTCGTAATTTGACTATCGGATCAAGTCGAAATATTTAGTGAAATACTATCAGATTTACTAACTAATTGGTGAACGCGATATCTTGAACCATTCAACCGTTTGTGTAAACCAAAACAACAATACTCACATAATGTCTTACCTAAACCGTTCATTTTTTTTCATGATTATGTTAATTTTGGCCATGAAACACTCTTGGATTTCATAAGTGTTTAGAGAATTTTAGCGTCAAACAATTCTCATCGATGCGACCCCACTTCACACTTACATCGGTGACCTTCTATTAAATGTATTGTGCCCTACTCCACTTGACTTAATCAAGATAGAAATTATTAAAAGCTTAACTTAACCTAAAACATTCTACATATAGCACTTTGCTTAGCATATGAATGTGTAGGAATTAGGTCTCAAGTACTCATTGAATTTTCGTAACTTAGCCATCTCATTGAACCAAGATCTTGGGATTTCTAGTGGATTATCTAGTTTACACCATTTGAGATTAGTTTAGGGTATTATGTCTATGAGATATATATCTAGACATACCATTACATGTGACTTAGTATCACGATGCCAAAAATGAGCTTCGCAACACATAAAAGGCAACATTTGATAGCTAAATGTTACTAAAGGGATCTATCGCAACATTTTGATAAGTGAATGTTACAATTGGTTAGTATAATTGAGATTTAGCAACATTTTATAAATAAACGTTGTGAACGGGGTCTTTCGCAATGTTTATTAAACGTTGCAAAAGTTTTATCTTTTGCAGCGTTTAATAAACATTGCGAAAAGTAAAGAGGGCTAACCCGACCCGCGACCCCGACTTCTTAAAACACAAGATGTATACTTGCAAAACATTTCTCATTCTCCTGAACCCTAGCCGTCTTCCTTCAATTGAACTCTTCAAACAAATCATTCTCCAAACGAATCAGACGACTTCATGCCGTGCAGACACCTTTCCGGATCCAATTCCACTCTTCTTTCGTAGTTCCCTTCCTTTCCGGGTTTTCCTACACTCTAGCAGCATAGTCCGTCCACGATTGCAAATCGCTCTTCAAGGTCATCAGGTCTTCATCTTCTTGTTTTATTTCAAATCTTCATCTTCTTGTTTTTGGTTTTCGCTTTGGGTGAAGGAGTGGGCTGGGTGCAAGAAACGAATCTTCTGCTCTAAATTTTAAATTTTACAGCAGCAAAAGAACTGAATTTAAGTGGCTTTTCTAGGTAGATTTTTTATTCTGTTTTTCTCGCTCCAGTTTTGGCGATTTTATTGTTTAATTTTTGGGAATTTGATGACAATTTGTTATTATAATGTTATTTATCCTAAGTTGTGGAGTTATTAATAAAGAACTTTGATTTTTCATATTTGGGATTTATAGAGTCAATACACCTGCAGGAAAATAGAGTGGAATTCTGTACTGTGATTTTTAGGTGGTGTAGCTGAATGTTGAAAGGAGGAGAATGTTTGGATTTCTTTATAGTTTGGAAAGTTTGGTTTTCGTGTTTAGGATTTGCAAAAAAATAATGGATGTGCAGTGGTTTTTTTCTAAATGTGGAAAGGAGATTTAGTTGAAGATTCTTTCATAGGTTGACAATAGGGAAGTATATGAGTTTGCCTGATTTAGATTTTGTGAGCAAAAATAATTTGGTGATCTAGGTATTATAGATTTGAGGAGTGAACAATGGGAATAATTTCACAGTAAAAGGGATGATCTTGATGGGGACCTTAGTATTTTCATTATTTTTTGAAGTCGTCTGTACACAGAGAATTTTTTCTCATAGATAAACAATGTTTGAGAAGACAGTGCCATTGTTGGCTCCCTACTTCTTGTTGAATAGCAGCTGATTCCGTTTAATCTCTAAATTTCTAATATGATCTTAAATAAATAACAACTTCGGGTTTCCTGTTTTATTCAAACCTGAAAAGATAAACTCGTTTAGATATGAGAGAACTGTGAGTGCATACATGTGCATACTTTGTTTTGCAAACTGAAACTTGCTTCTTCTTTAGAGTTAGTTGTTTGGTATTACTTGTTGCCAAGCCATGTGGGTAATATGTTTGAAGCTCTAAGGTTATGATGAATGTGGTATATGTTGTTTATATTTTGACGAGCCATCATGCTCATTTAGAAGTAAGGTGTGCTGGTGCTAATGGACTAGGCTTAATTGTAGGCTTAATCAGGTGTCTTAATTTAGGTTTAGACTATTTTTAGAGTATTTGTAGCGACCGAGAACTTTTGAATAATATAAAATTAATTCTCGAAAAACGTGTCGCTCGACTTTAACCCTAATTTTAAATAGATAGCGCGTTTCGTCTAGCCGTAGTAAACAAATTTATATTATTTTGAATCGAGTCCAAATATCGAATAATTATTTTAGTATCAATTCCGATTTATTTTATTTTTAGAATCCAATTTATTTAGTCCATTACAATTAAGTCCAATTATGTCGGCCCAAATATTGATGTTTAGGCCCAATCCATTTAGGCCCAAACTAAAAGAATCCCTGCAACCCAATTGGCCCAAGTGGCACCTAGGGATTTGTGCCCTAACATCTCCTATTTTATTCACCATCACCTCATTCTCCCTCTCCTCCAAAAATTCACGCAGCCAAACAATCCATTTGGTAAGAAAATCTCATCTTCTCCAAGCATGTTCCTCAATCCATTTATAGTGAACTCAATATTGATGCTAGAACATCCATTTCTAGCATCAACAATGAGCTCCCCAAGCTGGCAAACTCAACACCACAGCCACTGCACTATGCAGCCCATTCACCTCACTCACGAGACCACCACCTCAAACTACCAAGCTCAAGCTACTGCAAAACAACCACCATCACTACACGATCACTGCGAACCCAAAAATCAACAGCCAATCTCAATCCATTCCAGCAGAACACCCAAACCCGACTGCAAATAGCTATTGCCCAAACCCACATTCAGCCGCCCATTTCACCTCCCCCGTGACCGCCATTTGAGCAGCCACGAACAACCGCAGCTCCCAAACTACCCGAAACCGACAGCCTCAAACCACCATTTCGAACCACCCAAATTTACAACCAAACCACTGTCGAACACCACTCAATTCGACTCACCCAACACCACCACCAACAAAGAAACCCGCGGCTCACCCATCGCCCGAAACCACCGCAGCTGCAGCCCCGAAACCCACAGCCATCTTCACCCCAAAATCAACCCCAAAACCAAGAAATAACATAACCTATAAACTTACCTCACTTCCCATCCATTTTCGAGATCGATTACACCAACTGAAAATCGAACCCGAACCCATTGGCCTTTGACCCATACACCAAAATCCCCTTGCCACCTCCACCCACACACCGGCGCCACCACGCGACGGTGGCGCTAAGCTGACCGCCTCGTCGGTGGCGAAATCGCCCTTCCCGTCATCGGATGTCTCCCTCTTCTCTCTGCTCGATCGAAATGGGTTAGAGAGGGAGTGAGGGAGATGATTTTAATTTGATTTTGATTTTTGAAAATTATCTTTTAGCCCCCAAGTTTTTAATTGTTTTATTTCAGTCCTAGATTCTTTATTTAGTTTTTAATGAATGTTAATTTAAGCCCATAAGATTTAAAGTTATTGTTTCAGTCCTTTAATTTAATTTTCAGTTTTAGTAAATGTTTAATTTAGACCCTAATTTATAAAATGTTTAATTTCAGCCTTTTTGTTTTATTTTCAGCTTTAATAGATTTACAGTTTAGTCCCTAACTTTTAAAAGTTACTATTTCAGCCCTAAACTTCAATTTTCAGTTTTAATAAATTTACAGTTTAATCCATAACTTATAAAAGTTCAATTTCAGCCCTTAAACATTTATTTTCAGTTTCAATAGTTTTCAATTAAGTCCCTAGAATTTCTATTTTTCACATTTAGCCCCAATACTTTGAAAATAGTATTTTCAAACCTTAGATTTGTCAAATTCAATTTCAATAACTTTCAATTTAGTCCCTAAACTTTATTTTATCACTTTAAAACTTTGGAATTTCGAAATACTAATTCAAACCTTACTTTCTATTTTGGCTAGACGATACGTACGAACAATTAGGAGATTGAGATTTCATCCCACTCCACTTTTCACGCAAATCGAGACATTTGAGGTAGACTCGCCACCATTAATTAGTTTAAATTATAATTGCATGTCTTATGTGAATTTACGTGAATTATATGCTTAATTGCATGAGAAGAGAATATGTCATATGAGATATATGATATTGTTATGCTTGCCATAACTTATATGCTTAATTGCATGAGAAAGAAGAGAATCTCTTATGAGATAAGATGAGAATGTTATGCATAACTTATGTGCTTAAATGAACGAGACGAGATTACCCTCAGCCTATGTTTTTAAAGAGCCTATGATTTTCAAGAAAATGAACCAAAGATGATGATGATATCACGTTGTATATTGCATAAGTATGTGTTTAATTATTCTGTAAATTAATTATCGGCGATGAGTCTACTGAGTATTTCTTTGAAATACTCACCCCGTTATTTTAACAATATTTGCAGATTTCGGAGGCTATCGTGATTGATGGGCAGTGTGGCAACAATTTAATGAATTCAGTTATTTATATTTGAAAATTTCGTATTTGAACGCTATTAATGTACTTTGTTATTTCAGTATTTCAAAAACTCGAGATTTGAAATTTAATCAATTTTCTTAAGTTATTAAAATGAGTTTTGTTGTCGACGAGATTTTTACCGTTATAAATGCGAAGTTTGAATTTTAGTTATTTTCCGCAAAACTTTTTAGTTAAATCAGTTATAGAAGACGATGACGTGGCAATCCGGGTTAACGGAACTCGGGGCGCTACAGCTTGGTATCAGAGCTGGTCTGCGTTTCTGTAGACTGGCAAAATTTTCAAAAATAAAATTTTTCAAAGAGACGTTCTAAATTGTTTAATTATCATTAATGAAAGTTGCCACTGCCATCATTCGATCCGCCGACTCCGAAAGAAGAGAAGTTTACGAAGTTTACGAAATTTATCGTTATTTTATTTTCGAATACATATTGTAATGATTTACGAGATTCAAAAGAAAGAGAAAGAAAGTGTATCCGAATTAGAAAGAAAGAAAGACGAGTTTGAGCATAATTGGAAATAGTTTTCTAAATTTTTACGTCCTCGTAAATTTTAACTAAGAAGAGATGAATAACGCCACTTAATTGGACTTTGCATAATTGATTTAAGACATGGCACCCATTCGTAGAAATGCACCCAGTGACGTAGAACAAGCCGTTTGAGATTACGACCGCTTCAGGCCTAGACTTGATTGGACAATTGCCCAACACATAGAGCAGTTGAATGTCGTACGTGAGCGGGCCATACAGCATGGCTACGTGACCTGTAATCGCCGGTCGATCCATCACTTACTCTCGACTTTCTGAGGCGACTATGCGGAAGTAGCTCGTAGCATATACATGGATGCTCTTACGTCACCTAATGTGGATATGGAATATGATACATTCTGCGTGAGATTTGTGGCATATTGGCCCATGTAGTTTGAGGACCGCTTTGGGGTTGTACCTGAAGGGGAGCCAGAACATGAGCCAGTGCCCGAGCCTGAACCTGAGTAAGAGAACGGGTTAGATCCCGAAGAAGACCCAGAAGAAGAAGAAGAACCTGAAGAAGACTCTGAAGAAGAAGAAGAACCTGAAGAAGACACTGATCTAGCGCTAGGAGAGTTCTCGGTCGCTGAATCATGTGTAATCGAAGGAGAGTAGAGAGATAGAAGTTAGAGTAGACTCGACATTTATTTTGTTAAAAAAAAATGTTCGGCATACATGCCTTCCTACCCATGTACCTTCATTAAAAGAAGTTGAGTTTTAAATAAAATGATGTTTGGTTTTCAATTTTCATTATTTTTGAGTTTCCTTCTTCGATGTTGGTACACTTAGTTCAACCTTTACGAACTACTTTTAACATTATGAAGATTATGGCACCACCAACCCAAGCCGACATCATCAGAGAATTACTGAACGCGGTACAAGAGATGAAGCTCCTCATCAACCAGTTAACCCTACGGTACCAGTGATTGAACAATTCAGGAGATACCGCCCACCTACGTTCGATGGCGGAGATGGTCCACTAGCAGTAGAAGAGTGGCTCCAGTCCATCGAGAAGATCTTCAGGCACATATCTTGCCCCGAGGATAAGAAAGTAGGCTGTGCAGAATTTATGTTAATCGGAAGAGCTGGTTTTTGGTGGGAATCGGCATCTCGGGCGAAGAGCAGCTAGCAGCTCTAACTTGGGACAAGTTTAAGAACGAAATCAGTTATTGATGGGCAATGTGACAACAATTTAATGAATTCAGTTATTTATATTTGAAAATTTCGTATTTGAACGCTATTAATGTACTTTGTTATTTCAGTATTTCAAAAACTCGAGATTTGAAATTTAATCAATTTTCTTAAGTTATTAAAATGAGTTTTGTTGTCGACGAGATTTTTACCGTTATAAATGCGAAGTTTGAATTTTAGTTATTTTCTGCAAAACTTTTAGTTAAATCAGTTACAGAAGACGATGACGTGGCAATCCGGGTTAACGGAACTCGGGGCACTACAGTATTCCTATTGGTTATCCCTTTTGTAGGACTATCAGTAATCTTTGGAGGATTATTTTTACTTTAGAGCATACGGACCTCTCAAATTTGATTTCTGTTTTATGTTTGAACTTCTTAATAATTGTTTACTGCCATTGTGTGTTGTTCTATCTAACGATTACTTAGTAACGTGAACCCTTTTCCCAATTTGATGTCTTTTTCTAGTGCATGTATGGCAGGTAAAGTGTGATTATGCCATAGTAAATGTTGTGTTCTTGAGCCGTTCTTTTGACGTGAATAGGATGTGCTATTCTTAGGTCTTCTATTAATTAAAGGAATCCAGGAGTGAATGAATTTGGTTGTGGTGGTTGATGGTTTTGGATGAGTAATTGCAGGAAGAATATATGTGGTACAAATGGAGTGGTTAATAGGATTAGTTTGGAGTTTAGGAAGTCTGAAAAGAATGATGATTTTATCTGTTTATGAATGTTAGTTAAATTAGTGAATTGCTTTTGGTTACATAAACATGAAGCTCAATTAGCTAGTGTCAAAACTTACTGAATAGAGTGCTTTGAAGCACTTATTTACAAGTATCTAGAGACTTCTTTTGATGATTACTTGTCTCTATTGTGTGTTTTGGGCATTTAAATGTGTGTGATTGTGTTCATTTATGCTGTTTTTCTGTTATTCCATTTGGTTTCAAATTTGTGTTTTAATATTTTTGGAAGGAGTAATTTTACTTGGAATGTGCATTTATAAATTTCTGTAATTTTATTGATAAATTTTGGGTAAAAGAAACTCATGGTTTGTGCGTGTGTGCTTGTAAACAGGAGTACATCTTATTTTGCAATGGTAGCGAACTTTTGTTAGAGCTTCAAGTGGTTCCCAGTAGAGTTATGTGATATTGCAGGGATGTGTGAGGTACTTGGTTCCCATGGGGCTCAAACATGGGTTTCATTTCATTTTTTTGCAGCAACTCCTTCTTTTATGATACAGAATATCAATCGAAACAGAGCAATTTACCAAAAAGATGTTATGAATAGCATCTTTTGTGATTGTCAGATGAATGATGGAAAATATGTTATCGATGCTGAGTTGATATTTAAAATCATGTATAATGGAGTGAATATTGCACAATGTATCTGCTAGCATGGTTTAATTTCAATGCAATTTGTTTTCTCATTTTAATCATGATTTCTTATATTTATTTTGATGTCTTGTAGTCTCTTTATATATTAGATATTTATTCCGGTAGCGTAGGAAGGCATATATAAAAATCGCATTAATTAAAAAAATATATTAAAAAGACCGACGACAACATTTACAAAATGTTGACAAAGCCAATGGAGATACGGCCCCCTTTGGCAACGTTTAAAAAAAGTTGCAGTAAGGGGTCTTTCGCAACGTTTAGAAAACCTTGTCGTAAGGGGTCTTTCTCAACGTTTAAAAAACGTTGCGAAAGACCCCTTACCGCAACGTTTTTTAAACGTTTCTGAAGGCCCCTTTGGCAACGTTGCTAAAGGGTTTTTAGCAACGTATAAAAAACGTTGTCGTATCTCTTCCCCTAATAGCAACACTGTCCTCCGCAACACTTGCTGAAACGCTGCAAAAGCCTTTTCCCAGCGTTTTTCGACCGTTGCGAAAGGTGATTTTTGGCGTAGTGTATCTTATCAAATATAGTTAGCCAATAATCGATTCATTTAATAGGATTCACATTGCCACCAACTAAGAAATCCTCTTATGAAGCTACATGCCTCTCACTAGCTTCATCTGAAGCTTTATCAATTTCCAAACACGGTTGGATGATTTTTATTAAATCATTACATAAGTTAATCACTTTTATTAGTGGATTTCATACACTTGTATTCAATTGTCAACATTGAACCATTACAATATATTTATGAATATGTTTCAAATATTCCAATTTCCATATCTAAACAAACGCCATGCAGCTTTCATCCCATTTTATCCACGTTAGATTTAGTGTACGTCACATTGTGAACCATCCTTAAACTTCTAAAATAGTATAAGGGCTTCCTACCTTTTATACTTCATAGAAATTCTTCTATGATTTATAAGGTGTATGTTATATAATTTGAGAGATAAGTTACCCACACAATTCAATTAAGAATACATATGCAATCTTGTAATGATGCATCCACAAGTTTTGAACTTTTCCATACAAGTTTACAAGTATTAATGTTTAACACCCCACATTCTTGAGTTATATTTGAACTTAGAGTTCATCAACTTTTTAAAAGTCCAATTCATCCATCAAATAGATAATGCTATGTGAAAGTCTAAGTACTTTCAACTTAGTGGTCGTCAATTCATACTTTTGTACTTTAATCAAATTCTCTTTAATTTTGATCACACAATTTAGATCAAGGTCATCACATGGACCATCAATGCTTTCAAAGCATATACCAATGTAATTGTTTCGACGATTGAAGTCCATAAATTATGTTAATTGTTTCTAAGCATCTTTTTTTGGATAAGGTAAGTATAATATCCAAAGTATGAAAGTAAAGTACAAGATCACAGGAGCATTCCCAAGAAAAACAAGGCTAGAAATATATGCCTCCTAGCACAAAACAATAGCCTAGATTAGTGCTAATAACCTAGCCACAACAATAAAAAATATCCGTAGAAAAATCCCATAATCGTTGGAACCATCTATTCTCATCAGATGGAACCAAGCCCCTACATAAATTCACTCGGGCAGAAATAGAAAAAACAATGTCCCGCATAACAATAGACTCATGTTCAAGAGCATCACCATGGGTTCTAGCGTTACGCTCATGCCAAATAGCATAAATCGAAGCCACAAACATCAAACAAATAACAATGGAGCGCATTGATCTCCCACGAAACTACTCCATCCAAGAAAGAGTTTACATCCAACTCCACTGAACCCAAGGTAGGTTACATTTAGCATGCATAGCATGCCAAACGCGCTCAGAAAATGGCCCAGCAAGGAAAAGATGATCCAAATCCGAGACCAAACAATCACATAGTCATGTCAAAATGGGCGGGCTGGGCCGGGCCGCACCCCGTCCAACCTGTGCACAGCCCGCCGGACGCGAAACCAGCCCAAACGGGCTTTTCGGGCCGGGCTGGCCCGGACCGTGAAGCCCACACGGGCTGGGTCGTCGACCCGCTCGGCCCCGATATTTTTTTTTTTCAAAAGTAAACGGTAAAAATTAAATTTTATAATTGTAGTGAAAATCGATAAAAGTTACATAAAAATAAATTTTATATTGATTTATTTTTCGATAAATTTTACATCAATAATTGAATAACATAAAAACTTACAATTTTTCGAATAATTGAATAACATAAAATTCAAACGAACACTAAACTTACTTTTTTTTTTTTTTTACTTTTTGTCTAAATGTCTAGCATTATTGCAGCGAGTTTAAAAGTAAATGGTAAAAATTTAATTTTATAATTGTAGTGAAAAATGAAAATCGATAAAAGTTACATAAAAACAAATTTTTCATTGATTTATTTTTTGATAAATTTTACATCAATAATTGAATAACATAAAAACTTACAATTTTTCAAACAATATTTTGCCTAACTTGACAAATTAAACAATTTTTTAACTATTTATAAACTTATAGTTAAAGTACATCCCAACTAGGTTGACACCTACTTAACTATAATTTCGTTATTACAAATCATATTCTATTCATCTACGGTAAGATTTTTAAAGTCTTGAGCTATATCGTCAGCAACTTTATCTTGCATTCTTCTATCTGCAAATAACCAGTCTTTCAGGCAAATGAGAGCTTCTAAAATATCTTCTTTAAGTCTTGATCTTCTTTCATCTAGCACTTTGTTACCTGCACTAAAAGCAGACTCCGATGCCACTGTTGAAACTGGAACTATTAGTAGATCTCGAGCCATTTTTGACAATATTGGATATGACCGTTCATTTACCTTCCACCATTGTAAAATATCTAAGTTGTCAACCTCGTCTTCTGGATTTAAACTATAGTAATCAAATTGATAATATCTTTCTAATTCAGGTGGTGTAACATTCTCATTTGAAAATGAACTAGTAGATGAAGTAAAAGACACATTGCGTTTCTTGGATATTAAAGAAAAGAAAGAACTTTTACCTTTAGAAGTGGTAGCAGAACTTGTAGTATAAGGAACATTTTCATTATTACCATATTTCATAGCATAATTATTGTACATTTCATTAATAAAGCGTTCTATTTCCCGATTTGTAATATTTATATTGAAAGATAAAGTTTCAGAAAGTTGGTCCATAGCACACTGAACTCCAAAAAATTTAATACGAGGATCCAT
The DNA here is from genome assembly GCA_035079005.1 of Fraxinus americana. Taxonomy (NCBI): domain Eukaryota; kingdom Viridiplantae; phylum Streptophyta; class Magnoliopsida; order Lamiales; family Oleaceae; genus Fraxinus; species Fraxinus americana. The sequence continues at coordinate 20,533,840 of CM068711.1, read as the reverse complement.
TACAGCTGCAATTGGAAAAATCATTGGCATATTTTCGTAATATTTTCGAAACTTGTCCTCCATTGTACAAACAATATCATAAAAAAATGGATTCTCTTTATGACTTGCAAATTGATTAGCAATTTCTACAAATTGAGCGTGCACAAGATTACTTGTTGGATAATAAACTCCGGAACTGATTTTTGTTGCCTTATAGAATGGTTTCAAATAATTCATGACTTTAAATGCAATGTTCCAATCAGAATCATCTATATAAAATTGATGTTGTTTTGAATTAACGAAAGCATTAATAGCATCTGTATAACCAACACACGATTTTAACATAAGAAATGTTGAATTCCACCTCTTTGGAATATCATCAATAAATTTTCTTCTCCTCAATCCAAAAGTTTTACAAAATTTTCCAAATTCTTGTTGTCTAGAATCTGAACAAGAAATGTAGTTAATAGCTTCTCTAATTTTATGTATTTGTGGTGTTATTAATTTTAAACCATCTTGCACTACTAAATTATATATATGACAAACACATCTCATATGAAATAATTTAGAGTCAAACGAGGGATTAAGTGTCATTTTCAAAAGTTCAATGCATGCAGTATTTGCACTAACATTATCAAAACTAATGCTAAATAATTTGCTCAAAACATTAAATTCATTAAAAACTTGTAATAAATTCTCACACAAATTTATTCCATTATGTGGATATTCAAGTAAGCGAAAAGCAATAATTCTTTTGTGAAGTAACCAATTATTATCAATAAAATGTACGGTGACACATGCATAACCATTGTGATTACGTCCAGACCAACAATCAGATGTAAAACACATAACTCCATCAAAATTGTTAAATTCAGTTTTTAAATGTTCAGTCATTGTATGAAATAATTTCAAGATATCCGAGCGAGCAGTATTTCTACTTACAGACCGATAAGCGGGTTGAACATACTTTTGCATAAACTCCTCAAGGTATCGATCTTCTGTGAAAGTAAAAGGCATCTCGCTTGCTGCCAAAAATTCAGACATTCCTACTCTTTCATTCGATCATGAGAAAAACAAAAATTAGAAAAAGTAACTGTTCCACTAGTATTAGTAAAAGAAGTAATTTGAGCTTATTTAGAAAAAGTAACTATTCCACTAGTATTCGCAATGTGCCCGTGCCTTGACCTTTAACCCATGCATAACTCTTTCTACAAATGTACATATTGCTATTTTGTTTGGTTCATCCACTGTAAAGATTTCCCAAACATCAGATGTATGCTTTTTATTTTTTCGTTGATGAGAAGATCCAATATTTGTATCATTATCATCTTCCAAATTTATTGGAGAACAACTATCAACAAAATTGACATTTTTTGAAGAAAAATCGTGAGAATCCATAACACTTTAACAAAAAAATTTGAAATAATAAGATGAAAAGAAAGCACAAAATACTAAATATGAAAAATGCTTGCTGAAAATATGAAGAGAAATTATGAAAAAATAGAGATTGTAAACTTGTAGTTGTAGACTTGTAAATTGTGAGAGTTTACTAATTTTTCACTTCACAATACCACTATTTATAACAAAAAAAAAAAACATAACCGTTACAAACAGAAAAAATAAAAATAAAATAAAATAAAAAACGTCAGAAAGGTCAAATGCTGCAGGCTGCAGCCTGCAGCAGCAGGCGCTGTTTTGAAATTTTTTTTATTTTTAAAAACCGACCGCTGGCCCGGTTTTCCTTGAACCGTCCGGGACCGGTTTCAGGTCAGGGCAGCCCGTGATTCGGCCCACACGGTTCGCGGGCCGAACCACGGGCCGGTTCGGGAGCGGGCTGGCCTGGGCGGCCTGCCCATCTTGACAACTTTACAATCACACAACACACAATGCATAAAATGTAACAAACCAAAACGAAGAAGCTTTATCAATGTATAGAGGCCACCTTGAATTACTAGCCAAAGAATAAATGCATGATGGGGAATAGACTCCCAAGCACTCCAAACAGAGAAGACTTTGTGCACATTATCCACCCATCGTAAGACATCCTCTCTATTACTATCTGACCGAAAAGTATCAAACGTACCTTACATCATTGTCAAACAACGCTGGGGAACAAGCTGATGACCACCTCCAAGTATCAACCTCAACAATATCTGCATTTTTATTCACAAGAATTGCAACTTCTCCAAATGCATGGAACTTGTCAAATTTGTGATATTTCATAAGATAGTATTATTTCATGTCAAATAAAAAGGTACCTATTTAAAAGAATAGTGGTGTGCTGTCGTAGGCACCCAAAAATAGTCATTAAACCTCTATAACTAATGTAGTAATGGAAGTAAGGGTCGATCTCACGAAGAGTGTGCAATTCAACAATTTAAAATTCGTATAACGATTGGGGGATTTTTGTTTATAACGAAATCAATCTTATAACAAATAACAATGTAAATTAAAAAGTTGTATTAAATCAATGAAACGAGTCTTGATCAAAGTCAACTTCCACCATTGGAGATTTATAACCATTTATCAATCCACAAAGAATAATCAATCCACATTCACAATATTTATCGTTGGAATAAATTCTTATTTCTCCCTAATTTTAGTTCATCAGAACCGGCGTTCTAATTAACCCTAATTATCAAATCCTCTCAAACCAACGTTAAAGATTCAATTTAATAACAGTTTTAAATAATAGAGAAATCGATGAACTAGATAATACAAACACCAGCGATTTCATTCAATCTATTTAAACATTCTTCTTAAAATTCAATAACATTTATAGCAGAAAATAATCAAATCCTAGTTCTTCACAAGTTAAATAATTCAAACAATTATGGATTTGAGATTTGACTTAGCTATACATTGCAATATATGAAAAACTAATAGATCTCTTAGCAATCAAACATGGCAATCATAAAATTATGCATAGAAGAATATTCAATACTGAAAATATAAATTAAACAATGAAAATAGGTGGATCTCACAGTTATAATGTTTTTCAAGGTTTTGGTATCCTTCAATCAAGCATCAAGAGTTAGTTACACATGATAGATCTAAGAAAAATAGAGAGAAAATAGGTTGAGGCGTTCTGCTGTCTTCTGGTCGAATTTAGGTCAATAAAGACGCGTCCAAAAAGTTTCTATAAGTAATTAAACAAAAATAAGGAAAATTGGATCTTTTCTCTTTTTAGCCTTGAGGCGGGCGCCTAGTGCAATCTAGGGCTCGCGCCTTGGCGGGTTTGGAAGCCTCAGGCAAGGCATTTTTGGTCTGGGGCGCGCGCCTCTATTGCAGGCGAGGGCGCGTGCCTCACCTAATTTCCGGTAGCTGAACAACTCTACGTATTTTTCACATAACTTTTTCTCCCGATATTCAATTGGGGTGATTCAAAATAAGTTGGAAAGCTAACTCAAGGGACTACAGCTTTACTTCAAATATCATCTTCCAATTCGATCGTTTACCATGGTAAACCTGGGTCGCAATATGAGGCTGAAAACTTTTTCGCCTGAAAGTTGATATTTGATAATATTTTGATTGTATTTCATCCATTTGACTTCTTTTTTCATCCAATTGACATCTAATACTCTCAAATCTTCATTGTATTTCATCAAATTACCACCTAAACCAAAATATGGGATTAATAAGTACATTTTGACATAAAATAATCATACGAGCATATTAAATAAATAGGAAAAACTATGTATTTTACATTGATATCAAATTCCCCCACACTTGGCTTTTGCTCGTCTTCGAGCAAAACTCAATTTAATCTCCAAAAACACGAGGTTGTGATGAATATAGAACAATCAAACTTCCTCAAAACACATAACAAATCATGAATAAACATTCTCACACAACTCATAATCAATTAGCAAGCATTTTCATATGAAGATGAAGTAAACTAAACGTGTAGACCCTCACGGATATAAGCACTCAACCCTCATGTGTTTTGCTCAAATTCATTTCAATAGAGATGCTCTACCATATGCTTGCATATCTTTTCATTCGACACCACTTAGATCACATGCTTTATAAGAATTATAAGGACTTTTCAAGGGTTGTAACGTGGGTTATGCAAGGTGGGAAATATTTGGGTATGTGACTCAAGAGCCATCGAATTAGTGGAGTAAAGATGAATAGACTTAACTCAAATATATTCATAAGATATGTAAAACCAACTACTCCACATAATAGCTTCTTCATTTTGCATATATCCCTAACAAATCGAACTCTTTCTTGAGATGTAGGAAGAGTTATGAATATAGATCTTTTTCAACATTAAAATCACTCTCCTCCACCACGTAATTTTTTTTTATTCTTCTCTTTTCTTTCAATCATTCATTTTCTTCTTCTTCTTCTTCTTCTTCTTTTATTTTTCTAACACAATGTAAACTCCAAATTATAACAAAAAATGGACCTCCCTGAATTGACATAGAAATTTTGTTTCAATTCACCAATAATAGCATTACCATAAATCTTGATACCCCCACACTTATTTTCTTGCATACCCACACTTCTCATGACATTCAACAATACTCTACTAGCTCTAAGGCTTGGGTAAAGGCATTTTTTTTTTCAGTTTAAAGCTTGTAATGTGAGTTTATACAAAGAAAAGGTAATAAGGCTCAAAGGGGCTCAACAATGGAAGGTTCAATTACAGGGTCGGCTATTTGGCTAATGAAACTCATTTATGTAACAAAGATGACCTTAATCATGTTCGTGCGTACATGTGTTAATGTAATCTTGAAGAAAATCAAGGCAAGTTCTAGAGAAACAAAACCATGGAAGAATATTACACATGAAAAAAATAATGAGACTGTTATGGATGTGACAGTCTAAAGGCTCAAAATCTCACCGGATTTTGTCTACAGAATTTAGTTACTACCATGCTCAAAGAAAATAACTCCACTAATCAATTCTAAATTGGAGGATTATTCATTCAATCATGTTATGAGTTCTTCAAAAGCCATTATAATTCTAGCAAATAGCATACACAATCCAAAACAATCATTTAACTCTCAATTCATTTTCATGAAAAATCATGCAAAAATTTGTGAAATTAAACTCACTCAAAATTTAAATGTAATAAATCTAAATATTTAAATCCCCTCTCCCACACTTAAAACTTACATTGTCTCAAATGTAAGGTGCAATGTAAAGAAAATGACAAAAATAACACAAAATAACAAAGGAATGCAAAAAACAAAAATAAACAAAAATAAAAAGAGAAAGGAACGAACTCCCCTTGGGTTGCCTCCCAAGTAGTGCCTTTGTTTATTGTCTTTGGCTCGACTTATTATTTTTTCCTTCAACCGGCATAGAATGGGTCTTCGAAATCCAATTGTTTCACATCCTCCACCTGAAACCTTCATAGAAAGATCAAGCCTATGACCATTCACCTTGAATACCTTTGAGATTTCCAGACTTTGAACTTCTACTGCACCATGAGGAAAGACATTAGTAATAACAAAATGTCCAATCTAACGGGAACGCAATTTACCTAGAAACAGACGAAGCCGCGATTGGTATAGGAGGATTTTTTGACCAACTTCAAATTCCTTCCTAGAGATCATCTTTTCATGGAAAGCCTTCGTCTTCTCCTTGTAAATTCTTGCACTCTCATACGCATCATTGCGAATTTCCTCTAACTCTTGAAGTTGCAACTTTCTGTGTTCTCCACTCTCATCCATCTTCATGTTGAAACTTTTGACGGCCCAGTAAGCTTTGTGTTCTAACTCCACTGGAAGATGACATGGTTTCCCAAACACTAACCGGTAGAGTGACATACCGATGGGTATCTTGTATGCAATTCTGCATGCCCATAAAGCCTCATCCAAGCACAAGCTCCAATATTTTCTATTCGGGCAGACTGTTTTCTCAATGATGGATTTGATTTCCCGATTTGACACCTCCGCCTGATCATTAGTTTGTGGATGATATGCAGTTGACACCTTGTGGATGACATGGTACTTGTTTAATAGCATCCAATAAGAGAATGTTCACCTCACATTTCCGAAAAGTTTCATAAAGCTCCTTATTTGGATCATTTTTCCTAGATTCTACCAAAACCTGAGGGAATGGGGCTACTGGTTTATAATCAAATAGTGGAGGAAACTTACGTTTTGGTGCATCATCCTCAGTTGGGTTACTCTTTTCCACAGTGATATCCATGTCTTTCTCCTTGTCTTGTTCTGACGATGTAGGAATTTCATTTACTGGGGTTTCCACTTCCTTGTCATTTTTCAATATAATTGCACTTGCATTCTCCCTTGGATTTACTATTGCTTGAGAGGCTAACTTTTCTGAACTTTGTGATTCCAACCGACTGATCGCGCTAGCCATTTGACCTATTTGATTCTCCAAACATTGAATGCTAGCCTTGGTCTCCTGTTGAAATTGTAAAGTGTTAGTTGCAAGAGATTTTACAATATCGTCTAAAGACATTTTAGAGTTATAAGAGGCCATGTTGTTGTCTAGGCGGGTATGGCTACCTATATTGTTGAAAGTTTGGGTGCTTTTGAGCAACATGTTGATTTGATTGTGAACTTCCATAGCTAAGATTGGGATGATCCTCCATCCTGGGTTGTATGACTTCGAAAAAGGATCATAATTCCTTTGTGGTTGTCCAGGGAAACCACCCGCTGATTAACCTGTTCCGTAGGTTCTTCTTGAAGAGTTAGACATGCATCAGTTGGATGTCCCACTACTGAACAAATTCCCTTCATTATCTGCACATTACATGTGGCCATTTGATGAACAAGAGTAGTTAGATTAGCTATTTGTTGTTCAATAGATGAGACATTTACCTCGTTAACTTGTCTAGAAGGGGGATCGAATCTAACGCCAAATTGTTGAGAGTTGGCTGCCATGTTTACAATTAAGTTCCTCACTCCTTCGGGAGTTTTATCAACCAAATCTCCTCCACTTGCAGCGTCAATCGTGCTCCTTTATGTGAGTTGTAGACCTTCATAGAAGTATTGGATGAAAAGTTGCTCACTGATCTGATGATGTGGACAACTTGCACACAATTTATTGAACCGCTCCCAATACTCATGTAGAGATTCCCCGTGATCTTGTTTGATACCACAAATTTCTTTCCTAATATTTGCTGCCCTCGAAATTGGAAAGTGTTTCTCTGAGAACAACATCTTCATTCCATCCCATGTGGTAATGCTTCCCGATGGTAGATAGTAGAGCCAATCCTTAGCCGAATCTTTCAGAGAAAATGGAAAGGCTCTCAACTTAATCTGTTCATCAATAATTCTTGTGGATTTCATACTCGTGCTGGCCACATAAAACTCTTTCAGATGTTTATGAGGATCTTCACCTACAAGACCATGAAAAGTGGGCAAAAGGTACATTAGTCCAGATTTAAGCTCAAATGTAGTAGTGGTATCTAAAATAGGAAAAGTTATGCATAAAGGTTGTTGATTCAATGTAGATACTGGAAGCTCATTTAAAGTCCTATTTTCAGCCATGGTTCCTTCTCCTTCAAACTCAAAATCACTTGCAAATGAATTGTTGAGATTGAGATTGCTTTTTTCAAGATTTTGTTGGATGTTATTTCTTAACCTGAGCAAAGTTCTCTCAATTTCTGGATCGTACTGCAAATCACTTTGATTAGAAGATCGAGTTGCGAGCATAAATAAAAAGAACAAATTAAAAATAAATTAAAAGGAAGCTAGATTAAGAAAGACAAATAAAATTCTATGCTAAAATTTTTAAAAACAATAAAATACCTAAAAACCTAGAAAATTATGAATTTTTTTTTCAAAAATAAAATAAACAACTAGAGAAGCACAAAAATAAATTAACACCACTCCCTGGTAACGGCGCCAAAATTTGGTGTGCTGTCATAGACACCCAAAAATAGTCCTTAAACCTCTAAAACTAATGTAGTAATGGAAGTAAGGGTCGATTCCACGAAGAGTGTGCAATTCAACAATTTAAACTTCGTATAACGATTGGGGGATTTTTGTTTATAACAAAATCAATTTTATAACAAATAATAATGTAAATTAACGAGTTGTATTAAATCAATGAAACGAGTCTTGATCAAAGTCATTGGAGATTTATAACCATTCATCAATTCACAAAGAATAATCAATCCACATTCACAATATTCATCGTTGTAATAAATAATATCAGAAACCAGCGTTCTAATTAACCTAATTATCAAATAATATCATACCAGTGCTAAAAATTCAATTTAATAATAGATTTAAACAATAGAGAAATCGATGAACTAGATAATACAAATACAAGCGGTTGCATTCAATCTATTTAAACATTTTTCTTAAAATTCAATAACAGTTATCGCAGAAAATTATCAAATCCTAGTTCTTCACAAGTTAAATGATTCAAACAATTACGGATTTGAGATTTAACTTAACTATAGATTACAATATATTAAAAATTAATAGATTTCTTAGCAATCAAATGTGGCAATCATAAAATTATGTTTAGAAGAATACTCAATACTGAAATATAAATTAAATAATGAAAATATGTGGATCTCACAATCATAATGTTTTCCAAGGCTTCGATATCCTTCAACCAAGCACCAAGAGTTAGTCACACATGATAGATCTAAGAAAAATAGAGAGAAAATATGCTGGAGGCGTTTTGCTATCTTCTGGTCGAATTTAGGTCAAGAAAATGCGTCCAAAAAGTTTCCATAAGTAATTAAAGAAAAATAAGGAAAATTGGATCTTTTCCCTTTTTAGCCTTGAGACTTACGCCTTGGGGGGGGTTTGGAAGCCTCAGACGAGGCATTTTTGGTTTGGGGCGCGCGCCTCTTCTGCAGGCAAGTGCGCGCGCCTCACCTAATTTCCGGCAACTGAATAGCTCTAAATATTTTTGACATAACTTTCTCTCCCAATATCCGATTGAGGCGATTCAAGATATGTTAGAAATCTAACTCAAATGGATACAACTTTACTTCAGATATCATCTTCCAATTCGATCGTTTACCAAGTCAAACCTGGGTCTCAATATAAGGTTGAAAACGGGTGCATAACTTGTTCGCCTGAAAGTTGATGTGATAATACTTAAATTGTATTTCATCCATGACTTCTTTCTTTATCCAATTGACCTCTAACACTCTCAAATCTTCGTTTTGAGGTTTAACATGACTTTTGAGTATTTGCACTTTAGTCCCCGAACTTTCGCTTTCTTTCATTTTGGTCTTTTCCACTTATTTCTTCTAAATTACGCTATATCCATCAAATTTCCACCTAAATCAAAATATGAGATTAATAAGTACATTTTGACATAAAATAATCATACGAGCGTATTAAATAAAGAGGAAAAACTATGCATTTTACATTCATATCAAATAGCAATATGCATTTAATGAACGTTCATATACTTTCATAATTAATTGGCATCTTTCCAAACACTTATACAAGTCCAACGGTTAGGAGTAATTTTCCTAATTTCTATCCATTTGTTATTTGACTCATATCCCAACGGTATCTATTTCTATTAAGACAGAAATTCATCACATTCAAATAGAAGAAAGGAATAGTAATGAATACACTTATTCCAAACCTTTTATACATCCGTTGTATAAATTTATTTCATCTATAGGAATGTCAATGTTTCGTGGAAGTCTTTGCACTTCCATTATAAGAGATTGCAATCTCATTATCAAAACGAGAATTGCCACTACAACAATTAAATTAAACAATGACATAAACCTGCACCATGCACTTCCAAAACCAATAGCAATCTCCAACACAAACCCACGTGTTTCCCAAACCTATTGTTAAATAAAGAAAGATGGAAGAAATTATAATATGGTTTGGCAACCTTCTGTCACTAATGGTCATTGGGGGTGAGCACAACCATTTATTCAATGAAATATCCACACAAGGTAAAACAAGACCAAAATCATGCATTATCTTGAACCTCGAATCCGTTGCATATCATCAAACCCAATTTGGAGAATATTTTATTATCATTATTCTCTCCATGTATCATTTCATGTAAGCACCTATTCATCATATTTTAGGAAAAGGACTGACACAATACTTTGAAAAATAAACCGCCTTGTCATGAAGACAAAAGAACTCACACCCTTTCATAATTAAATCTTTTAGACAAACTGAACTCTTGAAATTCAATCGTGTGAACGAATAACAGTAAATAATTCATGTAATCATAATTAAATCTCATAAATGCATACACGTACCGTTTTATAGTCTAGCATATAAAACAAATTTTATATGTTACCAATCCATATAGTCAAGTTGTATGAAGATTATATAACAGAATATAAATTCACAAGAAAAAAAATCATCATAAGATTGTTAGGGATTTTACACCGACTATACGTGCATATATATATCCTTAAAAAATATGTGAATACATATTATTCAACATATCTTCTATATAAGCATGAAATTAAGTATAGAATCGACTTACAAAACCAAGTATATATATGAATTTGTGCCTTTTAATACTTCGATGAAAGCCATTTTGTTCTTCAATTTAAAACCTTTCACATAACAGTAAGAAAGTTAGGGGTTGTTCTCTTTGTATTTTGAGTTTTGAATTCATTTTGAGTTTTGTGTTTTGAATATCTATTTTGAAATTGTTGAAAATGTGTTTTTTTTTTGGCATTTTGAAAAAAACATAAAACGCGTTTTGAAAATTTTGATTTGATTATAACTGTTGCTCGTATATCGCTTGAGCGTCACTCAAACGCCAAATGCAGAGAGTTTGTCGCTAGCTAGGCATGCCTGTCGCTTGAGCGACAGCCTCACATGCTAAATTCCAATTTTCCTTCAAACTTTGGACCATGATCTTTCATTCATCAGAAATTGGTTGTTAAAGTCCAAATATCCTACGACGATCCACTTTACGAGTATAACAAATTAGTCTATTACTTTCCTAATTTGACTATTGAATAAAATCCGAATATTTGACCGAAATTGACACAAAGTAGCTTTTCAAGTTTTATGCTTAACTAAATTTCAATTCTTAAAACCAAATTCCAACACCAACAGTGAGTGGTGTGATAAAAATTGAACAAAGCAAAGCATAATTGTTAATGGATTGACATTTCTGCAGTGTAAATTACATTTTTGACTTCAGTCTTGTGGATTATAAATTTTCTGGATTTCTCTTTGCAACAATGGTGAGGATTGTACTTTCCACTTCTCTTCAATCCTTCTCTACAACAATGACTTTACAATGGTGATGATTTTTCTCTTCGATCTCTTCAAATCATCCATTCCTATGCAAATTTCTTCGAAACTATGTTGTTCAAATTATTTAGGAAAAATTGCAGCCACGGTCCCAAACCTTTTGATTTTTTGCAGACTTTACCTCAACCTTCATTTTGTATCACCACAAGTCCCAAACCTTTGAGAAATTTACAGATGCAGTCCAAAATGATGGAAAACGTTAGTTCCACCGTGAGTTGACTTGAAAATGGAAAAAAGATAAATTTTGACCAATTTAAATAGGGAAATTTTCGTCCATTCCTATTTCAAATCCATTTGCTGAATTATTATACAATGAAGGAACAAAGAAGAACAAAGAAGAACTTCATAACGAGTGCGCACACTGTCATTATTATACAATGAAGGAACGAAGAAGAACTTCTCGTCACCGGAATACCTGACATTTGAAACCTTGTGGAGCCTCTCAACATCGTCCACATTCAGTTCACAAAAATACTCCTCGGTCTCAACCCAAATGTTGCATCCACGTGACCTCCCCGAGAACAACGATTTCTTCTCCGAACCCAAATGAGACTTCTTTTGCCTTTTCCGACTATCCGAGTTCTGAGACACCCCACTGGGAATAGTATTAGCACCCAAAATAGAAGCTAAAGGAGTCGGAGAGACCTCAGAATCAAAGGGAGAGTGGAAGGAGAGAACTTTAAGAGCTTGAGTGTAGAAATTTGAGTCAATTATGGGGGACGGGTGTAGTTTCCTAATTTTCTTGGGACTTGAGGGCTTATCGGCAAAATCTGGTACCAAATTAGGGCAATTTTTACTAGTTTTTTCGATTTGGTGGTGACTTGGGTACCCCTACCACCAGCCGTGGTTTTCGTTTGCCTCTGACATTTGTCGCCACCGCTAGTTATCGCCTCCACCACCCACTTCCATCACCACCGACCCTGCAACATTCCATTCCCTAGTACCCTAACCTAATCTTAAGAAAGCAAATCAAAATCAAACCCAGAGATTCAATTGCTCCTCTCCAGAAACCCAATATATAAGACCTAGAAAATGAGGGAAATGAATAGTGATTAGTACAGTGAAAAGGGGGAAATAGGAATGGACGAAAATGCCCATGTTTAAATTGGTCAAAATTTGCCCTTTTTCCATTTTTGAGCTCAACTGACTGTGGAATTAACATTTTCCGTCATTTTTTACTACATCTGCAAATTTCTCAAATGTTTGGGACCTGTGGTGGCACAAAGTGAAGGTTGAGATAAAGTCTGCAAAAACAAAAATGTTTGGGACCGCGACTGCAATTTTTCCAATTATTTATGATTGCTTATGCCTTTTTTTTAGATCAGTGAAATTGGTTGAAAAGCCTTCTCGTGGTTAATTCTTCAATCGACCAGCAGCATCACACGACAATGGGTCAAGCTTCAATTTCTCCAATTAATGCTCCAATAGATCCAATTTTTCCCTAAGTCGTCCGCTAGCAGAGACTGCCCATTCAACAGTTTCTGTTTATGCTTCTTTTTTATTTTATTGAATGTTAGGAGTTCTTGTGGTGAGTTCTATATAGGAACAACGAGTGCCATGCTTGCCGCACACACTGTGCTAGTCGCTGCTTTTAAGAGATGATCCAAACTACGATGCTTCATTGCTGCTCTATTAACAGACATTGATAAGTATGAGGAAAAGGTATTATTGGTGCAACAATGTCCCTTCTTCTGGGCTATATTTGATTCAATTTACTTCGAATGAAATGCTTGTCTTATCACTGTTTTAGGAATTTGCTTTCCATGAAGAGGAGAAGACTCCAGTTTGGTGTCTAAAATAGCTCCGATTTATCAGGTTTGCGTGATTCTTCCAGTAAAAAGAAGAATATCTCCAATTTCGATGTCTAAAAAAGAAGGAAGAATAACTCCGATGTGAATTTATGTGTTAGGTTTTGGAGGTGGCGGTTTCTCTCTTAATTTTTAATTATTTATTTAAGATTTATTTGTATTTAAAAAAAAATTTGAGACTGGTTGCAATTAGTTTTTTATTTTTCTTTTCTTTTTATTTTATTTAAATAGGATGGTATATTCGTCATTTCACAACTTTTATTGAGAAATTGGATAAAAATGGATAATTAGTACATAACGTCCACACCTTACACTGTTATTGTGAAAAAGGTCCTTACCTTTCAATTTTTGGAATTTTCACCCATATTTCCATATTTTATTGTGCAAAAAATAATTTTAGATCCATTTTCTCAATTAAAAATTGTGAAATGACGAATATACCCTTTTCTTTAAATAAAACAAAAGGAAAAAGAAAAAAAATAATTGCAATCATAGTGACAATTTTTTTTGAAAAGTGCAAATGAGCCCCAAATAAATTATTAAAATAGTAATTAACACATAATGTATGGCCTTTCACTATTATTGCAAAAAAATCCCTACTTTTTGTTTGACATTTTCACCCTAATTACACATTTAATTGTGCAAAATCATTTCTATCCATTTTCATCCAATTTCCTAATAAAAAAAATGTCAAATGATGAATATACTCTCTTATCTAAATAAAAAAAAATAAAGAATTAATTGCAACCCTCCCAATTTTTTTTTTTTTAAAAAAGTGCAAACGAGTCCAAATTAAATTCATTTAAAAATTAAAAACATTAGAAAGTGTAAACAAGTCCGAAATAAATTATTAAAGAATTAGAAATTTATAAAAATATTTTTTATTTAAATAGGATATTCATTATTTTACATTTCTTTATTAAGAAATTGGATGGAAATGATGGTTTGCACAATCAAATGTGTAATTAAGAGTGAAAATGCAAAAAAAAAAAAAGGTATGGATGTTTTCACAATATAGGTGAAAGATTGGGACATTATGTACTAATTACATTTTAATAATTTATTTGGGATTCATTTGCACTTTTTTAAAAAAAATGGGAGTATGGTTGAAATTAGTTCTTTATTTTTCTTTTTGTTTTATTTAAAGAGAAGGGTATATTCGTCATTGCACATTTTTAATTGAAAAATAGATGAAAATGTAAAAAAAAAAAAAAAGAAAAAAAGTATGGACGTTATGTGCTAATTACCCGATAAAAATAGATGAAAATGATGATTTCCGCAATGAAAAGAGAAAATATGGATGAAAATGCAAAAACAATGAAACGTTGGGATGTTTTGTACAATGAACTCTAAATATAGTAATGTTTTGTACTAATGTTTATATATTATGACTACACTTTTGAAGAGTGTAATTATGTGTATCATAAAGGCTCTATTCATGTGCGCACAGATGGTGCAAATCAGGAACTAGATTAGCATGTCAAGTCTTGAATTTGTGTGCGAGCGCAGCCTGTATACATGAATGTCGAACCAAACGAACCAAAATTGAGCCCTTAGAAAGATCCATGTTTTGCCTTTATTTCCTATAATTTATATATTTTTTCTTCCGATTGACTTTATGACTCCTAAAACTCTTGTGTTCGTTGCGCATTGATGGAGATTAAGCAATCACATTGATGATGAAGTTAAAGGTTGTAACAATCGAAACTCTCAGTTGTGAAGTCACTATTTAAGCCATTTATATAGGTTGATTTTTCTTTTTGTCCACACACAGATTCTCTTCATTTTCTACATACACATTTTTGCTCCCCTGACTGCTAATATTTTCAAATTCTATGTGAAATAGGTAGTCTTGTTTTAATACAAATTTAGGGTCCGTTTGATTGTAAAGATGGAAAATGGGTGGAAAGAAAATGAATTTTAGAAAAAATAATTGCCTAAAAATTGTTTTGCAGGGAATTGTTAATCAAGTGTGTTTGATTGGTATAATTTTCCACTCGAAAAATTTTAAAATTTTGTGTTCGTTTAGCTTTGTTGTACATTAAAATTGTCCATTAAAGTGATCATTTTTTCACAATTGGTTATAAAATTTGTTTCCATTGCCAAAAACTTAAAAAAAAAAAAACGAAAACTTTTTTTTCCCTAAAAAATCATTTTTTTAATTAAAATTTAGTATTCGTTTGGCTTTGTTTTACATGGAAATTGTCCATTAAAGTGAATTTTTTTTTTTTACAATTTGTTATGAAATTTGTTTCAATTGCAAAAAAAAAAAAAAAAAAAAAAGAAAGGCAGGGAAAACAAGGTGGGTGCAGATCAAGAAAATCAATTCCCATCCAAATTTTACACATCAAACAAGTCATGTTGTGGAAAATGGAATTTAATTCCAAGTTCCATGGAATTCAAAGCCCATCAAACATGGCCTTAGTTCTTTGGAGTAGGAATTGAATTATTCAGATTCTACTAGATTCTCAATTGTATCATGGGGGATAAATGTTCAACCAAGCTTCAAGCACTTACAATGAGGGGAATCTGTTTTGAAGACACTATGTAATACAACGACTAATATATTTTTGCAGATCTTTATTCCTATCTTGTTCATTCTTAACTAATAACATATATTATTATATTCTAAGAATTTTTTACTAACAAATTGAATAGTATATACCTTCATATTAAGTAAGATATTTCACCTATTTCAAGCCATGAATGAAAACAAATGATACATTAATTTATTGAGAAAAAACAGCTTTCAAATTGTCATTGTAGTTGATGCTTAACGATGCCAGTAAAACTTGATCATTCAAATTGTGGCTTTGACTTGAAACGTGGGGAAGGGAACCTCATCCCGGCTTCCAATCCAACATGAGAATGATTTATTATTCAAAGCAATAAAACATGCATTTAAATTGGAATTGAGAGTTCGTATTATATGTAAAATAAATTCTAACATCTTCCTTCGATGGTAGACCTATTTATAGACCCTCCACAATAAAGAAGTGTCCCATAAGCGCTCAGGGCCGGTCTTGACTATAGGTGGCGTATACAATCGCCTAAGGCCCCAATTTTATGAGGACCCCAAATTATTTAAACTTAATTAACTGGTTAAAAAAAACGAAAATTTGAGAATAAAAATATCTCTAAAAAAATTATATAAATGGCATAAAACTTACTAAATACGTTTGTGTCTCACATAAATATTCGTGGGTCTTATACTTATTCAAGGGGTTGCTGCTAAGGCACTACTATTTATTTCTCTCTAGGTTGTATTTTATTTTATTTTATTTGTCAATTTTTTTCTAGTTTTACAGTGTCATTGTATTGATTAATATTTTAATTAAACTAATGCTTCTCTATGTGTTATATAATCTGGCTTGAGATTTTTCCGATCCACTTATTATTCTTTTTTTCTCTTTTATGTTTGTACTAAAGTTTAAATCTGATTGTTTGTTTTCCAATTTTCCTGATTAAGTTTACCTGTCTTTTAATTGTATTTAATTATTTCTAAATCAAATTCAACACTTATGCCCTGTTTGGTTCTACATTATTTTTTCATTCTCATTCTTCTACTTATTTTCAACCACACATTCTTTGATAAAATAATATTTTTCATCACATCAATAACTTTTCCTTCTTTTTCAACCACGTATTCCCCATCATATCAACAGTAAAAATGCATTCTTGGCTTCAAAATGTGCACCAAACGGGGGTTTAATTTTAACTATACATTTTATAAGACCCACAACTTTTCAACCACACATTCCATAGACGTTTATCAAAATATGATACTAATTTGATTCGGGCTTAATATTCATAGGGGCCCCATATTTAAAGTTTGCATAAGGCCACCAAAATATTCTCTTTGGGGACAAATGTCCCTTAGGTTTGTGTATATTTCAGGCAAGAATCCGAGTAGTGTTCTGCTTGGACTCTTTGACGGTTATTTATGGATAAAATTACTTTGATCACTATTGATGGTGTGAAAATCGCATTAGCATCATAAAATAACTTTCTCTTTCCCTTGGTGCGGGGTGAACAATCTTATCCACTATTGTTGAAGATTGAAGAACCATGACCTCTCGTAATCCTCAGACTAGTTACTAATGTCGATTGTATTATGATCATCTTATTTTAGTTGTGAGATAACCATGTTACTTACATAGCTCCTTCAACGTGGATGTGAGCCGAGATGATAATTTTGTTGAGAAGTGCTACCATTGAGGTTCACATAAGGGTTGACATAATACTCACATGGGGTGGGTCCCACTTTTGTGGGTCCCACACATGCGTCCCACCCCATATGAGTATTATGCCAACCCTTATGGATAAAAATTATATACAAGTAGAATTTTTGAATTTTGTTTGCTTCATATTGTGGAGTGACCAAAATTCCCTGTGATTTGGTGTTTGGTTGAATAAAATAAGTTTAAGGAGTTTTGGCTTTGGAAGTCCTAATTAATAAAGATCAAATTTCATCAGGGATTAAGAATTTGGCTAGGAAAAGGACTTTGGGATGATGAAAACATCATTGGAATGATTAAACCCAAGAATGGGCGTCTCGGCCCCTGGGCAGGGGCATTGCGGATTTGGCCACCTTGTGTGAAGTAGTGCCTTGGGTGCCAGGGAACGCTGCTGAATCTCCACATCTCGAATTATTGGGGATTTTACGAATTTTTTGAATTCATCTACAACTTGAACTCAAAAAAGAGGCTACTATATTCCACATTGTTACATCTCCATATACATATTCAACAATATTTTGAGAGTTAGAGAGCTTAGATTTCAATTGAGAGTATTAAGATCTTGATATTATAAACCCATTCATTATTGATTATAGTGAAATTCTCCCCTTCTACTAGTGGTTTGTCCCGTCTTGGGTTTCCACATAAATTTTAGTGTTCTTACTTGTTTTTATTTATTTCATTATTATCATTATCTTACAATCAAATCATAACAACTGATATTAGAGCAAAGTTAATTTTTCGAATGGCATCGATGAAATATGATATTCTATTATTGGATTGAAACACAAGATTTACCTTATGGCAAGTGAAAATGCGAGCGGTTCTTGTGCAGATGGATTTGGAGGAAGCCTTTCTTAACTTTAATAATATTCTTTAACCTAGACGTAGGATGAATAGTAGCATAGGGATTGAAAAGCCTGATCTCAAATTCATCTACATCTTTCGAGAATCAAAATTTTTAGGATGTTCTAAAGGAGAAAAGTGTCGTTGCGTTGGGGTTGAAATTGAAGTAAATTTGTATGATAAAGAGCTTGACTAGCAAGTTATACTTGAAACAGTACTTGTATTCTCATCGGATGTCCAATGGTGCGTCATTGGATGATCATTTAACTATATTCAAAGAAATTGTGGCGGATTTGGAGACATTGAAAGTTAGTATGACGATGAGGAGACTTCGAAGTTGTTGTGTTTGTTATAGCCATCTTATGTGACTTTATATATACTATTCTTTATAGTCCGGATACTTTAATTGTGGAAGAGTTTTATGATTAAGGAGAAGATGATGCATTTTGTTGGAGGATCTGAGAGTCGGGCTGAAGGCCTGGTTGTTCGTGGAAGGAATGAAGATACGAATCTTGGTAGAAATATGAGAGGCTGGTCGAGATCTAGACATGTGGAGAAAACATGTGAAAACATGTCACTTTTTTAAAATGAAGGGCATATTGGAGCTAATTGATATGGGTTGAAAACATAAACAAAGTTTTTGGTGCTATTGATAAAAAAAAAAAAAAGCAACATGTAAACACAGCGGAGATTGATGTTGTGGAAGATGGGCAAAGTGAATGAGAGCTTCTTGTGATTTCTGACATGGGTTCCAAACGTTGTGAGAAATGGGTTCTTGACTCGACATTTACTTTCCATATGTTGGGACAAGGATTGGTTTACAACATATGAAGGAGTTTTGAGAGGTGCAGTGATTATGGGAAACAACGCGCCTTGCAAAATTATCAAAGCTGGTAATGTCAAAATCAGAATGTTCGATGGGGCTGTTAGAATACGTAAATGTAAGGCACGTTCCAGAATTTAAGCGGAGTTGAAGGTGAGCCGAGGTGCTCTTGTTGTCATGAAGGGACATAAGATTTACACAGTTGTACATTTTGCAGGGTTCCAAAGTAATAGTACAGTAGTTTCTACTTCTTCTTTGATAGACAAAAAAATTACAAAATTTTGACATATGCGGCTCGGGCATATGAGCGAGAATGGTATGGCAAAGTTGAGTAGGAGAGAATTTCTTGATAGGCAAAAGACAAGTCAGAAGAATTTTTGTGAGCATTGTGTCCAGACGTGTCAATCTGGGTGGTCCGGGTCGGGTCGGCCCACCAACATATGAGCCCGGTAACGGCTCGCGTGAAAAAAAGCCCGCCCGCTATAGGTTCCAAGTCGGCCCAAAAATTTTGTACTACAACCCAGGCCCGCCCATTGACCCATCCGAGTCGAGCCATGCGAGTCACGGGTCGCAGTTTGTTTAGATTTGACCCGTATTATTGTATAAATAAAATTATAAAAATATAGAATTTTTTATATTTATAGCAAAAAATATTTTTTTTTGTTAAATGTAAACTAAGAATTGAACAAAATGATAAATTCATATTTATACCAAAAAATGTTTACATAGAATTCAAATTTAATGATACATGATTATTTATAACTTTGTAAAGTTAAATTTAACTTAAACAAATAACAACATTTCTAATTACTATTATCAAATATTTATAGTATAAGTACATCTCAATTAGGTGGCACCTACTTTTATTATAATTTATAGTTTAAGTATATCCCAACTAGGTTGGCACCTACTTAAGTCTTAACTATTTAGTATTAACTCTTCCTCTTTTTTTTTTTTTTCAAATTAAAAAAAAAAAAATTCACGGGCCAGCGGGTTAACGCGCAGCCCGTGAAGTGCAACCCGCGAAGCCCGCGGGTCACACCTCCTTGACCCGTGAACCGCCCGCTCGGCTCACGGGTCGACCCGCGGTCCCGGGTCGATCCGGGCCAGTTTTCACGGATCTGGCCGTCCGTCTTGACACCTCTAATTGTGTATTTAAGAAACAAAAAAGAGTTAAATTCACTAAAGGAAAACACAACACAAAAAGAACACTAGAGTATATCCATTTAAATCTTTGGGGACAGACCAGGGTGCCTTCAAAAGGAGATGTCTATCACTTCGTGACAGTGATTGATGACTTTTCCAGGAAAGTTTTGGTATTTTTCTTAAAACGGAATAGTGATATTTAGGACCTTCAACGTGTAAAAAAATAAAATAGAAAAGCTGAATCGAAAGCAGGTGAAACATCTACACACATATAATGGGTCGGAGTTTTGTTCAGATGAATTAAATAGCTTCTGCAAGGCTGAAGGAATCTTAAGACAATTGAGAGTGCTTAAAACTTCTCAACAGAATGGTATAGCAAAATGGATGAATAGAACATGGAAAATGTTCATTGTATGTTTTCAAATTATGGTTGTCTAAGAACTTTTGGACAGAAGCTGCTATTACAACTTGTTTTTTGATTAATCGCTCACTCTCAGCTGTCATTAAGAAAAAAGACATCAAAAGAGGTATGGTCTGGTAAATCTTCTTGTTATTTTAATTTGAAGATTTTTTAGTGCCTGCTTATGCTCATATGGATAATGAGAAGTTGGAGCATAGGTCTAGAAAGTGTATCTTTCGTGGGTATAAATAAGTGTGAAGAGGTATAAATTATAGCGTCCTGAGACAAGAAAAGTGGTGGTTAGTAGAAATGTAGTATTTGATGAACTTGCTATGGTTCATTGTTCACCTCGTGGGGATTCTGATAAAATTGAGAAACTCATTCAACTGAGGTGAAGTTGGAAATTAGACCGGAGGGGCAATTAGAGGTTTCAGAACAGACTACTATGGATCAATCTACTTCAAAGTCGACAAAAAGTATTACTTTGCCTACACCATAGCATTCAATTGCTAAGGATAGACCTCGCGGACATATTAGACCTCCATAGAAGTATGAAGAAGCAAATTTTGTAGCTCAGCATTGAGTGTGGCTGATAGCACTGATTCCACAGAGGAGCCTGCTACATATTCAGAAGCAGTTAGTTGCAACGATTCTAGCAAATGGTTGATAGCCATGCAAGAGGAGATGGAGTCATTGAATAAAATTAATACTTGGGACTCGGTGAAATTACCTAAGGATTTTTATGTTGTTCCCTGTAAATAGGTGTTCAAAAGAAAGGAAGGCACATCAGGGATTGAAGATGCAAGGTATTACGCCAGATTGGTAGCAAATGGCTATGGTAAAATTCCAGGTATTGAATTTACATATGTGTTCTCACCAGTTGTGAAGCACAGTTCTATTCATGCTTTACTTGGAGTAGTGACTAAGAATAACTTGGAGCTTGAGCATTTAGACGTCAAAACAGTATTCTTACATGGAGAATTTGAGGAGAGCATTTACGCAACAACTAGAGGGTTTCATAGTTTTTGAAAAAGTGGACTATGGGTGTGTTTGAGCCACATTATTTTGGAAGAATATAATTTTGGAATAGTAGATTGATTGATAATGTGTGGTTGAAAAAGAAGGAAAATTTATTGATGTGATGGAAAATATTATCTAATTGAAGAATGTGTGATTGAAAATAAGTAGAATAAGAATTTAAATTTTAATGTGGCTCAAACAGGGGCTATTTGTACTTGTTGAAGAAATCCTTATATGGACTGAAACAGTCAACAGAGGTAGAGTACATGGCCATTATAGAGGCATGTAAGGAGCCTATGTGGTTGAGAGAATTGATTGGTAAAAACTTGCAGACTTCTACAATATATATATTGTGATAGAGTGCTATGTTCTTGACTATGGATCAGATGTTTCACTAGAGGACTAAGCATATTGATAAGTACGTTTTTTATTTTACTGTCAAAACATGAGTAATTGTTCATTAATATATTGGAATATAACTTAATTATATGTAATTTATGTTTTACATGACGAGTGATGAATGTAGCGGAAATAAGAAGAAACAAGTGAAAAATGACTAAAATAGAAGAAAGTGAAAGTTCAGGGACTAAAGTACAAATACTCAAAAATTGTGTCGGAGCTCACGATGAAGGTTCGAGAATGCTAAAGGTCGATTGGAAGCAATTAGAAGTCACAAAGGAATGGAATATGATCAAAATATTATCAAAATCAATTTACAATTCGCACAAGATATATTCTAGATTTTTAGCCAAAGATTGAGACCCATTTTTGGAATGGTAAAAGTCTGAATTGGAAAAGATCTATTTCTAACAAAGTTGTATCTCTTTGACTTATTTTTCTAATGCATTTTTAATCTTCTAAATCAGATATTGAAAGATAAAGTTATAACCAAATTATTGACTGCTGTGCAGAGACAAAAAATCTACACGCGAAGGCAACTTTCCTTATTCGATTATAACTTTTTTGGAAACCAATTTGGACGTGATTTTCATTCAATTTCCAACTCCTACAAATACTGAACAACAGAATACATATGGAGAAGGCCCCCATACATCATTCCTCTCCTCTTTGGCTCAATAACTCATGGAGAACTAAAACCCTTGGTGAAGCTATGAAGGAACTCGGTTGGAATTGGTGATTTCATGTCTTTTATTCATTTAATTTGATCTTTTCATTGTCAAACAATGCTAAAATTTACACAATGTCAAGAAAACCGCTTTCTTGACCGAGCAAGTGAGTGCTGTGATTGAACAAAGAGTCCTTCCTAAGTATAAGGATCCTGGTTGTCCTACTATGTCTTGTATCATTGGGAGTCATGAGTTTGGACAAGCTCTTCTAGATTTAGGGGTTAGTGTCAATCTCATGCATTGTGTTATTTACTTGTCTTTAGGTTTGGGTGAGATGAAGCCTACACTGTAGCTCTGCAATTAGCTAATAGGTCCACTATTAGACCTAGGGGAGTAGTTGAGGATGTCTTGATCAAATTGATAAATTTTACTACCCTGTTGATTTCTTTTTTCTTTTTTTTTTTAATGTAAAAGCTTATTATGTGAATGTTGATTCTAAAATTTCTATTATTTTTGATAGACCTTTCTTTGCTACTGCTACTGCTAATGCTTTGATTAATTGTAGGAATAGTCTTATGAAACTATCATTTGGGAATATGACTCTAGAAGTCAAAATTTTTCATGTCACTAAGCAGACTAGAAGAAGATGACTAGTGTCATCAAACACACATGATTGATGCACTCACTCAAGAGGTTGCTGATAGTATGTTCCTTGGACCAGCACAGGAAATGCTAGATCGGATGGAGTAGACTTCATCATCAATAAACATATTGAGATAGATGATCAAGAATCAGGTAATAGTTCTTATTTTACATTGCCAGTGTCTAATGAGAGAACTTTACCTTTTGTCATGCAGATCCCTACTCCTGATTCTGAGCTCTCCTCTGGTTATCCCACGCATGTATTTGATGGAGGTGGAGGAACATCACCAGTGCTTATGTCCAAGGAGCTTAGTGCATTGCAAAGAAGATTGAAACCACACTTATTGGATGCAGGCTAGGAAGGAAACATTGGGTCGAGCCAAAGGCAATAAACAAAAGCGTTGCTTGGGAGGCAACCCAAGGGGAGTTCGTTCTTTTTCTTCTGCCTTTTACTTTTGCATTTTTATTCTAGTTAATTTTGTCATTTTCTTTGTTTTACCATTCCATTGAGTGCTTTCGGCTCATTGACTTTAAGTTTATGTTGACTCACTGCACTTTTATGTGATATTTGTCATTCCCTTTATTTGTCTTTCATGTTTATGCATTGTGGACAATGCAAAATTTAGCTGGGGGGAGGATTCTGTTGGATTTTGTTGTGAATTTACATAAGTAATATCATAGAGTTTCAAATTTTTTGATAATTTGTTTAACAATTGTGCCAGTTATTATGTGATCATTGGGATAAGTATCAGCTGTGAATGATGAAATAGTGCATTATTGGATTAGTTTAGATCTGTTTATGTAAAACTTGACATTTTCTATGCACGTTACTTATGTTTGGCATATTGAGTTAGTGATGCAACATTTTGTAGAGGATAGTGGAACTTAGTGATACACAACCTAATAACCTCTAGTGTCGTATTCCATAAATAAAAATATATGCTAGTTTGGAGATAATTGAACTGTTACAGGGAACACTCAGATGAGTAGGGATTCCATGCATGGAAACCTTGTGTGGATTGTCTGAAACCCATTGAAATAAAAACGAGGTGAAAAGTTTTAGTTAGACGTTAGTTTTAAAAACTGGATGTCCAAAAGAAAAGGGGCATTGCACTAATTTTTGAGTACATAAAAAGTATCTTTTCAAGCTTATATAACTCGGGTGATTAAGCCTATGAGGGTGATTTAAAACCTGGTGCCCTATGGTCATCTGACTTGGGAGTTATGGGCCTAAAGCTCGCTACATGGATTATATAGAAAGCAAATGAGAAGATACTTGATAAAAAGAGAAAAAGAAATGGAGAAAAAATGAAAAGAAAGAGAAAAAAAAATTTTCAAATACATTGATTACGCCCTAGACATCTAGTTGACAAAACTATACATTTGACGAGAAGCAAGTAACTTGTTGAAGTCTTAAGGGTTAAAGCAATAAAAAATATAGGAGAATCCCGACTTGTTGAAGTGTGGACTTGTAGGAGGAATGTTTGTCCAAACTACGAGAGAGTAATAAACAGAGTTGAATGGTCAACTTAGGATACACCCTGGAAAAATTGAGTGAAAAACATAAGTTTGGGCGGGGGGTGTGTGTATTTCTCGAGCGAGGAAAGTACATATTTGATTACAATGGCTTAGGGATTGAACCAATCATAATCTTAATATGTTGACATGAGTTTTCACACACACACACACATACACACACGTTAGGTTATGCATGTAACAGGTGGAGACTGATTTAATTTTTGCACTGTTGCAATTGTTCATTTGTCCGACTACCAAATTTCAAACCCGAGACATGACATATTGTTAAACCATGTTGCTCGTAGAGTTGAATTATATTGTTGTGGTTTGAGGACAAACAATAGTTAAAGTTTGGGAGAGTTTGATAAGTGCGTTTTTACATACTTATTTTACTGTCAAAACATGAGCAATTGTTGATTAATATATCGGAATATAACTTAATTCTATGTAATTTATGTTTTACAAAACAAGTGATGAATGTAGCGAAAATAAGAAGAAACAAGTGAAAATGACCATAATGGAAGAAAGTGAAAGTTCAAGGACTAAAGTGAAAATGCTCAAAAATTGTGTCGGGGCTCACGATGAAGGTTCGAGAATGCTAAAGGTTGATTGGAAGCAACTAGAAGTCAAAAAGGAATGGAATATGATCAAAATATTATCAAAATCAATTTCCAATTCGCATAAGATATATTATAGATTTTTAGCCGAAAATTGAGACCCATTTTTGGCATAATAAAAGTCCGAATTGGAAAAGATCTATTTCTAACAAAGTTGTATATCTTTGAATTATCTTTCTAATGCATTTTTAATCTTCTAAATAGGATATCGGAAAATAAAGTTATAACCAAATAGCTGACTGCTGTGTATAGACAAAAAATTCACGCGTGAAGGCAACTTTCCTTATTCGATTAGAACTCTTTTGAAAACCAATTTGGACGATTTTCATCCAATTTCTGACTCTTACAAATACTGAACAGCAGAATACATATGGAGAAGGCCCCCATACACCATTCATCTCCTCTTTGACTCAAAAAACTCATGGAAAACTAAAACTCTTGGTGAAGCTACGAAGGAACTCGATTGAAATTTGTGATTTCATGTCTTTCATTCATTTAATTTGATCTTTTCATTGTCAAAAAATGGTAGAATTTAGATTTTCATTCTCCTGAATTTATATTGAAATTGGTTTAATATTTATAAAATTTTTCATGGATTCAGTTAAACGTTTTCTATTGTCCAATCAAACTATTTATTGAGTTTCAATTTCAATTATTTGTTGTTGAGATTGAATTGACAATTATTATATCCTTCATAGATCCAGTTATGCTTCTTCTATCGTTAGATTGAACTAGTTATTGAATTTTAATCTCAATTTCACTTTATGGCGGATTGATTACTGCCTTATGTTTGATGTATATGATTGATCTTTGATCTTATTCCAATAAAATTGTGCGAATATGTCTTAAGTCTAAATTCTAGAATCACATTTATAAATTAAATTAGTTTTCACGATATATCTTTCGATTAGAGTGTCGGGATGAAAACCTCTAATTGTGTTATAAAAATGAATAATTGATATGATTGATCCAATCCAATTGAGGGAATTCTGATGCTTCACTGGTTCAAATTATTGATTTAATTTCACCTTTCAATATTGAATTTTATTACACATTTAAGAAAACAATTCAGCATTTTTGATACTTTAAATATTCTTTCATCTCCTTGTGGATACGACACCCCAAAGCTGTGCTACAATTACCGCGTTATTCTTTGGGTGTAATCACATATTGATGTGAGCTATCATTTTGTGCGTGATGTGATTCCTTGAGACAATATTATAGTGAGCAAGGTTCATACTAACGATAATCCTGCTAATATGATGACAAAACCACTTTTTATTGCTAAGTTTGAGCATTGTTTGAACGTAGTTGGTGTTTGTCATTGATTTAGCCCATTGGGAAGTGTTTGGAAGATGAGTGGTGTTTTCTTGGAGATGTGTTTTGAATTCCTTGTGTTGGAATTTGATTCAAGGTGAAGATTTGTTGTGATGTGACCCAAATTCCTTCTGATTTGGTGTTTGGTTGAATAAAAGAAGTTTAAAGAGTTTTGGTTTTGGCAGTACTAATTAATAAAGATTAAATTTCATCAAGAATTGAGAGTATGGCTTGAAAAATGACTTTGGGATGATGAAAACATCATTGGAAGGATTAAACCCGAGAATAGGCACCACGAAACCATGAACAAAAACAAGGTTTAGAGGCCCGGCACTGCGACGCCGACTCCCCTGTGTGACGCAGCGCTAGGGCTCTCAGCGCTGAGGCACCATCCCAACGTTGCTGAGGTGGTGCCTCAATGGATTGTTCGAGATTTTATAGATATTATGAATTCTTCTATAACTTGAACTCCAAAAGAGGCTACTATATATATTCCACATTGTTGTATCTCTAATTGAGATCTTGATATTATAAACACATTCATTATCGATTATAGTGAAATTCTCATATTCTGCCTGTGATTTTTGCTCATCTTGGGTTTTCACATAAATCTTGATGTTTTTATTTGTTTTCATCTATTTCATTATTTTCATTATCTTGCGATCAATTCATAACACATCATTAGCCTCCCCACTTGAGATTGATGATGCACTGATTATTCAATCTAAGAAATATTATATAGTCACTTTGAACCCCACGCCATACACATAGGGTTACTCGAGGCCTTTCCTTTCTATGTGTCCATTCAATCCTCTTACGCGGGTCTCTGAGTATCTTTTTGGTAGTTATAACGATATATCCCCAGCATTCTCTGAGCTAGATAGGTGCCATATCATCAAGATGCTCATAAGGCCATTATGTATGGGGTACTACATGGCAATACGTGAATACAAGTTGAACACTTTTTGCACTCTGGGTAATTCTAATTTCTTCTCGTTCGTTTATTGTACATTGAGATAATTGATTTGGATAATGACAAGGAACATCATTTTATTTTATTTTTTAGTTGGAGTTATCATTAAAGTTAAGGAGTCTAATTGTGACACCCCGAACTTAAGTTTCGTGTGTCATATACTAACGTAATAACTTCAGCCATTGTTACATGTAAAAAAAAAACTCTTAAATAAAATGTAATTCATACTGGAAACCTATTTGTAATTTATAGTAAAATATCTCTATAAAGTTTAATGGCCAGCAAGAGTGTGTGCCGACTTGAAATTATTTTTTACATATGCGAACTCGGTGCTGTCCCGGCTAGTTTAGGTAGCCAGTTTGAACATTTATATAAAATTCACCGCAACTCCATTTTCTATTAAATTTGTGGCATTTGAAAGATATTTCCCATTGGTTTCTCAGGTTAAAATATGGAGAGTTTTCAAGATTATATGATATGGACGATTTATTTAAAACAGGGAGGTACTGCACAGAAATTTTAGATTTGACCTTTCGACACTTAAAAGTTTATATCTCCGGCTACAGACATCTAAATTGAGTGATTCTTATGCTCATATTAAGACAACTCAAAGAGGAACATGGGACTATTTTTAGAGTCTCAAACAGACTTTTTAGAGTTCGTAATTGCATTTTGAACTGACCCTAAAAACCTGCCCAGTTTTTGCCTCTCAGCGTAACATGAACGATGTGCTTACAAAACTTAATTCCAGTACCGTATTACATCAGGTATTATGCCAGTTTATATCTAATATCACACGAAAAACATATGAAAAACAGTTTTTGAACGAAACGTACGAAAAGGAAGTTTTGATACAAGATAACCTTGTCCCATCATCAAGTAGGCCGACTAACTTCCACCAACTCAACTCAACGATCAAGAATCTGAAAATTTAGTATAAATACTATGAGTATAAAGAATACTCAGTAAGATACCATGCTTGGATTTAACATGTCAATACTACACAAAAGAAAGCATTCAAACACATACTTGCATATTTCGTCTTGCCGGTGCCCTTCGGACTTGTCCTAAGGCATAAATAGATATCTAACTTCGTGGACTTGTCCACAACTTTCATATTATGGTTCTCATGCATAGCTTAAGCATAAATATTACCATGAAATCCTACCATTCGAGCATAGAAAGTATCTTACCTTAACACTTGGAGAAATTTTTAGTTGAAACGTATACTTGAAAGTGCTAGCCTTTGTTTTCCTTTTTCACGTATCCTATCTTTCTTTGTTTGCACGTAATTTTCTGATTTCAAAGACAATTGCTAGGGCATACCTTAAGTATTTAACGGCAAGGAAACCCATGACTAAGTAAGGTATAATGGTGACTATTGACCAAGGTAATTGTTATGCCTTCCACATAGCCATTGAGTCATCTTCATGCTCATGGTTGATAAAAACACCTCATGCTTGTTTAATATTTAACCACCTCATACTTGCTTAACCACTTAACACATCATGCTTGCACATTACAATTTAACATGTATTCTAAATCTTTAATTAACTAACATTGGTAAACTCTCAATCACCAAATAATGCAACCGAGGCAATCACTAATAATTTGGCCATATAAAATTTTTGAAAGTTAAATTACTATCCAAAAATTTAAATGAGCAAATTAAATGAGCATAAAATTTCGGAGTATTACACTAATGAGTCTGTAGGAGTCGATCAATTTGATCATTCTTCCTTCTTTACCGACTCAAAGGGCATAGGCAAATCCAGATATCTATAGTTATTCTTCGTCATTTTCTTTTTCTTCACCGATTATCGACAACACCTCTTAAAATGTTTCAACCAATCTATCTATTGTCAACCAATTATGTGGCCCTTTTGATCCCTATTCGTATTTCAGTGGATCATAGTCAACCCTCAATATAAGACCCAGATTTCTTGTTAATAGTAATGATTTATAAATTTGGGCCTCAATGAGAAAGTTTGAAATTCTGGGGACTAGATCACAACATGTTATAGTTGAGAGACTTATTTCCAATTATCAAATTGCGGATTTTCTGGTCCCCTGAACAATACCACCAGTTAAATGCTATAAAACTTGTGCTGAATATAATGAATGAATGGAAAGTAAAATGTGGATAATTGTGGATTTAGACTTGCTAAGGAATGAAGTAAAATAGTTATATGTTAAAAATAAATGTAATTATATAATAATATAAATTAGTAAATGATCTTATTCTTTTAAAAAAGAACTCTATATTTTATACTATATGTTAAATGATATATAGGTTGATAACATAATTGATTGAGAGATCGATCGATCGAGAGAGGAATGGTCTAATGAACATTGATGCTAATCTTATATTGAAAATCAATGATAACATATCTCTCCATTCGTCTCCAATTGGCTCTCCAGTAATTGTTTTAAAGATATTGCAAATCTCTCCATTCCTCTCCAAGTGGCTTCTTAATTACATGGAATAAGTATTTGAGACTCCATACTTCCTCTCTAGCTTCCTACTAATGGCTCCTTTGTTTTAAAAGAATATACATAGGACAATGTTTCGGTCAAATCAGAGTCATAGAAGGTTTACATAAAGTGTTTAATCCAAAAGGGAAACAAAATAATTTATTTTCCGTATAATCATTCTATCGCATGGTAAGAATAATTACAATCGCATGGTTATAAACCACAATATTCCGCTCCTTGAAATTAACACCTTGATGTCGCAAGGTAAAACACATGCAATCGCAATGGATACAAATTTCACCGTTTTTGAGATTCACATAATTTTGTCCCTATTTTTCATTTGTTCATGTTAGATACCATCTTCTGCTATCCAAAAGAATATGAGAAGAAGTGAAGCTAGGCTTCCTTGAGTCTGCAAGAGAAATCTAACTCTTAAAAGATGATGAAGAAGATAGCGGCACACTTTCAAAAGGGACGCGCAATTGGATAATTAAGATCGTTGAGCTGAAAGACGAGCTCGATGAGACACCTCCAACCACGTGAAGAAATACGAAGGTTTAACATAGTATAAAGAATGTGTGATGCTCAATTGCTTGTAATTGGGTTATGAGGAAATTAAGGCATGGCTAGATGAAAACTAGCCCAACATTGACCTTACGAATTTTGCATTCTTTGTGGCGTAGGAAAATTCTGGTAAGGGCATTGAATAGGGCTAAGATGCTAGCATCACTAATGTGCAAGGCTCTAGAAGAAAACAAGAGCAGATCATTTTTGCAAATGTTTGACACTTTTATTATTTTTTATGTTCAAACAATGTTCACTTTTGGAGAAGGGATTTTGTATTGAACATTAGCTACCCAAGGGCAATGAGATGTATAAACTTCACACCAAAAGTTCATACTATTATTGTAGGATCCAATTCCCATAAATTGCAATCAGAACCATGACAAATTACCACCCTTCCTGATCTAGGACCCACGAAGAGCTGGCTTTGCTATTCCCATGACTAGCCTCAGACGAACACTGCTAGGCCAGAGTCATCATCTATGTTTCTCAATTGCAACTAGGAGACGTTGTGCGTTTTATCCCAAGATCTATAACAATGGTATAAAGTAAACACATGTTTTAGTTGCAATAATGGTGACACTAGCATAGAAGTCTTTGTCGGCCATGGATCGTGAAGCGTGGTGATTTAACATGATTTTCATTGCAATTTATGGGACTTGGATCCACATTGATAGTATATACTTGTGGTGATATTAGATTGAGATAAGATGCTATCTGTTTAAATCACAACTAACACGAATCTATCCATAATCTTTGAGCTTGAGATTGAAATAAGATGTTATGTTTATGTCGTTTATTAAATCTCAATAAAGATACGTCTTTTGTGTAATTGAGGTAGCTTTGGTCTTGAACACACTTATTGAAACATCATTTGGGCTTGAACTAGTTTTATTTGAGCAGACCGCATCATTTAATAAATCCATTGTTTCCATGGGGTCCATCATCCTTATCCTTGCATTCACCATATGTCTAGATTGGGCCTTCTTTAGATGTTCAATAGGGTTCTTGCAAACTAGGTTGGAGGCAAAGTTTGATGCTAAAATAATGTAAGGAAGCTTTTCACATTGATTTACCAAAAAAATGTAAGCAAACTATTCCGCAATAGGAATATATTGAATAACAAGGTGGCAATGCGCAACTCGTTCGCGCACAAAGTGATAATCATATTCAATATGTTTGCTTTGTCCATGAAAGATGGGATTGACAGTGAAGTATAGAAAATTAATGTTGTTGACCCCAACAATGTACCTCCAACATGGCAAACAAATCCCCAGGCCTCTCATGTCCACGCAAACCTTGTTTTCGCACACTTGGACAAATCGTTAGTCATATGTGGCTTCCTTAGGTGGGGGTGGTGTTGGCCGCGCGAACTCCAATGATCAAGTTAGTTGGAGAAGAAAATATGAGTGTGGGAAAGCTTTAAACATTAGTCTCCAATATAAAAGGGGGGGGGGGGGGGGGGTCAAAATTTGGGAATTACAGCTAGATGTGGCAAAGTTATAGTTTGAGAGTCCAAACTTGCATCATCTTTCAATTGGCACTATGTGTGAGTTTTTATAGTTGAAAAGGATAAATGAGAGCCTTTGGATGAGGAGACACATGCCTCATTTATGCGGATGATGCATCTTATCTTAGACATCAATCAATCATAAATATTAAATGCTAATACCACTTTAGCATCCATAATGCCTAGGTTGCAGCTTTGGATTTGAATTGATGGCGGTAGCGATAGTGAATTGTCACATTAATCACATACCAAAGATTGCCTGAGAGATCTTTTACTGAGTTTCTTTTGTGGCCTTGCTTGTACTCGCAGTCCGGCACTTTCCCATAGGGTCAATATAATTAGAGGGGTCGTTAAGTACATTAGTTCGGCCACCAATAGTGGTTAGGTCAGATCTACCTCGTGATATTTCAGGATATTTGGTGCCTTGTGAAGCAAGGTGTAAAAATAGTCTCTGAAGTCCATGTATGATTATTCCTATAATGCATGGACTTTTAAGTTGAGGGTTCATTGTTTTTGCATAGAGAAGAGTAGAGCGTAAGAACAGTCCCTGAAATCCAAGTATAATTATTCATATAATGTGTGGACTTTTAAATTAATGGAGTTAAGTTGTGTGACTTGTGGGCACAAATGAAACCCATTGTCAGTCTAAATGAAGCAAAAGGCCCTTACTAAAGAGGTCGAGGCCGTTGGAGTACCTGAAACTTGTAGAAAGATTGAATGAAGCGAAGGCGTGTCCCTTGCCAAAGTGGGTGAGCTTATTGAAGCAACTAAAGCCTGTACTAAGGATGAATGAAGCGAAGGCCAAGCCCTTACTAAATAGGGCAAGCTTCTAAAAGCTACTAAAGCCTACAAATAAGGTTGAATGAAGTGAAGGCAAGGCCCTTGCTAAATAGGGCAAGCCCGTTGAAGCAATCGAAACTTGTAGTAAGATTGAATGAAGCGAAGGCGAGACCCTTCTAAAGAGGTTGAGCCTGTTCAAGCAATTGAAGCCTTTAGTAAGACTGAATGAAGTGAAGGCGAGGCCCTTGCTAAAAAGAGGGTGAGCATGTTGAAACAACTAAAACCTGTAGTAAGGCTAAATGAAGTGAATGCGTGGCCATCGCTAAAGAGCGTGGGCGTGTTGAAACAACTGAAATCTGTAGTAAGGTTAAATGAAGCGAAGGCGAGGCCCTCACTAAAGAGGGTGAGCGTGTTGAAACAACTGAAACCTATAGTAAGGCTCAATGAAGTGAATGTGAGGCCCTTGCTAAAGAGGACGAGCCTGTTGAACCAACGAAAACCTACAGTAAGGCTGAATGAAGCAAAGACGAGGCCCTTCCTAAAGAGGGCGAGCCTGTTGAACCAATTGAAACCAGTAGTTAGGTAGAATGAAGTAAAGGCGAGGCCCTTGCTAAAGAGAGAGAGAGCCTGTTGAACCAAATGAAACCTGTAGTAAGGCTAAATGAAACGAAGGTGAGGCCTTTGCTAAAGAGGGCTAGCCTGTTGAAGCAACTGAAGCCTAAGTAAGACTTTAAAGAGATGGCGATGCCCTTGCTAAAGAGGGCGAGCTTGTTGGTGCAATTGAAGCCTGTAGTAAGGATGAATGAAGCGAAGGCAAGGCCTTTGTTAAAGAAGCAAGCCTCTTGAAACAATTAAAGCCTGTAGTGAGTCTGAATAAAGCAAAGGTGAGGCCCTTGCTAAAGAAGGCGAGCCTGCTGAAGCAAGTGAAGAGTAAGGCTTCATGAAGCAAAGGCTCAGCCTTTGTTTTAGATGGTGAGCCTGCTGAAGCAACTGAAGTCTGTAGTAAGGATGAATAAAGCAAAGGTGCGGCCCTTGCAAAAGAGGGTGATCCTATTAAGATAACTAAAGCCTGTAGTAAGACTGAATGAAGTTACGACGAGGCCCTTGCTAAATAGGGTGAGTCTGTTGAAGCAATTGAAGCTGGTAGTCAGGCTGAATGAAGCGAAGGTGAGGCCCTTGCTAAATAGGACGAACCTCTTGAAGCAACTGAAACCTGTAGTAAAGCTGAATGAAGTGAAGGCGAGACCCTTACTAAAGTGGGCATCCCTATTGAAACAACTAAAACCTGTAGTAAGGTTGATGAAGCTAAGGCACAGCCCTTTCTAAAGAGGAAGAGCCCGTTAAAAAAACTAAAGCCTGTAGTAAGGCTGAATGAAGCGAAGGCGAGGCCCTTGCTAAAGAGAGCGAACCTGTTGAAGCAACTGAGGCCTATAGTAAGGCTGAATGAAGCGAAGGCGAGGCCTTTGCTAAAGAGAGCGAACATGTTGAAGCAGTTGAAGCTTGTAGTAAGGCTAAATGAAGCAAAGGAGAGGCCCTTGCTAAAGAAGGCTAAATGAAACAACTGAGGACCACAAGCTAAGGCTGAATAAAGCTAAAGCTTGTTAGGATGCTTGATGTAATGATTTTAAAGCAACGTCTGTTTCCAAGGTGCTACAGCTGAACAGTTTGGGGTTTTTCAATATGCGCATTTCGTGAGCATTTACTGCACAATATGATGATCTGTTACTGTTGGCAGGAGTCACTCCATCCTTAAGAGTGTGCTTAGCATGGATCTATCTGTGTAGTTGATTCAACATTTAGCAGGCAAGTGTGTTGGATTGGTGTGTAGGTGTACTCTTGAGATTTCTTCAAGGTCCATCCAATGGTGGAGCTATATTTTGTTTGCCTAGAAAAAGGGAGACTTGGCTATTTTTTACCTTCTTCACATTGCAAAATTTTTTCATTGACTGAGAGATTATTTGCTATTTTCGGCCAACCCTACAGCTTTTCCAACGATCACTTACTTCCAAACTTCATTTCCGTAGGTTTCTGTGAGTTGTATAAGTCACAAGTCTCTATATTTCTTCTTACCATTTGCCTTTATGAAAAAGATTTTTTAATGGTCTCTTCGTCAAATTAGGGTACCAAAGGGGGGGGGGGGGGTGTCTTCCGTAAAGGTTAATATGGTATGACTGCGTCGGTTTGTTTTGGATGAAAGTCGCATGCAATGAAGTCTTTGGAAGGCTTCCTGAGCTGCATCCCAAGTGGACTTGGCTTTTGTTAGAGAGGAATTCCTTCCAGTGGAGTCGTCCACTCCTTGAGATGAAGCTGAAGATTGTGTAGAAGATGAAAGCCAAGTAGAACCTCGGTAGGATGAAGTTGCCACCCATAATTAGGCCTTTAATTTCTATGTTTTGATCTGACGTGGGTCCCCTTAATCAGCTCTTTCTTTATTGAAAAGAATTTTTCCTATTCAATTTCGCTTTTCCCCTATATGTTTGTTGGAGTTTCAATGGATGATGCACATCGACTTGTCCCCTTTTAACAATTGAGTTACAATTAAATAACTTTAATCCTTAATGAAACAAATGCTGGTGTGATAATTCTGAACCGTTTCATAGTAATTTGGCTAACCTATGATTTTGCCATTAGATTCGAGCATAAGTTCATACTAAAGAATGGGTCGCTCTAGTGAACTTTGTAACTCACCATAATTGATAGCTGTATGAGTCTTGTATAGGCTCTCCATAATTGAATCTAAATGTAATTTGTATGGGCTCACGATAATTAATAGCTGAATGTAATTTGTATGGGATCGCCATAATTAATTAATCTTTTCGTCATAATTAAATTTAAATATAATTTGTATGAGCTCGCCATAATTAATATCTGAATGAATCTTGTTTTGGCTCGCCATAATTAACAACTGAATGTAATTTGTATGGGCTCGCCATAATTAATGGCTTAATGAACCTTGTATGGGCCCATCATAATTAAATCTGAAGGTAATTTGTATGAGCTCGCCATAACTAATAGCTGAATGAATCTAGTATGGACTCGCCTTAATTAGCAGCTAAATGTAATTTGTATGGGCTCGCCATAATTAAAAGCTAAATGTATCTTGTATGGGCTCGTCATAATTAACACAGCCGAACGTAATTTCCAGTGTAAGGGGGTTCGATATCACCGTGTGGGGGTGGCCAAGATTCGTTATGACTTTGCATGTTAATTACGAAGCTATTTATCATTCTTTTTTGTGTTGAGGTCCACCTTGTAGCTGTATGGCCGGCTTCGTCAAGGTGCTTCATTTCAAGGGGGCCGTTCTTCCATGCATAGACTTCTTTCATGATGTTCGGATCATCCATATAAAGGATTTATTTAAGAGATGGTGGTAAACATAGAGAACATTTTTATTGTCACACAAGTACATAAAGTTGAGAAGGAACACCCAAACTTGATAAACAAGATGAATTTACTGATAGTACATTCTCAAGTGCTTGACATTCTAGGGGTGGGGTTGCACCTTTCCATCCAAGCTTTTTATTCTAAAAGTAGCTGGCCTTAGTTATTCAGATATACGGCAGGAGCCTTCTCAATTAGGACCCAGTGTTCCTACACCAAGTTCCTTAGAGGAGAAGAAAACTCTTCTTAACACGATGTTTTCCCTCCGGAACTTAGTGTTGTAGAATCTAGCCATTTTTTGTTGGTAGGAGGCAAGTTTCATTTGAGAGTCGTCTATCCTTTCTTCATGGAAATCCAATTAACACCTCCTTACTTCATCATTTGATATCTCGTTGAGGTGCATGTGGCGATGCAAAGGTAGTCTTACCTCAACTAGACTCATGGCTTCAGCACCATGGGCATAGAGAAAGGGATCTCTCCTGTTACAGCATGTCTTGTGGTGTGAATTGCCCACAATACATGGGAAGCTCGTCCACCCACGCCCATTTCAATGAATGGTGTATGCTTGATGGTCTTATTGACTACTTCTACTTGGCCGTTCGCCTGGGTAATGGGGGGAAGAGAAATGTTTCTTGATTCCCAATTCTTCACACAAATCCCTGACCTTTTTTGTTATCGAACTGCCTTCCATTGTCAAATATAAGTGAGCAAGAAATTTCGAAGCAGCAAATGACGTTCTTCTAAAAGAACTTGGAAATATTGGCCTCAGTGAAATTTGTCAGAGGTTCAGCCTCGACCCACTTAGAGAAATAATCAATGGTGACAATTGTGTAGCTAGCATTTTCCTTCCCTTTCGATAGGGGGCCTATGAGGTCAACCCCTCATTTAGAAAGGGCCATGAACACATGTCGCATCTCCTCACAAATTGAGTGGAATCCGTTTTTATCGTGGCCAGTAATATCCTTACCTCAGTAATTTCTGCACAAGTGCTGGACCCCCAGTGTGGTTGACACAAACCCATTTGTGGATTTAACGAGAACACAATTGGCCTCTTCCCTTCAGTGCATCATAGGAAGAGCGATGAGAAGTCTCTCCGCATGAGTTTGTGAGCCTCTTCCATGTCTTCTGGTAACATGTGATCCTTAAGGAAAGCAATGATTGGTCGCATCCAAGGTGGAGTCCCTTCAATCTACATTACTTTCCCCTTAGAGATAGAAGATCTAGCGAGGTGTTCAATTGGCACTACCTTAAGCAGCTCTGAATCCTTGCTATTTGACTAGCTTCAATAAAGCATCGGCATGAACGTTTTCAATTCACGGTATTTGGGTCAATTCAAACTTTTCAAAGGATGGGTGCAAGTCCATAACCTTTTTTAGGTATGCAGCCATGCTCTTATCTCTTGTAGTGAAGTTGCCATTGATTTGACTCACCACCAACTATGAATAGCTGTTAACCACCAATCTCCTTACTTTCATTTTCATAGATAACCAGAGACTTGCTAGCAACGCCTCGTATGCAGCTGCATTGTTGGAGGCCTTGAAACAAAATCTTATTGCACAATTGAGCTTGTGCCCCTCTAGGATTACCAGTACCACTCCCACTCCCACTCCCGAACCTATCTCACCAGAAGAGCTATCAACAAATAGGTTCCAGGCTGGGGGGGTCTATTGATTCCATTGTCATTATTATATCCGGGGCCTACGTGAATTTTGCTGATAAGAGGGCCTTGCTTATGTAATAAATAGGTAGTTGTATGCCACCCTCTTTTCTTACGCGTATGGATCTTATTGCTTATGCAGACACGGCTAGATGGAGTAATAGCATCTCCTTCCTTAGGTTTTGAGATGAGGGAGAGAGTTGTCACAAATGCTTCTTTAGCCCCTGGAAAGCTGCTTCACATGCCTCACTCCATTGGAACCTCTTTCCTCCCTTGAGGACCTTAAATAATGAGAAGCATCTATCGATCACCTTTGGAATGAACCGACTCGACACTGCGAGATGACCCGTTAGGCTTTGCAATTTCTTGGGCAAGGCAGAGGGAACTCACGTCTAACAAGGCCTTGAGTTTTTAAGGTTGGCCTGCGTTGTTGATTGACCATATAGCCTAAATTGTTTTTCCAAAGCCATACCAAAAGCACATTCAGCGGGTTCAATCTCACCCTATACTTCCTCAAAATCTTGAAAGTAGCCTCAAGGTGTTCAAAATGGTTGCAGTTTTGAGGGTTTTTACCAACATATCATCCACATAAATCTCCATAGTTTTGCTAATGAGATCGGCAAACATTCTGTTAACGAGCCTCTGGTAGGTCATCCCGACATTCTTCTGGCCAAATGACATGACTTTATAGCAAATAAAGCCACATATCTGTGATGAAGTGTTTTCCTCATTGGATGGATGCATGGAATTTGGTTTTATCAGAATAAGCAACCATAAAGTTCAATAGCTCATGTCCTGCTATAGAGTCCACGAGTTGGTTGATCTTTGGAATTGGAAGCAAGAAGCTATCTTTGTGGCACACTTGGTTGATGTTGGAGAAGTCTATGCAGACCCTCCACTTGTCATTGTGTTTCTTTACTATAACAGGATTATATATCTACTTTGGATAGACAGCTTCTCTGATGAACCCGTTGGATATCAGTTCTTACATTTCTTTCCTCAAGGCTTCTTATCTTCCTAGGTTCAAGGCCCTTCTCTTTTGAAAGTGGAGGGGGGGGGGGGGGTTGAATTTAGGGTCAACATTGAGATGGTGGTAGCTAACCATGGGATCGACGCCGACCATATCTTCTTGCTTCCATGCGAACATGTTCAAGTTCTTGAGCCTCAGCTTGTCCTCTAAATTCAACTATTTCACCACCTGGCGCATCTTTGCAGGATCTTGTGGGTATATAAGAAAAAATTCCAACTCCTCAATGGGGGTTGCCTGGGAGTTCAACTCCATGATTTGAGGATCCAACCGCACATCCATAGTCCCTTCTTTAGGGATAGCTCCTTCTGCATGGGTGTCTACCATCTCAAAATCTCACCCTTGCTCATGGGTTGTACCTTCCATGGTGCATCGAGCATTTTGGTGTCTATCAAAACCATGTTTGTGCTTCAAGGTTTAGACTTCCTTAAGGAGTTTAGGTAGCAATCTCTTGAATCCATTTGGTCACCTCAAACGGTGGAGATGCCTTATTGGTGAGAAATTTCATACATAAGTAGTGGATAGATGTGACTGCCTAAAGTTCTTTCAATGCAAGTCATTCCAACACACCATGATAAGCAAAACTGTGGTCCACGACATAAAAATACATGAAATGGAGAGCTGTAAAGGGGAGGGTGTGTTCCCATATCTACAGCTAACGTGATTGCCTAGGGACAATGCGACCACCAGTGAAACCATTTAGGGGACGTTCATGGGTGTGTGTTCGTGATCTATCAACATTTTGTCATAAGTGGCTCTAAACAAGTTGTTGACCTCTATCAATTATTTCACACCTATCTGACACTGTTTTGAAGTTGGAAAACTTGATTCTACAAATGAAATTTGGAAAAAGTTGGAATATTTATATTTGTTTAAGTCTACTCCTAATAAGTTGTACTTGCTTGTAATATTTTTCAATTTTAAAATGGATTCTTCAAAAGATCTTGATGACAATCTGGACATATTAAAAAAAAAAAACTTGTTCAAGATATGGTTAATTGTGATGAGAAGGTGTCTGAAACTTATTAGGCCATCATTTTACTTAATTCTATGTATGATTCATATAGAGAGGTTAAAAATGCGATTAAGTATGGTAAGGACGCCTTAACACCTGAGATTGTCATTAATTCTCTTAGAAGAAAAGAGATGGAGATTAAGGCAGAAAAAGAGGATAAGAGGAGTGATGAGTTACATATATTGATGAATATAATGAAGTTTAATCAAATGAATTTTGGTAGAACTCAAGACAATAGTAATTCGAGAGTGACTCGAGTGATGAGGGTGGTAACAAAAAGAGCAAGGGATGGGACAAGTCCGGTGGTAAGCGGTATTACAATTGTGGTAAGGCTAGACATTTTATTATGGACCGTCCCAAGAAAAAGGATAAGTAGAATGGTAAGATGAGAGATGAGACAAATGTGGCTATAGGGTCTAGTGATAACCATAGATGAGGTTTATTGAGAGTAAACATGTTATTGATATGCATTTGTGTGTAATCTTTTTGTCATGTGTGCGATTTCTTAATTCTATTACATGGTTATATATTGCATTTCAATGTGTTTAATATGTTCATTTGCATGAATTCGAGAGCTACCTGATTATTTTGTGCAATTGTTTTACATACATAGTAGGCTGGGATGCATTAGCAGTATGTGCGATGTATGTCTATTGGTGAGGTGAAGTATAGATCTGCCTAAGGTTACATTGGTGATTTGTCCTAAAGATGTGGAATGTGACTTTTGGATCACGGGTGGAGAGGTGATCAAATGTTGAAATCCTTTATTTGTGATCTAATCAGGTGGAATGTGAGAGACACTGCTATCACTTCTGTTAGGCGGAGACCCATTATCTACTTAGGTTGGGAGAAGTGACGTGGTGATGAATGATTATCTCTTGGACTTAAGATCTATAAATATTTACTAGTCATACATGAGTTGAGTAATCAATCTAGTGAGCATGGTGGGCGATGAGAGGAGATATGTGTTCTAGAGGTGTGAGCAACATGAAAAGTGATAGGATAAGTGTGGTGAGATTTTTCGTGGGATCATTTATACATTTGTTGCATGTGTTTTGACCATTTGATTGTTTGACTTAGTATTAATTTGTTGTTTCGTGAGAACGTGTTTTGAAAAGATCTGTGGATTATCCTATGGTATATCTTCATCACATGATTATTTGCACTTAATTGTTTACCGTTATTATATGTTTCTATTTGGGTGTTATTTGACCTTAGCTTTGGTAAGTACATGGAGCAGTTATGGTATGTGTTCCAGGTTCGAAACACAAGGTAAGATCTGTGATTCTAATTTTATTGGTGACCTCGATTATGCAAGAATCAACTTTGTCTTTTTTGATTGCTTGTAGGGTGATTGGATATCAGGTGGAAATTTGTTTGATTTTTATACCCAATGAATCTATGGCTATGATGTAAATGTTGGATTAAATTGATGCCAACAACTTGTCAAAAGGCTCAACCTGAAAACAACGTGATCTGTTGGAAGCGGCTTACACAACTAATGTTGCTCATGGCCCATATAATTGACATCTTGGATGGTTTTGAATCCTGGGCCATTTAACCCTTTATTAGTCCAAATAAAGCCTAACCTAACCTATATATATATATGGTGTCTTTGGCCTAGCCATTAAATGTATGATTTGTGTACGAAATTAGAAGAAAGCTTGACTGCTTTGAGAGAGCAAAAAATTGCCTGCCATTGCTTCCAAAAAATAGGTGACTTTCTTGGTGTATTTGGCCTCTTTTTGTCACTCTTTCATTGGTTTTCTTCTTGCATTTGTGGCTCATCACTATTACCTTGTCTTTTGTGGGTGAGATTGAGGAGAAACCGAGGTGAATATGTTGGTTGTAGGTTGGAGCCATTTGGATTGGTTGGTTGGTAGAGAAATGTAACATAAAACTAAGCCCTAAAAACACCGTTTTGACGACACTTGGAGCAAGCTTCCACAACAATAGGCTTGTTGTTTGGTCACGCGATGGAGGAGGGTGAGTTGCTGCCTAAAGATAAATGGCCTTTCAGCTAAATTTTGGGCATATGCATTCTAAATAACCTCCCAGAATCCTTTAGCTGTTTCAATGCTGTAGATCAGCCCAAAAGCTTCTGGTGTCATCCTTCTGCGAAGAGTCCATCTTCTTTTCTCCATGTAGCAAAATCTAGATTTCCTTGTAAAGGTGAATCACTCAAAATCTCCGTTTTCTATAGTGGTAGATCTTATGGTTGATGGTGGTGAATTCTCTATGATATGGTCTGAAAGTTCTTGGTTTTCGGCTAAGGCCAAAGCTTGTTCTTTCCAAATAGGGTAGTTTCCTTGTTCGAGTTTTAAAATAATGAAATTTGACAAAGTTACGAATGCCATTGATGATTTTATGGTTATAGCTTATGACCGAGTAGTTCTTTGTAGGATGATTTGTGAAAAAAATAGTTTGGATATTGGGAAGATGTTTAATGTGTTGTGTTTAGTTTTTTTCAGTTTTTCAGCTTGTGTTAACCTCTTGCTCTGATACCACAAAGAAAAAAATGTTTTTTGGTTTGTAGTCTGATGAAAGAAATTATTATTATTATGAGAAAGAAGATTGAATCCCAAACCGATTAACTAACTTTTTATATAGAAAATATTCATGATCCTGTTATAGAGAATATTAGATTTCAAACTTTAAACCTCAACTAATAAATCTCTTATCTTAGATTAAGATAAGATCCTATTTCTTTAAATCACAACTAACATTAATCTATCCATAATCTATAAGCTTGAGATTGAGATAAAATGTTATCTCTATGTTGTGAATATCAGTTATTTAATCTTGACAAAGATAAGTTTGTTGGCGTGGATAAGCTTTGGGCTTGAACCCAATTATTACATCACATGGGCTTGAACTAATTTTGTTTGAGCCAACCTTGTCATTTAATACATCCCATTGTTTTCATGAGGATCATCATCTTTGTATCTCCTTGTGAATACCTTATGTCTCCCTTGGGTCTCATGAAGATGTTCAATAGTTTGTTCCCCTTTCTCAATAAGGAGGGAGGCAGTATACCCCTAGTGCTATAAAAATAATTTTGACCTCATCACATTACCCTTGCATTTTAATTTTATCTTCATCTTTTTGTCTTGTATTCTTTGTGATGTGTTTATCGACTCAGCCTACGACTTTTAGGTTCTGCATGCTTTGGGTTTATATTTGCATGTACACATGTACTTAATTTCCCTCAAGGCCAACCCTA
Source organism: Fraxinus americana (assembly GCA_035079005.1). Classification (NCBI taxonomy): domain Eukaryota; kingdom Viridiplantae; phylum Streptophyta; class Magnoliopsida; order Lamiales; family Oleaceae; genus Fraxinus; species Fraxinus americana. The sequence continues at coordinate 20,490,604 of CM068711.1, read as the reverse complement.
TACTTAATTATTGTTAAATCTTCTACTTGATTTCTATCGAGACTAATTTGTGCCTCAAGGATAATAAGTGCTTCACTGTTGTTGAGTCATTTTCTTGGTTTTTGTGGAGGCTGGTAAGTGCGTAATTGTTTTTGATTCGTTTGCTTGATTTTGATCAAACTTATTTTGCAATCGTGTGAGTTCAATTGCTTAGGTCATAATATAATCGCTTGACTAAAATTTGTCAATAGTCAAACTCAATAGACTCCCATCTATGTTACCATCCCATAGTGTTCTCATAATCTAATTTGCCAAATTTAGATTAATAATACTTAAGTTTCATCATTCACTCGGTACAACTTGAGGCCCTTCATTAAGATCAAAAGTTGACTTCTTTCATTCAAAATATAAAAGAAATAAACAAGTAAAAACATTGTTTGTTCCACTCGAGGGCAGTCATTAGTTCTCTAGTATTACTTTTTCAAATGTTCCAAGTTCTACGGTCTTCCAGGAGCCTTCCTTGTCGTGTCATTGAGGTTGCTCAATCCCTTGTCTACTACTCGGATCACGTCTTAACTACCTTCCTGATTTGGCCTGTTGCCAACAACTGTTGTATTTCTAAATACCAAGCCCCTAGTTTCAAAAACTCGTGGCTTGACCGTTTTGTTGAAGTACTCAGCTACTTGTCTTTGTTTGTGGTTTTCTTGATGTCTACCTTGTTTCTAGAGGTTTACAATACCGAGTTTGAATTCGTAAGTGCAATTACGTATTGGCACAATGGCTTCCATCCCTAAAATCGTTTGATTAATATTTCATTTGTCAACTTCTTAAAGGTTGTGTATTATGCTCATAGTACATTTGGTATCTCGCCTCGTAATTCCTTTCTCCATCTCAACTCGAGTCCTGATTTGGGAACATTGTAGTGCAATTGGTGACCTCGACATGTCCATTACTTTGCGAGTGGTACGTCGATCACAAGCGATGCTCGATCTTGTAACTTGTACAAAATTCTTAAAAGCTATAATTTTCAAATTAACAACCATTATCTATGATGAGTACTTGGGATGATGTCTAATCAAAAAATCATGTTTTTTTTTTCTTTTTTTCTTTCATATTATCCTTCGTTTAATATAATTAATTCTCACACATTTTAACTTTATCACTTGGACAACCTACGTTTATTTGGGTGCAGTTGTTTCCATCCACGATTTTTATATGTACTTCCATTTTAAAATTCTTTTTTGTATATTACATTTCTAACATTGAGTAAATTTACTATAATGGACAATAATAAAACTATTGAACTAAATAAAATCATTTTATCTACTCCATTCTTTACTGTTCTACATAATTTTCATTTTCAATGGTTGTTCAATTTCAATTATACACCCACTCAACTTCTTGCAACTTTTTTTCCAATTCTTCAAAATAATAGAAATGATAAATTTGGGAATAGAAAGAGGAAAATTATCAAAAGATGCAAAGCTTTCAGTAGAATGTGCAAGGACCTTTGGAAGCTAACGATAAGAAAATGGAAAGACTCTGTTTCGTGCTGTGGGTTTCTTTAGATTTTTTAATTACAGAAACTCCAAATTATTTTCTTTGTGTGCTACTCGTCTCTATAATATTTGAGGGAAATCATAAAATGGGTATAGTTTTTCTAGATCATTTTACTATAATTTATTTAATAAATATAGTATCTATAATTATATGATTTATGTTCATTATTCAATTTTCAAAGGTAAATGTTTTTTTTTTTAAACATAAGGTGTACATTTTCAGTTTCGGGAAGGAGATGTTTTGTTTAAAATGTTGAAATTATTAGTGTTTTTTTGGCTTTGCTTCTAGTGGAACAAATGCATAATAATCCATCCAAAATCAAACTACAAGTTATTTCAAACCTCTTACACATGTATGTGTGACTATTAAATCTGAATCGGACTCTTCGGTTTGACCCAAGAGTTATAATACTCATTCTAAACTCTTCAGAATTAGAAAGTTTCTTGTTTGTACCTTTATCTTTCTTTAGTTCTTATGAGTATTGAGCACAACCTTTGGATCGCAAATGGTTTCTTGGACCAGCACCAACTTTTGCTCGACTTTAGAAGGTATCATTGTTTCATGTTTGAGCGGGGGTAGTGTTAGATGGAGTACAAGTGGCAACCCTAGTTTTGGGGATAAATTTGGTAATTTTTAAAATTACAATAGGAATAGATTTAGAGGGACGAATATATAAAAGTAAGTGGATATGTAGCTTTTAAATGAATGAATTTAATAAGGTTAATATTGGAATAAACGTGGATGAATATAATACTTTTTATAAAATTTAAAATTTTACTATGGATGAATATATAGTGGGATAGATGTATAAAATTTGTGGATGAAAATAGCAGTATCCTTATTTATATCATATATAGAAGGGATAGGTTGAGAAGCCATTGAACATTATTGATGTCCCTGTGACAACAGGGTGAAGAATTGATTTATTTTCTCCTACCAAAGGTTGCTTTAGTTTAGCCTAATGGGGCCAATTTGCCCTTTCTTCTATTTAGAAATGGACACTTTACATTACAAAAGTGATTTGGAAAAAGTTGGTTCTGATTTGTAGTCTGCCAAAATATTTAATATTTAATATTCAAATATTAAGAATATTATACCCTAATATATAGTAAGAGGAATACCATCAATTATGGGTATTAGTATCCTAATTGAAATAGCTTGGGAGTTTCGGAGTACTGGTTGTGGGTATTTTTTAAAATACTTCTTTTGAGGATTTATGAGCAGACCGATTTTGATTGGTTTTAGTAATGATTTTTAAAATAGTCCAACCCATGCTTAAGAGTTTATTATCCACTGATTTTGAATTTTTTTTTTAAAAGAATAATGTATAGGTCATGTTAATGATAATTTCAATAAATTCCACCACAAAATGGCTTAGTAGAGCAGCATCACACTCTGTGTATCATAAAGAAACTTATAAGATAAATTATATTTTATTTAATTATCATCCTTTTCATATTTCTTAACATATGTTAGGATATAGAAAGTTAGCAACTTACCTAAACGTTAAAAAATAAAAATAAAAGATTTGCAACGAAAATCATACTCTAAATCCGTGTTATATTGTCGTTTGTAGGGTATTCTTACCAAAACAAATAGTGCCAATAAAGTGTTCTAGTGTGCAGGTGATGTTTGAGTGGACCAAGAGACATTGACCACTTGTTCAGTCAAATTTTGGAATCAATAGATTAATGTCGTCTATAGAAAACGATACACTAACCATGTGGTAACGACATTTCAAGAAGCTACTAAAAAAGATCCAAGAACCTTTTTTTAGGTAAAATCAAAAAAAGATCAGTAAAGGGATCTTTTTTTGCTAAAAGTTGAATAAACCCATTACGAAAATGGCCAACAGAAGCGGATCTGAAAAGAGGAGTTATGAGGTACAAAAAATGGCAAAAAATGTTGGAAATGAGTTTAAGTAGGTTGATTATTAATTAACTTTGACCAAATATTCGAATAGTCCCCTTAATCAATTCATGCGAATGAATACTCAAACAAGTTCTACTCCGTAAGTAGATGATCTGGGTCTAATTAGATTCACAAAAACATTTCTGAATAAATAAAAAATTAATGCCTAAAGTAAGGAGGTTGAAATGGAAAAATTGGAATATAAAATGAACAAAGTTACTTTGTCCCAGGAAAAAGATGGAAACTATGACTTGTTTATTAATCTTTACCTTGAGACTTGGATTTGGATCTCCAACGAATACCACTAATCTTCGATGGGGACGACCAAGATCTTACTGGATTTGGTACCACTAGTTTTTTAAGGCGGAGGACCCAGATCCTATTGGGTTTGGTCAAAAGTCCACGCATGTGCTGCTGTCATCATCGGCTCGGGCACGTGCATGGGTCATGGGCATGACGATCGCGTGTTTGGCGCTTCAAGAGCGGTTGACCTCAGTTAGTGGCGGTCAAGCGGTTTCTTGTGTAAAAGACATGGCGTTCGAGCGACTTTTTTAGGAAAAAGTTGTGTCTTTTCAGACAAGGCATCACATACAATTTGCGTCTTTTCAAACAACTTTTAACTTCTTAAAAATAGGCCCTAGGGCTCTGCAGAATTCATATAATTTATTTCCAAAGATTTCAGAATAAAAATCTCTTTCTCATATAGAGAGTGCAAAATATTTTTCAAATTCTTTGTTCTTGTCATTTGAAATGCTTTACAACAAGAAGTAGAATGTTTGTATCTTGGAAGACGATTGCCAACATACCATAAGGACCTAGGCTGGACAAATTTGTCTTAAAGAGATAGGGTCGAACTCTACCATCGGTCTAACATATTCATTCTGCATTCTTCATTACATACAATCTACATTCTGGATTTCTTATTATAGATTTTTTAAGCAAATAAGTTGCTTTCACTTCATTTATTTTCGTTATCCATTGAAAAATTGAAGTGTGGACTTCAAGAGATGGCAACAAAAAATGTTGTTCTATTACACCACCTTGAACTTTGTAAGGTTTCTTTAAGATGATCCTCCATAGTACAAGAACTAGAGAATAATTGAGAGTCCATCATTGCTTTGGATGTACGGAAGCCCTCGAATTTCTTATCCAAAAATTACATTCTAAATGGGCTGGACAACACCCTATACTGTGTTTGTAGTGCTATGAACTCTGCAAAAAAACTTTGGCAGTCCTTTGATAAAAAGTAGAAAACGAAGGATGTTGGCACGAAAAAAATCGTTATCAAAAAATTCCTAGACTACATCGTGATAGACTCCAAGGCCGTTGTCAGTCAGGTTCAAGAATTACAGGTTCTTGTTCATGATATTCATGCCGAAAATATGACTCTAAGTGAGTCATTTCAAGTGGCTACAATCGTTGTGAAAGTTCCTTCTTTGTAGAGAGATTTCAAAAAGTATCTCAAGTACAAACGCAAAGAGATAAACTTAGAAGAATTAATTGTCCAATTAAGCATAGAAGAATAGAAAGTCTGAAAAGAAATCTATCTGGAGGACAATTCGTACAAGCAAAAGCTAATATGGAATCTGGTTTGAAGATTAAGAAGAAAACCAAGCATTCCGGTGATGCACCAAAGAAAGACAAAAGAGTATTAAGAAACTCAAGGTCAATTGCTATAACTGTGGAAAAGTCGCATCAAGCAAATAAATGTTGCAAGCTAAAGAAAAATACACAAACAAATGTGATTGGAGAAGACACGCTATCTAAAGGGATACAAGAAACGAACTTGTTTGGTATAGTATTTGAATGTAAAATGCTGGAAAACATAGAAAATGGTTGGTAGATAGTGGTGCTACTCCTCATTTGTGCTGACAAGACGATATTCTCTAACTATAAAAAAATCAATGGAGAACAATTGTTTATGGGAAATTTCTCAAGTTCAAAGGTTCAAGAACAAAGGAACAACTTTGAAGATGAGCTTTGGCAAATAGCTCGTCATCAACAATGTCCTACATATGCTTGACATGTGCAAGAATATTGTATCCAAGTCTGTACATAGCAAGAATGGTTTTAAGTTGGTCTTTGTATCTAATAAATTTGTACTTACTAAGAATAATTTGTATTTGGGGAAGTTATCTGTTTGATGTGATGTTCAAAATGAATGTCGTTACTATTTTACCAAAGTTCAGCAATTATAATAAAAAATCTAGTCTTGCTTATATGCTTGAGTTTTCTTATTATGGCATAATCAATTAGACCATGCAAACTTTAACTTTGTGCGTAAATTAATGAATTTAAGTCTATTTCCTTTAGTAGAATTTGATCTTAATCATAAATGCGAAAGTTGTGTTGGGCCAAAGTTAGCCAAAAATCATTTTCATTCAACAACAAGGACCACTAAACTTTTATAATTCATTATCAATGATATACATGACTTGAAATTTGTGCAAATTAGAGGTGGTTAAAAGCACTTCATCACTTTTATTGACGATTGCACAAAATATTGTTATCTACTACGAATAAAGATTATTCGTAGTGATAGCGTTTGAAGAATTTTGTTCAGGATATGGAGTTATTCATCAAACAACAACACTTTTATTCACCTCAGTCAAACGGTGTTGTTGATTCAAAAATCGAACTCTTAAGGATCGATGAATGCAATATTGATAAGTTCAAGCTTGTTCCACAACTTGTAGGTGGAAGCTATCCTCTTAGCAAATGGTTTTTTAATAAGATACCACAAACGAAAAAGAATGAAACTCCATATAAATCACAGAAAGTTCATAAACCTACCTATAATCACTTAAAAGTGTGGGGGTATTTCGCTAAAGTTGAAGTACCATAGCCTAAACATGTTAAAATTGGGTCTAAAACAATTGATTGCATATTTTATTAGATATGTTGATGATAACAGCAGCACATAAGGGTTCACAAATCAGACATTCCGAACATACATAAAGGTACTATCATTGAATCTAAAAATACTGTATTTTTTGAAAATGTCCTTCAATGTGAAAACAAGAAAGAAACAAGTTCAAATAAATGAACGTATGATAGTGTAAGTGGTACTCCTTTAAGTTCTATTACCTAAGCACAGTAAATGGGTTAGAAAATCTACCTACATCTTTCGGTCCAAATGTTCTAACCTATATGGTAGAAAACAATCCTAGGATATTTAATGAGGAATGTCTACTCCAGAAGCACTATATTAGAAAAAAGCTATTAATAGTGTGATAAATCCATTATGTAAAATCACACTTTGGAGTCATTTGGTCTCCCACCTTAAAAGAAGCGTCTGTAGAACGATTCTTAAGAAGAAATTAAAACCTAATGGATCTATTGATATTTATAAGGTCGGGATGATTGCAGAAAGATATAAACAAAATGAAGGCTTTGATTTCTTCGATACATACGTACCAATGACAATAATCACTTCAATTAGATTTCTAATTGTACTTGCTACATTACATAATCTTAAGAACCATCAAAATGGACGTAAAAGACATTTTTGAATGATGAGTTAGAAGACGAAATATATATGAAAAAACGTGAATGATTTGTCGCTCGAGTTAAGAGAAGAAAGTGTGTAAACTCGTTAAGTGGGTATGTGTTAAAACAAGCACTAAGCAATGGCACCAATATTTGGCAAAACAATATTGTCAAAAATTAATGAGTGCGATAAATGTGTCAACATAAAAAAAATACTTATAATCTTGTGTTGATGATACTTCATGTCCTCTCACCTAGCAATCATAATATTATCATGAATACTAATAAAATGTTGACAAAATATTTTGACATGATGGATATGGGTGCTGCAGATACTATATTAAAGATTAAAATCTCTAAGGTATCTGATGGACTTGTGTTGATGATAGAAGTCATGTCAACAAATCCTCTCAACTAGCCAGATTTTTCACCTCCAAATCTCACTAGTTCTGATGCTCAAACGGGAGCTAGAGATAACATGATTATTTGGAAGAGATATATTTGAATTGCATGCATTTCTCTTCAAATGAGGGGGCATTTATAGATTTTTTCCCAACCTTTAAGGTAATTTGGATTCAGGGAAAAATGACAGATGGTGGATAAGGATTGGTTACCCCTGTTTACAAGCATCATGTTTTATTCATCAGCTTATATGTGCTTATTTGCTAAGCCTTCGTTCCCTTCGCATGCCGCTTTCACTTCGTTATACAAGAAAAAAGTTTGCCAAGTATATTTCTTGGCTTAACAAATAGTCCTCAAAGCCCTGTTTTATTATTCATATTAAATCTGAACTTTAATTGTAAAATACTTTGGGATCACGATCCTCTCTTCAGAACTTAATTCGAGAAGTATATTTCTTGGCTTAACAATTATTTATTTAACAATTAATGTTCAGGTCATATGGAAGGTTGTTTGTCTTTTTTAATGTCGATTTACACGTGACTCCAAGAAATCTTCCTCTGATTTTCTCCATTCCACTTATGTACTTATACACTTGCTTATGAAGATATTTATTCTTTGTCATTCTATATTCAATGGCTAAGAATGCGTGACATTTCAAATGAAGTATGTTCAGATTCTATGTCTATGATAAGCTTCTTCTAACTCTATATACATCACTAGTTACCATTGGTCCTTATTTTTACTAATCCTTGAAGATGTATTTTGATAATTTGTTTATTGATGATCTTGGGAGGAACCCTTTATCTCCCTCGGAGTCTTTTTAAACGTTGTTGTTAATTATTCGCCATCATTTCTGATTTCACTATATTTTCCTAATGAATTACTTTTAGGCTTTATACCACTATCTTATGCAACTAGACAAGGTTTTAGAATTGCCCTTATACTTCATCTGTCATGCTACACTATTGTAATTGGGATTTTGATTCTGACGCATTTGATCTATAAGCTAGTAAAGGTTCAAAAGCTGGCAAGTATGCCATGTTCTTGCATCTTCCTTAGATATGCCTCTGCGAAGGATCGTCATGTAAGATATAATTCTAGATATTGTGATAAACCCTCGTGTATTTCCTTCCCGATAAACGCATGTTCAACTTTTAGAGGTTGTTTTGGACAAAGGTATCAACTTTATATTCAATCTCTCCATTATCTTTTGACTCAACAAGTCTTTGCGGCAGCAATGGATGTGCATGGTAATTTAATTCTTGGAATATTTTTTTGGCTATATGATAGATCGCAAGTACCTTTTGCCCAAGATCTTCCATTTTTATTAACGAAAATTTTCACTTTATCATTCTTTTTTGCTTCACAAACATTATTGAACTTTGTTTTTGGTTTATACAATAAATAATTAACGAACTTGGTTGGCTTTGCGTGACAAGAATTCAAAAATGAAATTTTGCGAATAATAACTTTATTGAGTTTGCTCAACAAGAACTCGTTCCATCTTATTGATAATATTTTCTCATATATGTGCCATACCAAGGATGTTTAAGGGTTTGCCATCTTTTCCTGTGAGCTTTCTCTCGGAATTGTGCTCCGTTATTTGAAATTTCTAAGTTGGGTACTCCATACTGGACTATTATGTTTTTCCATAGGAACTTATAAGTGTTACCCTCAATATTATTTACAAGAGATTCGGTTTCTACCCACTTGATAAAATAATTCACTGCCACTGTCATGAATCTCATATTGGATCTTTCCACTGGGCTATGGTCATGTGAAGTCGATTTCTCATTTGGCAAAGGACCAAGGGCCACTACACGTCATCAGTTCTTGTACGGGTTGTTATAGAATAGGTACGAATGTTTAACACTTTTCACATCTTCTAGCCAAGATCATCACATCATTTCTCATATTCGGCCAATAATATCATTATTTCAAGGACTCTAGCAAAGATCATCGCATCATTTCTCATCATCGCATTCACTAGCATTCATTCATTACCTTGCAGTGTCATCTAGGGGGCTCTTATAAGCAGTTTTTGTGCTGCTTTTTTATCTTCGAGTCTTTTGAACTTGCCAGTTTTGATAAGGCATTTGAATGCTCATTTTCTTCTCTATGAATTTGGTGAGTTCAAACTTGTCGAAGCATTGAATCAATCTTATGACTACTGCAAGATACACAACCATTGTTTTATCTTTGGCCATGAACATCACATTTATTTGGTTGACCACCAATTGTGAGTCAATTTTTATTTCAATATTTCTAGCTTGCATTTCTTTCACTAGCCATAGGCCCACCAATAGTGCCTCATATTTAGTCAAATTATTGGTTGATTTAAAGGCAAGCCTTAATGCGCAATTTAATTTGTACCCTTAGGGGCTCGTCAAAATTATGCCTACTCTAGAGCCCGAATCTCCCGATGATCCATCTACATACAATTTCAAATTCTTTGTTCATGCTCTTCCTTAGAAAGTGGAACATCTGACAATTCTGAAATAGAGTCAGCTAATGCCTGCGCTTTAACAACGGATTGTTCTTTATAGTTTATCTCAAATTTCCCTACTCTACTACACATTTCATTAATCTCCCTTATGCATCAGGCTTTTGCAGTACTTGTTTGAGTGGGAAATTTGTTAATACTTCGATGTTATGGCTCGGAAGTAGGGTTACAGTTTTCGCGACGCTGTAACTAAGGCAAGGAAAATTTTTCCATATTAGGATATCTTGCCTCTGCTCCTTGCTCTTTTACTTACCTAGTAAACTGGTGATTGTTGTTGCCCTTCTTCTTTTACTAGTACCAATCTGACAACCATCTTAGATACTGCTAGATCTATCAGTAGCTTTTCCCCATCCATTGTTCCATTCGAACTTTTTTCTTCCTTTTAGCACTTGGAAGAAGGAAAACATTTGTCTATCGTTCGAGATACAAACTTACTTAGGGCGATGATCCTTCTTATTAGGTTTTGCACCTCTTTTTGCGTAGATGGGGACCGTATTTTTATGAAGGCTTGAATTTTGTTACGGTTCACTTCGATACCTTGTTAATTGACCATATAACTGCGGAATTTCCAAATTTTATTCCAATAAACATTTTAACGGATTGAGTTCCATCATGTATTTTTGTAACACATTGAAAACCTCTTCCAAGAGTTTCAAGTGGTCTTCAGTCTAAAGCCTTTTTACAAGCACGTCGTCAATGTATACTTCCATCGTTTTTCCTATTTGATATGCTAACAATTTGTTCCCCATATTTTTTAGCCAAAACAACATTACTTAGTAGCTCATGTCACGCAGTTGCATCCATCACCTTATCAACTCTGAGGAGCATAAATCAATTTTTAGTACAAACTTTATTCAAGTCCATAAAATCTTCGCAAGTTCGCCACTTTCCGTTGGTCTTGGTACTAAGGCTCTTACATACCCAAAATAGGTAACGAGCTTTGCAGAAGAAGCCATTCTCTAATAGCTCCTATTTTTGTTTTCAGAAATCATGAAAATCACATCTACCTTTGTTATTTTTCCTTTTAAGCTCATCATGTAGACCCATTTCTTGTCTTTTCTACAGGTAAACCCTATAGAGACTATCCCAAACTTTTAGCCAACCCGTAAACTCATATACATGGAAAATAAACTAGAGTCCACATTGTCTATGAATGATCCTTTTATGCACACAACTAATTTTGTTGTAAATGGTTATTAAGGGGATGTTTGGGAGAGATTCTCAAATTCTACAGTAAATCAATTCTCATTTTCAACTACACATTCTTCAATAAAATAATATTTTCCATCACATCAATAATTTTTTCTTCTTTTTCAATCACACATTTCCCATCATATCACTATTCAAAAATCAATTCTTCCCCCAAAAATTCCTCCCAAACAAGCTCTAAATAAAGGGAAATGGGTCAACTTTGAACTTAAATTTCATTGGGTACACTGAAACTAATTAGATAAATCATATTTACGTTCTACTCCACGAGCTGATTAAAGTGATATATTTATTTATTGAGAATTGTTTAGAATTGAATGAAATATTTGATTTCAAAATTGCCCACTTGAAACCTCAAATAAGTGAGAATTTGATTGAATTTGTTATAACTTGTTAATATAGGAAACATTGGGCAAATTTTGCAAGGTTTATAATGAAAGTTAGGCAATTGGGTTTGAACGCCAATGGGTACCACTAGTCTTTGGAAGGGGAATACTTAGACTTATATTTTTCTTTAACTCATCTCTTTTTCTGTTAATCGACTAACATATGTGCATACTCAAAAATGCGATGAAAACTCAACGAAGAATACACTTGAAGAATTCGAACTGGAAAACAGTAGAAAGATAATGAAACAAACTAGATAACATGATGAAATAATGAAAATACCCTAAACTAACTCAAAATAGAAAAACGCTAAATTTGACTCCTAAACAACAAAATTTGGCCTTAAAAGTTGACAACATCATCCAACAAAAATGTGTAGAATCAAGCAACGCATCCGGGTTCTAGACATGGATAAAATTCTGACAATCGGGCTAAAAGTTAAGCGTGTTTTTTACATCCTTCTTATTCATCTTCGGCTTGAATCAATTGCACTTAAGTTTTCGCTCTTCCTTCACTCCCACCTTGAAACTTTGTTTCTTGGTTGTTATATTTGAACTCTTGACCTACATAACTTGGATAAGTCAAGGCATGATTTCCTTGATATTTTTCACAGTTGACATCATTATTGGCCCCTCCGGAACATGAATGGACCTTTGCTAGCTTGCTTTTCATGAAAAAAATCACGCATTTTGATACATTTTGAGCGTTTTACAGTGTTCAACCCTTCCGACCTTGGCACTTGATTCAAGAAATCGTTGGGTCAAGGTTATAACTCTGAATTTAGTTTTCTTGGGGTTCTTTCAAATCTTGATTGGATGCCAAGGTACATCCTGCAACGAGGATCACATTAAGAGGTTAAAGCACAAAACAATTCTTGAATGTTCTTGATGTGATTGTTTTGGTGTGAATGACTCAGAAATGTGATTAAACTTAATGAAGAAGATACTAGAAGAATTAGAACTGGAAAACAAAAGAAAGATAATCAAACAAAAAAAAGGATTTTAGAGACAGGGCTCCGATACCAAGTAATGCAAACCTCGTTTTAGGATGTACCCTAGAACCCACTCAATATTCGATACAAACTCCAATAAATCTAAAACCAAATGAACTACCTTGACCCAATGATTTTTTGAATTAATAAACAAGGCTGAAAAGGTTGAACGCTACAAATATTGGAAATCTTTAGTAAATTCTGAGAGCTCAATTACGAACAAGATCCAAAGCGAAAGTCTAACTTTATAAATAATCTCTCAAACAATGTCCTTTTCTTTGTACAATGAATTATGGGCAGACTCAAACAATCCTAATTAACTCGAAATTGGCTCATTTCTTGCCAATTCAGATGACATTTTTAATGGACCAGTTAGCTTAGTTATATGTGAATGAGATAGTAAGGTTGCATGGTATGCCCGTTTCAATCGTATTAGATAGACAAAGTTCACAAAAAACTTTTGGAAAAGTTTACATCGAGCTATGGGAACTAAGTTAAAATTTAGTGCTCTTTTCACCTTTAGACAAATGGGCAGTCTACTCGAACATTGGAAGGTATTCTTCAAACATGTGTCCTCAAGTTTGGAGGACATTGGGAGAAACATTTATCCTTAATTAAGTTCGCATACTGTCACACCCCATTCATATAGATAACAATATACTAACCAGTGTAGGAATACAATTGATCACTTGACCTAGACATCTAATTTCACACACACATTTTTTTTGTTGATGACATGAAAGCATCTCCACAAGTATATCCTTGTACATAGTACACCAAAATCAAAGATCATAAATCCATAGTCCAACATATTTATCCTGAGGTTGTAAAAGTATCTACATGCCATTTCAAAAGTCATACATGATCCGCAAAATATAATACAACTGAAGTCCACAAAATAACCCTATAGGTCGTCATCCATGTACGTCGAAATCTGGAATCCCATAAATGCTCCACAGCAAAGCATGCCTTCTATGAGGTTTACATGCTGACCTACAATACAAAAACTACAATAAGCAAAAATCATGCATGTCATGGGTATCTGACCCCATGCTATTTACTTTAAACCTTATGCTAAAGGATATATCATGCTCAAATATTTTTTAAAATCAACTAGAAATAATTTCAGTGAAATCATTCACTGGGCCTGTAACCCACTTACTATTCACTAGATAGAGCTCTTCACAATATCAATGTCAATAATCAAATGGCAAATATGACATCAACATTGGCGGGTCGACCATCCTCTTGTGACCACTAGAGGCCCATCACTTAACTGCCCATATGATCACCCAGAAGTATCCCACCTGGCAACGCCAATAATCATAATATCACAAAAGTACAGTCGAGTGGTCCACCCTCCTATGATCACCAAAAGCCCATCCCATATCTACCTTTGCAACCAACCAGGAAGTATCACCCGCGGTGCCAAAACATATCACATTAGCATGTCTCACATGCCTCGGTGCCCTAATAGTGGTCAATAATATATTTTATGAGAAAAACACAATTTTACAATCATGTCACATGGTAGATTTTCAACCATGAACGCAAGTCATGCATGAAGATGAAAATGCTCGCGATTGACATACTTAAATCAAAACTGTATCAATATATTCTGAAACCACATACTCAATGATCATAACCATCATATGATATACAATGAGCCCCTTTTTTGTTATGTAAAGATTCCAACATTACCATATCGCAAATACTATGTTCTTGCATCGTAGTTGCAAATTGATTTTTTACTTATCTTTATGTCCTTGTGTGTGCACTACCACGGAGTGTAGATCGATCGATCTCCTTTCTCACTTAAAGTTGGAAAACAACCTATATTACCGTTTAATATTAAACACAATCCCCAATTTGATAACCATAACACACACAATCATGTACTACGTCCATTCATGCCACACTGATTTAGATAACATTATCATTTCAGGTTACCGATCGTACTGCAAACTAGTTTCATAAATCTCACTATTTTTCGAGTCCAATTATAAATGTCAACATCATCCAATTGTTGTCAACAACCTAGCATTCCTTAAAAATCTATTTTCCAGGCCTAAGAGATAATTAAAGAACATGTAAATGTTGAAACTATATTAAACATACAAATGGACAGAATCTGTTTTCAAGTTTTAGTTGCTATCATGTCCCATTTCATCCATCTTTTCACACCTCAATCACATTCATTCCTTTTCAAACTTTTAAAACACTTATATAACATATATGTAAAGGTAAATATGTTATTAAGTTACCACAAGTAGAAGAAGGTTTACAACCTGAAAATCAATCTATTTTTACCGAACACCAAATCAGGCAATTTCCCTATGACCGTTTTCAATTTCCATTGTATTAGCATGCCACCAATCCATTCTAGGCTATTAAAAATCCTTTCTATCCTTCAAAATTTTCATATAAAGACATTCATATTTATAGCTACAAGTTATCTCCTATGTATCATCCCAAATTAAAGGTTGAATAGGCAGAATCTAGCAACTACGCAATTCCAGTTCTCACTTGTTTTATTCAATATATCTCCAACAATATTTCTCTCTTTTTGCCATAATAACATCCCAAACACTAACCCCAACAAAATATCAAACAATTTTAGGGGCTCAAGAGATTGTAACACCTTCAAAAAAATTGAAAATAACCTTTAAAACCGTGAGCTAAAAACTCACCTATTAGAAGTTCAGTTTTCAGTTTTCATCTTCTTGTTTCTGTTTCACTCTATTTCCTTTGCTTTCTCTTTCACTTGGGGTCACTTGGAGATAACTTGAGAGGCTAAATCCATAGTAGGAGCTATATATAGAGTCTTAAAAGGGGTTGGGGTCCTGACTCTTGCTTAGGAATTAAGAAAATGTTGTAGGCAGCCAAGCATGACATGTGTTAGCAGGAGGTGACTTCTTCCAGCAATATTTGACTTTTCTCTTCCCTTATTTGGATATTTGGCTTATAAGATATATATCTATTATGGGTTAGGAGACGTGATGGAAGCCTTAAGGTCAAAGGAATTGAAGGTTAAAATGACAAGTCACCAAGCATGAGGTGTCCTTTGTAGTAAAAATCTGATTTTACACCCATCATTGCAGTAGAAAACCAAGTGTATCTGGCATATCTTAGTATGTCTACATCCTAATTTAATTGTCATAGGATCCTAAAATAATTTATAGAGTTCCTTAACCATTCATTCAACTTCTTACCCGATTGGCACCCGATTCTCAACCGACTTCAACAATTTACGCCTCAATATTTATAACATCACATGAACCATATATTATCGTATTGTGATCATGTCATTTCATGCTCATGTCCAAAATATATTAAAGACTTAGTTAGGGGAGGGCAACCACGATTAACCGAAATAAAAGCAAGTAACTTTACGGATAATGCGGAAGCCCCTTTCAAGGTCACAATTGTTTATCACATCAACATCCAACATTTAGCTTAACATAAATTTCTACCATAGCTCAATGTAAGATTCACCATCTAGGTCGAGAGGTCGAAGAGTAACACCATATAGAGATCTTAAATTTCAATGACCCAATGCACAATCATAAGAGGAAACATTTCAAACTATTGATGCAAATGCTATGGAAATATAAATAGCAAGTAATACATTAATCATATGAATAAGTCTACATGTACATAATGATTGTACATAGAGATGTACATAACACTCACAAGGGGATGGGGTCCACTCGAATATTTTATTAGAGTGGACCCCACCTATGTGAGTGTTATGTATACCACTATGTACATAAATTATGTACACCAAGCATATCTCTAATCATATTGGCCAAACAATGCATGCTATGAAGAAAATTCGAGGTAGTATGAAAATTGTCCAAGATAGACAAAGGAGTTATGCGACATGAGAAGGAAGGAATTAGAATTTTCGATAGGTGACAAAGTTTTTCTCAGGATTGCACCAACGCAAGGAGTGTTACGTTTTGGCAGAAAGAGAAAGTTGCGACAAAGGTTCATTGGCCTGTTTGAAATCTTGCAACATACCGAAAATGTCGCCTATCAATTGGCTTTACCTCCAGAACTTCACCTTCCTTGTGTCAATGCTTAGAAAGTACGTCCCTAATCTAACACGTGGTCAACTGATAGTCCATTGAGTTACAATAGGGTTTGAGTTACGAGGAGGTGCCAATTAAGATCATTAATCAGAAATTTCAAGCGCTCAGGAATATGGATGGCAAAAATTCTCGTTCAATCTGAAACTCGTGGGGCCCGGCCCAAACGAGGAAGGGATTACCCACCTAATTGGGTAAACGGGGCGGGGACGGGACGAGGGCCATTGCCCCGAAGCGGGTACGGAGAGGGTACATGAATCATAGTCCTCGCCCCCTTACCCATCCCGTTCAAAATTAATTTTAAATTTAAGTTTTTTTTTTTATCAAAAATCGATTTATTATATTTTTAAAGAGAACATAAGTTATTTCAAACAAATTGGTAAAAAAAATAATAATATTTACCAAATAACGACATAAATAAAAAATAAAACCAAAACATAAAATAAATAAAAAAGAAAAAATAAATGGGGCAGGGGACCTGCTCTCTCCCATCTCTATCCCGCCCAATCCCGCTTTAAACGGGTATGGGTATGGGCAGGGGCGGACCCAGGATTATAGTTCAGGGGGGCAAGACAGAATTATGTAAAAAATAATTTTAAATGAAAAAGATAATATTCAAGATGTAATACTTTTTTTACAATTGCTCCTTACGGCTTCTTTATACTTTGAAAACGCCGTATAATAGTTTCGATAATAATTTCATTAAATACATCTTTTTCAACATACACAACTAAACTATCATTCATCTATTAGTCTCCAATCTAATTACGCAGCCAATTCTTCACAATATTCATACCAGAAAATACTCTTTCAACTGTAGCTGTAGCAACCAGAAGAGTTAATCCTTTATTTCTGTAGCTGTAGCAACCAGAAGTCACAAGTATGTAAACTAACGGATACACTTTATTTCTTTTGGATTACATATTTTTTTTTCTTTTGGATTACATATTTCGGTTATGAAATGGTGGTGACACAAAATGATGAAATATACAGTTAAACTGAAAATAATGCATAGTTTCTATTCTCAAATAAAACTCTCCAAGAATTTAAATTGATATTATTCATGTGCTTTCTAATAATTATTAGTTAAACAATTACTACTTTGCAGACTCATTCTATTTCTGCCATCTCCAGTCTAACTTCTCTTGTTAAAACCCTACCTTTCTCTACAATTCTAAACCAAGGTCTCGGATGCTTACCTCCTCCAGAGAATTCAACATCCCATTTTTTGTACATTAAAACCGTTCTTTTAATTACTGTTGTGTTTGGAAGAAATAACTAAGAGTATTACCAAATAATAAAACTTAAAAATTACCCTTCGGAAAGTAAAAGGAAAACTTCACCTGACCCCTCCAAGAGAGAAACACAGCGAGAGTCGGAACATTTGCAACAAAAAGTTGATTATTTCGAACTAGGGCTGGGGAATTCGGTTTCAGGGGAAGGGGGAGGGGGAGGGGAAAGGGAGAGAAAGGGCATCTTTTAAGCATATACATTTCTTCATGTGGGCTTTGGTAGTTGTGTTGTGGGTGAGCTGATCTGTGTTTTATTTTATTTTTATTTTTTTTGTAAGGCAAAAATTCAATGGCCCAAGCCCACCCTTGGGGATGGGGCAAGCTAACAAAAATACTCTATGGGATAGGGGTGAGAATGGCCAACCCGTCCCATACCTGCCATGTTGTCATCCCTACTTTGGAACAAGGTGATCCCCTTAGTAAAAGTACAATGATGCAATCACTCTGTCGAAGAGGCAACTTGGGAGAGAGAGAGAGGTAGAAATTCGAGCTAAGTACCCACAACTCTTCGACGAATTTCTTACTAAATTTCGAGGACGGTATTTATTCTTAGGAGGGTATATTATAAAACCCGTACCTATTGCCTAATTTTATGAGTTTACCTTTGGCCCGTTATAAAAATAGACGCGATTAATATTTTTAGTCCAATCAGTTACATGAAAGTCGATTAGATGGAATGATAGGCCACGCATTTGTTTTTAATTTTTTTCTCTTTGGACTTAAGCCCAAGTAATTATAATCTTATTTAGTTTCAAAAAATAAATAAGATAATGTTTCAATTTTATCAGTTTTAATTAAGTTGAATATTTAAATGATTGAGATAAAATCAAATTTGAATTGAGATATTATGTTGATTTTATCTATATCTTATTTAATGCTAAAAGATAATTGAGATAATGTTTCAATTTTATCCCTTTTAATTAAAATTGAAATTTTAAATTATTAAGATAATATTTTGATTTCATCTCTACTTTATTTAACTTTAGAAATTATGGAGATAATGTTTTATTGTTATTTTAAATTCATTATCTTATCTTATTAATCGAAATATGGTTGAAATAATGATAAGTTTTATCACTTCAAAAATTCAAAGTTCAATTAAATTAGAACTTCCAAAGTCTGTGTTGAAGTTGCGAATACATTCCAGTATTTCTCTTATCACTACACAAGATCTATTAAGTGTATAAGTATTTTATGGGATTATATGCGTACGTTAGGTTTTTTCGATCATTGATTATGAGATCCTTTATGTATGCTCTAAGTTTGGATCGGAGTATAGTAGAGTTACGCATGAAAATTTCATACCACCTATATTCGGTATAGATTTTTGTGTCTCACTATGTATGCATGTATGTATGAAGTTACTAAAATTTTATACAATATTAACCCATGTATTTGCATGCTTATTGAGATTTTATCTCACCCCCTCCTTATACCCCTTTTAGAAAATTAATGGTTTGTGGCAATCAAGACGTGAGAGAGCTGGCGAAGTGGAAAAGTGAAAAGAGACCCACCAAGCTTACTTTTATTGATTTAAGAACTTGATTGTTGATTTAGATATTAAGACTGCTAAAACTTCTAGTATTTTATTCTATTTCAATGTAAAATTTTAAGTTATGCTCGCTCTTATTATTTCATGATATTATTTAATAAAATTTCAAGTTTTTGAATGTGAAATATGAATAATTGCTAGAAATCAATCTTGTTATGCAAAGGGCTTAAACCAATTTCAAGAAATATTTTCTTGGAGTTATTGGGGTGTTTCCATTCTTCTTTTGATCTTCCCTTCTTGAGTCCTTCATCATATTTATTCTTCTTATTTTTGAGTTCTTGTTGGTTTGAAAGTTGCAAAGGCTGAATTCTTGATTGTTTTAATTAGTTCCTTAAAGAACTTGAAAAGAAAGCATAGAGAGGAAAAACGCAAGAGCGTTGAATTTATTATCGAGAAAAATCCATTCTAAAGAGAAACACTTGAATATAAACATGTGAGGTTTACTTTCCTAGTAATTTAAAATTTATGGCAATGGAGAATCTACATCTAGGGAGAGAATGAATGTAGTGTTTGTAAAAATTAAGAATATAATAAATAGGCAAGATGCGGTGATTACGACTCACAAAGTGTAAATATCTCAGAGATTTTGAATAAATAAATTGAGTTTATATTGAAATTTTTTTAAAAAATAAGGACTAAGTACAAAATATTGAAAGTTTGTGGACTCTGGAAAAACAGAATTTATATAATCATCATATGAAGGATACTGTGAAAGTTTTTGAATGGACCGCGACGATTTAGACTAGAAAGGTAAAATTGTCATTTCACAAATTCACGAATTTTGAAGTGTGAATAATGAAGTTTAGTTTAAAAGAATAATATTTCTAATAATGATGGTAAGCATCAGAAATTATTCTGGACTTTTAATGCTTTTTTGGAACTTTCGATACAGTCTAGGACAGTCCGAGTGAAGTTGAGATTTCGAAATTAAAGAATGAAGGATAAAAATATAATGAATTAGTCTGTCAAAAATTTTCATAATTTTTCGATCACAAAAGGATGGTTAAAAGTTAAACTTATGGTATTTTCTACTATTCAAGATTTACATAAGGAACTTTGTGGCAGAACTATTTTTGCTAAGATGAGGGGTCGGGTTCCATTAGAAATTAAAGGTCAAAAGTATGATTTTTATTTGGTTTAAAATAAAATGAATATCAGAGCTTAATGGGGTATTCAATAGTGGGGAGATGGGGACTCTTCATTTGCTCCCATTAAGACAAAATAGAACATTTTCATCATGTTTAAGGAGGCCCCTATACACAATCAGAATTTTATAACTATTTCATCAAAAAAATTAGATTTCTTATCATTTTATCTCAAAATTTTCTCAAACTTTTGTAAAGAAAAGAAGATTTTTTAAAATCATGGAAAAATGCTTGATTCCAAAGAGTTTTTAAAGAAAAGATAAGGTGAGAAACTTTTGTACAAAGTGTGTATTCATCTTGATATAATTTTTTTTTCAATCGATAGAGTAAAAGATACTGAATGGAATGATTTTGAATATCGATCTTACGTGCTATGCAAATACCTCTTCCGTTCGATACGGTCTGGATTTGGTGATTTATGAAATGCACAAAACTTCTGATTTGATATGGTTCGGTTGTTGTTTTGAATGTTATACATAACGCTATAGCTTTTCATTAAATATGGTTCGGTTGCTTACTATTATAATGTGGTATAAATTGTATGTATTTAATTAATAATATTTCGAGATTGAATTGCATGTATCTTTGTATTTTTTGAAATACTTACCTTTTTTTGGATTTCATTTACGAATTAATACTAACAGGATGAATGATGGTAATTGGTGGTGTCGTGTTCGTGGATTGATGGAAAGATCTTACAAGCAAATTTAACTTCTTTTTTTTTTTTTTTTGTGTTGAAGTGTTTAAAATTAGTCTTGAAACTTTATGATAATTTTCTATAAATCATGATGTTATATTTTGAAACATTTCAATTTTTCTTTAGTTCATATTTCAAAGTATTTGGATAAATTTCTCTTTAAGATATGAAATGAATATTTGTAACAATTTGAATTTTAAATTCGGGGCATTACAGTTGGTATCAGAGCCGAAGTTTACTTTTTTGTAGAATCGGGTTGTCAAATTTATATATCTCACTTTCATATCTTCTTCTAAAATTTAAGTATCACTGAAAAACAGTATGTCTTCCATACATGCAAAAACTTTGGATTTAAATTTGGATTTTTAGGACTTTTTTTAGTGGTGAGACCACTTTTTAATTGTATTTACGAGTGTAGTTTTACCAGAATTTTACGGTTCTTAAAATTGAGTTATATTTTGTGAGAAATGCATTTTTCCGTGGGATTGCCAGAACTGTCTAATCCCATAAACAACTGAAGTAGAGAGATTTTTTACTTATTTTAAACCTTAGATTAAAAAATAAATAAAAAAAATTGTTTGGTACATTTATAGTAGACTCCTTGAGGATTCCAAACACAAATAATTCTCCAAGATGACCACTGAGTGACATTTTATAGTCCATGAAACGAGGCTGCCCGCACTCAACACATTGGTCTCGTGTAATTGTAAAAATGTATAAGCATGGCTCAGGATATGGACTTCATTAAGAAAAACAGAAAAACGAGGTTTTTTACTTTTGGATTCATTAAGAAAAATGGATTTTTTTCTTGAGTTCAATCCTATTAATTGATAACAAAACTACATTTTTTTGCTCCAGAATTTCCATATTTAGACCTTGTTTGAGACGAGAATTAGGGACTCTTGGGAACTAGACCTTGTGATGTAAACAAGGTATTAAGCTCCTGTGTGGTACAAACTAAAATATGATTTTAATCTCAATTCAAAGTCAACAATTAATTTTAACCACACATTTTATGGGACCCACAACTTTTCAACCACATATTCAACTTTTATTAAAATCTACTAAAAATAGGATTTTAATCTACAACAAAAATGGGCTAAGTATTTCAAGTCTAGTTTTTTTAATATATAACCCTTTCAACCATATTATTTGTGGGGTATTGAGTTTCAACATGCAGAATTCTCACCATGAGATTTTGAAGTTGATTTTTATTTCGAAAGCCAAACATTATTGTTTAATGAAACTAAAGTGATTAATCAAGAACGAACATGTATACAACCATATCTTTTATCTATTTTATGTGACAACATGAGTTTCATGATTTAAGACATTAAGAGAAGACGAATAAAAGATCAATCCTTTGTTACTAGTGCACTCCAATTTACTCTCTTCCGCAGCTTCAAAGGTATGAAGAAAAAATATTTGATCTTGTGTACTAGACTTTAGTATTGTGCTTAGTACGATCAAATTTACTAGTCAAACTTTATATTCTCAAAAAAAAAATGTTTAATTAAAAGTTTATCTCGCACGTTAGCTACCCCATTTAAATTTGAAGCATGAAAGCTTGAAATGCTTTTTACATGTAAATGTCCCTTACTACAAAAGAAAAAAAAAAAGGGAAAATTGCGGTCGTGGTCCCAAACCTTTCATTTTGTTGCAGATTACACCCAAACCTTTTGTTTTTGCGGTCGAAGTCCCAAACCTTTATATGTAGTTGCAGCGTCGGTCCCAAGCCTTTAATTCCGTCCATAAAACCGTCAGTCAACGTTTCAACAGTAATTTTGACTCGAAAAAATTGCAGCGCTGGTTCCAAACCTTTCATTTTATTGCAGATTACACCTAAACCTTTAATTTTTGCGACCAAAGTCCCAAACCTTTATATAAAATTACAGCATTGATCCATTTCACGCATTTCGTCCATAAAATCATCAATCAACGTTGAAACAGTAATTTTAACGCAAATGACATCTTAATTGATGGGTAAAATTGTCAAAACAAGTTATCCAAAAAAATGTTTGTTTTTTTCAAATCTTTCAATCTTTTCACAGCCATCACATTCTCATAATCGATAACCATATGATCAGATTTGTTATAATAATTGAATCGATAAATTATTTGTACTGCATGTTATTTGTCACTAAAATAAATAAATGAGAAAATAAAAATAAACAATTTGCATTTGGTACTATAATTTGTATGTATTATTAAATAATTTTTAAATTGATTAAAAATAAAAAATAATATTAAAATAAGAAAATATTTTTTTAATAATATTTATGCTTAGGCTTTGTCTAAACATGCCGGTTTGGGATTAGCATTGCAATTTTTTCATTTTTTATGGCATGTTATTTGTCACTAAAATAAATACATGAGAAAATAAAAAATTTTAGTACTAAAAAAAAATTTTTAATATTATTTTTAATTTTTAAAAAAAATGTATTTTTTATTTTAATATTATTTTTAATTTTTAATCAATCTAAAAATTATTTAATAATACATACAAATTATAGTACCAAATGTAGTTTATTTATTTTTATTTTCTCATTTATTTATTTTAGTGATTAATAATATGTCATAAAAATAATTTATCGATTCGATTATTATAACAAATCAGATCGAATTGTATCTGATCAGATAATTATCGATGATGAAAATGTGATGTCTGTGAAAAGATTGAAAGATTTGAAGAAAACAAATATTTTTTTGGCTAACTTGTTTTGACAATTTTACTTATCAATTAAGATGTCATTTGAGTTAAAATTACTGTTTGAACGTTAATTGACGATTTTATGGACGGAATGAGTGAAATGGACCAACACTGTAATTATATAGAGAGGTTTGGGACTTCGGCCACAAAAATTAAAAGTTTGTGTGTAATTTGCAACAAAATGAAATGTTTGGGACCAGTGTTGAAATTTTTTCGAGTCAAAATTACTGTTGAAACGTTGACTGACGGTTTTATGGACGGAATTAAAAGTTTAGGACCGACGCTGCAACTACATATAAAGGTTTGGGACTTCGACCGCAAAAATAAAAGGTTTGGGTGTAATCTGCAACAAAATGAAAGGTTTGGGACCACGACCGCAATTTTCCCAAAAAAAATTAAAGAATGATTTAGTGTTTTCTGTCAAAACGAAAGAGTATGAAATGAAAATCGACGTAAACAAAAT
This sequence comes from Fraxinus americana, assembly GCA_035079005.1. Lineage (NCBI taxonomy): Eukaryota > Viridiplantae > Streptophyta > Magnoliopsida > Lamiales > Oleaceae > Fraxinus > Fraxinus americana. The sequence continues at coordinate 20,466,223 of CM068711.1, read as the reverse complement.
GAAATGAATACGATTGGATTGATATTAGAGATGGTTAGGATGCTAAGAACTGCTTGAAAGATGACGGGATATGTACATTGATGTGAAGATCAATGAAAAGCCAATCAGGGTTATGGTAGATACTGGTGCTACCCACAACTACCTCGCAAGTTCCGAAGTGGAGCGACACGAACTTTGTTTTGGAGAAAGGCAGTGGAAAAGTTAAAGCAATTAACTCCGCTGCTTAACCTATAGATGGAGTAGGGAAATCTGTGTGCTCAAAGCGGGTCCTTTCGAGAGAAGAACAAACTTGTCTGCAATTCAGATGGATGACTTCAAGCTTATTCTGGGATTGGAGTTTCTTCGGGATACTAAGACTGTGTTGCCATATTCCAATTCATTAATGATGATAGATAGTAAATCGTGCATCATTACTACACAAGCTGGGAAGATGGGCGAGAAGAGTATCTCGACCATGCAATTTGGTAAGGATTTCAAAAGGAATGAACACTCATTTTTGTGCACTCTTCGATTAGAGGAGATTGAAGAGGTGCCTGGTCCTATTCCAAAACTTGTCAGAAGGCTGATTAAGGAATTTGAGGAAATCATGCCAGACGAGTTACCAAAGAAATTACCTCCAAGAAAGGCGATTGATCACATGATTGAACTTATTCCAGGTGTCAAACCCCTTGCCAGGACACCCTACCGTATGTCTAAGCGGCTTGAAGAGTTTCGGAAACAATTGGGAGAAATGGTAGAAATTGGGATTATCGTGCCTGCGAAATCACCATATGGAGCTCCCGTATTATTTCAAAAAAAGGCCTATGGTTCTCTCAGAATGTGCTGCGACTATCGATCCTTAAACAAGATCACTGTAAAGAATAATTATCCTATTTAATATTTGGTCGACCTCATCAAATAGGGAAAAACTCTACGCGTCTCAATTGGGTTTAGTTT